>JAMPIV010011631.1:0-447500 GCA_024509875.1 Oreohelix idahoensis
TACAAATCCCAAAATTATTAACAATATAAAAATACTAACACCAACAAAAAAACAAACAACACTTACTTATATTTAATTTTATTATCTTAACCAAATACAAATTAAATCATAATTATCTTTAATACTCTACAACATTCTATTTCATTTTAATAATAACACAATCAATTTTTCTCTATTCTAAATCTGTCAAATACTATTCTACAATTTATTTACTATATAATTATAATATTAAAAAAAATAATAGAATGGTTAATAATTAATATTTTAATTATTTTTTCTGTATTTTATCATATTTGCTAATTTATTTTGTTTTTTTTTTGATGTGGGCGGTTTTGGTCCAGATCTGGTTCCCCCGTGTTACGAGCGCCACGACTCATATTGTATGAGGGCCTATGGGAGCTCGTGATATTCCACCGAAGATCAGGCAAACTTACCTGGGTTCCAAAGAGATTGAGGATGCGTTCCAAGTTAAGCCCAGAACTTTACTAGCAGTTTTGGATAGATATCTAAGGAAAGCATTTTGAACGAAAGTTTGGAAAGAAGCGGCTTCTGAAGTAAACGGAGAAATTTGTTAGAGTGATTGGTATCAAGATGTTACAATGGTCCCATGAAAGCATACCTGAATAAAAGAAGAGCTTCCCGAGTAAAACTAGATTGCTCAATGAGTATGAAAATTCTACTGCGTCACATGGACCGTCACTTGATGGAGGGGTTCTGTCCCCCACCACTTTTTTCCTTGGTTTAGCCATCAACGTCCTGGTTGCTGTCACTACACATGGAATGAATTGAAAGTGGCAATGTACGCTGATGATCTTGGTAATATGGTGCACAGTCATGAGACCTATGCAACAGTGCACCACACAAAACTGCTTCAAAGAGCTATAGGATGCCTTAAACTCATGGGCTAAATAGATGGTTAGTGTGTCAAGATCAATACAGACAAGGGTGCAGCACTAGAGCTCTTCACCCTCTCTCCCAAACAAAAAGCTTTGGTGTCATCAAGATAAAAACGAAGAGTCTCTGAGAGAAGATAAAAAACCCACCTATCTCGGGAGTTACATTCGATGATAGGTATGACATGGAAGCAGCAGCACATCAACAAAGCAGCAACAAAGGCCTTTTAGGAGGAAGTTAGCCAAGCCACTGAGAAAACTAAGTGGAGGAAACCAATGGGGAGCACAGTGGGATAAATATCTTTTAGTAAAGTTTACCAGCAGGGCATACGACCACCACCTGGAAGATGGGTCAGCTGCGTGGTACGTCTACAATGTAGCATCAAACACCACACATTAAAGAGCTTAGATATAGGTTGCAAAACCAGGCGCTTCCCTTAGGGTCTTCACTGGGGGCAATGAAATCAGCCTATAGTGAAAGATGGAGAGAAATGGGGAGGATACAAGCACTGAGGGAGAACGCAGAAGCAGAGACCACGAAAGTGCTAATAACCCCCCCCCCCACAGGACAGAAAAGTTCCTCATTGTTTGCCGAGCCATCCAATGAAGGACAGATTCCCAAAACTAGCAATGGGGTGACATGAAAAGATGGGGGGGGGGGGGGCCAGCTTTATCCACCAGGCCAAACGTATTTACGTTAGACAACAAAACCTCAGACCTGCCTGAAGTTAACAGCCCCCTAAAGTCTGTTGCCAGAACAAAACCCCTTGGAAGAGAGGTGATGCATGGTAAACTACCAGTACACATCCACACAAATTGTGAAAAGGAATATTTCGACAGGGTTATGAACAGAACAGCGTTGAAACGTTAGAAGACAGTTCACTCTCAGTTTCCTGGATGATGAAAATACCACAGGACTCTGGGTCCGAGTATACACGGATGGGTCAGCAACAGAATTGCAGTAAAGAATGGAGGAGCTGGAGTGATCAATATCCATAGAATACCCAAACACACTCGGGATACTGTCTGAGTACAACGGGGAAGGAAATTCTGTAATCATACTATGAGCTTTTTTTTGCAGAAGTCCAGGCATGATTTCAAAGGGTGGCAACTGAGAAACTATTGATCCCTTGAACACCGACAATCTTGGTTCCACAGCCTGTAGTGTATTCCTGACAGATGCAAAGATCATGCCACTCCAAGCACTTTCAGTCCAGAAAATTTGCCAGGCATATAAAAGCCCTACTTTCTGAACTGTGCATACCAGCGCAGGTTTATACCATGCAGTGGGTTACGCGTCTCTTGTGGTAACTACAAGGAATCGAGAGAGCAGATTGGACTGGCTAAAGTACTAGAAGATGGTGCTGCAGACGAGCAACAGGGAAATGTACCAGTTTAATATCATCAGAGAATAAATGATCTTTTTTAATCCTTCAGTGCGAAAGCCATACCACCAACACTTGGATTGGATGATGCTACCAATGCTTATGAAACAGATTCAGAACAAATAGTCATTCTGCGCTTTTCAACAGGGACACAACTAGCCTCCGCAGCCAATGTATACAAAATTCAAGATTGGCAATTCAGCCATGTGTATCGGTGTGGATTCACTTGCACCCATAGGACTGACGGTGAGCACGTAATTCAAGATTGCCCGTATAGTGATGTTTTGAGGCATAACAAACTCTGCCATGATGGAAACATCTCTGTGTGGTATAGCAAAATTGTGTTGCTTGGGACCTCTGTATGAACTGGTACATAAGACTGGACTGAAGTTCTATATCATGAAACAACATTGCAAGATTTAGGACATATATTGTTAAAAGCGTTACGAATGAAGAAGAAGAGAGAAGAAGAATGAAATACTGGTCGAAATTAGCGCCGTAAATGAATGAGTTTTGTGGTATTGATAATAGTGCTGGAGATGATAGTGTAGACCCAAAAATGAATTTGGAGAAACGAAGTATTTCGTGACAAGTCACAGTAATAAATTTCAACGTAAAGATTCAGGCCAGCAGATAATTGCCGTAGGTGAGTGAAGTGTTAAAGACGTTTTCACCTGTAGTGTTACTCTTATATTAGCTTTTATGAGTTTTGTGGAGACCAGTTCCCTTCCTCATTGTCATGTTTCCTTACCCTAACTCAAGAGCAGAATCAGGTAATCCATTAGGCACACCATTTTGGTAGTCCAATAAATAATACAACATGGAAACCTGGTTTAGAACCTGGCCTCCTTTGCCCCGGAGAAAGGCAAAGTAGGTTTTAAACAGTCTAAGTATTACTAGGCTCCATCTTACAAATGGTCTTATATGAGTTTTCACTACATCGCATAAACATTCCGAGTTTTAGATAGATTCGCCAACACTGGTTATCCGTGAATTCAGTTAATTCTGTTTTTCATTTCGAGGATTCTGCTTTTAGCTTTATTGCTAATATCCTTATAGCCTTTAGGATGGTGACAAAGGCAGAGTATCGTATATTTCCGGTTCTTTGGTATTGACATTGTTGTTTCTTATTTACGTCCCTGTTAGGTTTTTCTGTTCTCTGACGGTAATTCCGTGTAAGCACTAGGCGAAAATAGCTTAGCTGTTGAGTGTACTTGCCAAGGGCGCACAATCCACATACGTCAGTTATGGACTGAATGTGGCTACTAAGTATGCCGCTACTCAACTCCCTTACTCCCTTTTCCCATCTCATTTTTGCTGTTGTTCAGTGTGGTCAGTGACCTAATTGTCTCTTATCTTTAAATATGTTTGCTGTGTTAGTGTACATGCACCCCTCCAACCCCTCCCCCGGTTCAGTGAAATATTTTTTTATGTGGAGTTACTCATATAATAGGTGCGATTATTACATTTTCTGCTAGAACATGTGTACTTATTATTCGTGTTGTTAAATCTCGGGGACATCATTGCAATAGGTTTGTGTTCGTTTTCCGGCTCACCATGTGCTGTCATACGGACCGATACAGGTACATAGTTAAACACCGGATGAAACTTTATTGTTATATCTACGGATTACCTAGGTACTGTAAAGAATGCATTATCTTGTACCTGAAATTTTGGTTTTGGTGTGAGCCATTCAATTTACTTGCTCTATTTGGTTAATCTGGGCTATACGAGGAGATGATTACAAAGTATTAGGGGACTTGATGCACCCTATGCATGTATAGTAATTAGCGGACTAATCTGAGATGTGGCAATGGGCTGGCACATCTCAGTATATAAAAACATTACCGCTAAACAAACCATCACATTCTTCAAGTGTTCAGGTACTGTCAACTGCAGAGATTACTGCCAAGGAGGGTGCAGCAAAAACTCGATGTCCTGCTAGGTTGGGTCCTGCAATCACGCTTACCTGATAGAGCGGTCCAGCAACACGCTTCCTGCAAGGAGGGTTCACAAGCAATCTCGCTTCCTGCCAAGGGAGGGGTCCAGAAACTGGCTTCACTGCAAGGAGGGTCCAAGCAACTCGTTTCCTGCAAGGAGGGTCCAGCAAACACGCTTCCTGCATGGAAGGTGCAGCATAACTGGACTTCCTTGCAAGGAGGATCCACCAACATGCTTCACTGCAAAGGAGGGTCCAGCAACAGGCTTCCTGCTCAAGGAGGGTGCCAGGCAAACAGGCTTCCTGCAAGGAGGGTGCGAGCATCAGGCTTCCTACAATGAGTTGGTGCTGGCACAGGCTTCTCTGCAAAGGAGCATCCACCAAACATGGCTTCCTGCAAGGAGGGGTCCTGTAATTGTGTTAGCTCAAATGCTTTTGTAAGGAGCAAAATTAATAATAATAATAATTAATTTAATACAAATTTTGGAATGAATCAACGAAAAAATTAAGGTTATTCAATCACTATTTCGTTTATAAATTAACTTTTTATACCTATACTTTTTTTCTTTTAAAAAAAATGACATTACGGAAACTGTGAATATAAATGGACACCACACAAGACACAATTTTTACAATGTATTTATTGTGTTGTTTTGAGAATCCGACAACAATTTATTTGTAACAATTTATTTGCAATTAAAATTAAGCAAGGAAAGAAAAAAGCATATGAATACAATACCTTAAATAATTACAGTTTAATTGTTTTGAAAGGAGCGAGTGATACAACAGCTTAATGCTACATTAAAATCTCCTTTATTATCCATCTCCTTCACCAATGTCTTTCTTGTTCCACCATTATATTTTACTTGTTTCGTGCTGTTAATCAATTCATTTGTTATTTCATTCTTTCGGAAATATAATGTTAGTTGTATACCTCTGGTTATTAACAACTTATTCAAAGGAGTACATTATCGCAATAGATAAGAACATTGTGTATTATCCTCTGTTTCATAGCTTTCATTCATAAGAAAGTAATCACACTGTGTTAAGAACGGTTCTGTGTTTACCCTGTGGTCTAATTAGCTCATTCTAAGGGACAACTTCATCGCACTTGGTAAGAACGGTTTGTGTTTACCACATGTGTCTAATTTGCTCATGATAAGGACGCTTCATCACGCCACTTTGGTAAAGATCGTTTGTGTTTACCCTGTGTCTAATTAGCTCAATTCTAAGACAATTCTTTAACACTGGTATAGTACGTTTGTGTTTAACCCTGTGTCTACTTTAGCTCATTCTAAGACACTTCATCGCACTTGGTTATGAAACGTTTGTGTTTAACCACTGTGTCTAATTAGATCATTATAGGACACGTCATACTACACTTGGTTTAAGATCGGTTGAGTGTTTACCCTGTTCGCAAATATTTTGTAAACAAATAGTGCTTAAGGAAAAGTCATTATTGAGTTACTTCCCTTGAAAGTTGTGTCGGCTCTTTCGATCGAACTCCGCGGATAAATCCAGTTTTCTGCGATTTATTCTTTGTTTGGGTAGTAATAGATTGTTCTTGCTTCAGAATATCTATGGCCTGAATTTATGTGTATTGTTTGTCTGAGTAGGACGAGTCTGTCTTATATCTGTATATCTTTACATATCTAAGTCGAACTATATGTTCTGTTGTCTCTAGAGAGGTCAAAGGCTATTCGGCGGATGTGTCGCTAGTGTGTGGTGTGATTTGGCTTCGTCCTGATAGGGACTGTGTCTTCTATGTCGGCTTGTCGCCGGGGAAAAAGTGATCTCAGTATTTGTGGGGAAAGTGATAGTCGTCTAGACCTATCGTGTATGCTTTACCCCAGTGTTTATTCGTATTGCCAAGGAATGGCAGAATCATATTTCTGATACCAAGGTAATAATAGACACTCTTATGAACTCTCGTACGAAGCCACCATTTTCGATAGGTACGATTTGAATGTCTAAGAGAATATATTTGACTCGATGAAAACGACTTCGATTCCTAGCAGCACTATATCCTGTAGAATGCAGTCAATTGTTCATGATCAAATCTACAGAGCAATGAAATGTTTTATGAATGACTAACTTTAGGACAGATTCATTATCTGTATCCAAACGTGAGTGACAGCTCACGAGTGAAGCCATCTTGGAACCAAAACATGTAGTGACTTTCAAGAAGAGAAAAGGGATGCCCGTATTATCGCTTGTTTAGTCCAGAGATCACTGCTACACATGAGAACCCATTGCTAGCGGTTCAATATTATTATATGGAAAAATATGTGCTGAACATTATGTTGGAGAATCGTCGCTAAACGAGATTAGGTTTAGCAGCCATCTGAAATATTGTTTATAATCTGACGTGCTTTGTCAGTAAACTCAGTTGATATATATATATGGGCAATACTGGGTGCTTGGCTACTGACAGTCCATTATAATATTATTCTACATGAGTGCCCATGTAACATAACATTGCAAGACCAGTTATCCACTGTACCATGATGTATTATGCCAACCTGTGATTTGTCACTATCTGTGCTGTCGAGTGTGTACGTCCAATTAAACTTTAGTAAAGGTACACAGTCGTTGGTGTCGATGACTTCCAGCCATACATGAGTGTGAGAAAAGAACATTTGTCAACACCACGAACCCTTATTATCATTCGCACATTATACACTCAATCCATGTCTAAACACCACTGCGTAGGTCAAGTTGACATTCCATACACTACAGTGGAGCAAACAACACCATAGAGATCTTATCAACTGATGATGATGATGTCTGCTTCCATCCACTTATATTTATCCTTTTGGTGGATATCATTAACGGGAATAAAATAACAACTTTATCAACTGGTGGACCAGCTTTCTGGGTTTGACCTCGCAGAAGTTCAGAAGTCAACAGAGTACCGATACCAGACCGTTTCCTGTGGCTGATACGACACACTTGCAGTATTGGTTTGCTATTTGTCAACACTTCGTCACGTGACCTGTCAAGTGAATGCAGTATGTAGGTCAGCGTTGTTGACATTTTTTACATTAGACATTACAGAGTTTCACGGAACAGTTGGATCAATTCTTGTAATATTAACAGGAAGACAGTATTAGTGAACTAAGAAGTCCTATTTTCATCGATGGATCTTCTTGTTTTCTGTATATGAACTTTAATATTTAAGGCCAGAATGTTTAATTGAATAAAGTGGCAGTTTGTTTATTTTCATAAAAATAACTTTGCCATTACTGTAAAACTGAGCCTATTTTGCAACACATACTATCATACACATAATTTATATATATTTATGTTTACATGTTATTTGTTTGTATAGTATGTTAGTTTCTATGTCAGCGGGTTGTGTTTAAGGTTGGGCGGCGTCCTCACAACAGAATATCCCACGTCATAGAGGGTCCGTTGTGGGCGTTTTCTATAGGTGCAATTTTCTTGATTGAAAATTTGCTGCGACAACTGTTGCTTTTGTGTTAGCTGTGAAGTCTGTAATTATTGTTTTTTTTGTAATATTTCTTTGTTCTTTAGTTTTGTTTTGATTTGTTTGTAATTTGTTGGTCTAACCTTTTCTATCTTTCAGTTCTATTCACAATTTATATTCATATATTGTGACGTCATTTGTGTTGTTATTCTTTGCAGATTCAGTGATTATTTTTATTGATTTCCCCTATTTGATTTATTTTGATTTCTGCAAACGTTCTTGTATTGTCAGTCCTATTTGTACTTTATGTATTCTGTTGGTTGACATATGTTTTATATAGGTATATTTCATAAGACACAATTGCCTGTGCACTGCACTTGGATTATGGTATAAACCAGTACCTGATTATTATTATTACTATTATACAAGACCTTATTAAAGGCTTGTGACCCACAGATATTGGGATAGTATACTGATTAATCAAGTCATTGAGAACTTGTGGTATTATTATTGGTTCAGGTGATTAGTATTATTGTTAGACATCATGTCTACATTAGAATACTTCATTACACAAGGGAAAGCCCTTGATAAGACTGGTCAACAATTAGAACAATGGGCTGTTGCTCAATATGACAAAGCATTAGCTGCAGAAGAAAGAAAAGCTATGGCGGAAGAGAAAAGATTAGAAAGAGAAGCTGAGGCTGCTGCTGAACAAAAGAAATTGCAGATGCAGGTGGAGGAAAGGAGATTTGAAGCTGAACAAAAAAAATTAGAAAGAGAAGCTGCGGCTGAACAAAAAAGATTAGACAGTGAAGCTGAACAAAAAAGATTAGACAGGGAAGCTGAACAAAAAAAGATTAGACAGGGAAGCTGAACAAAAAAGATTAGACAGTGAAGCTGAACAAAAAAGATTAGACAGGGAAGCTGAACAAAAAAGATTAGACAGGGAAGCTGAACAAAAAAGATTAGACAGGGAAGCTGAAAAAAAAAGATTAGACAGGGAAGCTGAACAAAAAAGATTAGACAGGGAAGCTGAACAAAAAAGATTAGATGCTGAAGAGAAAAAAGCAATAAGAGAACATGAATTTGAGTTGGAGAAATTGAGATTGACAAGTATGAGTAATGTTAATCAGGCATCTAGTGGTAATGGTAAACCTTCTACTTACAAGGTTAAGGTTCCACCGTTCAATCAGTCCAGTGACGATATTACATTCTGGCTGGATAGATTTGAACGTTCTTGTCGTACACATAATGTGGATAAATCACAATACGCTAATCAATTATCAGAAAACTTGAAAGGTGAATCTTTGACTAGATTATGCCTTGTAGGAGAAGCAGATAAGGATAATTATGATGTCATTAGGGCGGCTTTGATAAAAAAAAATATCAGCTAAGTGAGGAAGGCTATCGCCTTTTATTTAAAACGATGGTGCCTGAGACGGGTGTAGAATTCTCAGAATTCACTGCAAAGGCACGTCTCACAGTTGATCGTTGGATTGAGCTTTCCAAAACAAAAAAAAACGTATGAAGGACTTATGGATTTGTTGCTCAGAGATAAGATTATGTCATGTGTGAACAAACCTTTCCTTGAATTTATACATGAGCGTAAACCCAAATCTCTAAAAGAAATGGAAGAATATTGTTCCCAATATGTCACTGCACACCCCGACGTGACTTTTGGCAACACTAAGATTAAGGAGAGTATGCCAGTTGCTTCAGCAACACCATACAATCCCAATTATTCACACAGATTTCAGGGACCTCAAAACAGATTTGATAAAAAAAAGGTAACCATAATAGTTATCAAAACCAAGGTAACCAATCATTTCAGGGTTCTTCTTCAAAGAACTGGAGACGAGCTGATAGCTCTCGACACAGGGGTGGTCATAATTATAGGAATTTCCGTAGAGGAAGTAATTATAGAAACTATCAGGGTTATCCGTCTTGGAGTCAACAAGATCATAATTACAGAGATACTCATTATAATGAATATGATAATGGTAACCAAGGGAACTATGACTCAAACCCAAATAGGGGTTACAATAGAGGTAACAATAACTACAGAGGTGATAATAACCGAGGTAGATCTCAAAACAAAAGACATAAACCACATTTTCAGGCAAACTCTGTACAACAAGAGTCCCATGAAGCCTATAAACAGAGTAAAGATAATAATGATGCTAGTAATATGGCATGTGCCGCTTTTGATTTTGGGAGAGCATCTCAGTGCCCCCAATGCAAAACGTTATTTGAGCCAACCACAGTGTCTACTTTAAGCTGTGGCCATCCCCTTCCTGCTCTTCCGGCATCAGTCGCGCATGATGGAAGAGGTTCTCTTGTCTTACATAAGGGTTTAGTGAATAACAATCCAGTCTCTGTGCTATTTGATTTCATATTCATTAGGCATATGGTTAGAGTGTCAACTCAGTAGATCCTTTCCCGTGCCACTGGACAAGTAGTCAAATTGTTTTGGAGAGGTTCTCTTGGCACCACAATTAGGGTTTTAGGCAAATCACTCCTCTACTGTGTGCTATTTGATTCTGGATGCACCACAATTGGTGTTAGGCAGTCACTCGTAGATCCTTCCCGTGCCACTGGACAAGTAGTCAAATGTGTAACATTTGGCGGCACATTAGAGAAATACTCTACTGCTATCATTAGGATTGCTACTCCTTTCTTTACAGGAGATGTACACGCATGTCTTCTTCCGAATCCGATCGCTGACCTCATCATCATCGGTCGCATTCATGGAGTCAAGGAATGCACTCCGCAACAAATTTCCACGTGGGAAAGGCAAAACATGCAGATTGCTAACGCTGTAGTCACTAGAGCTCAGGCTCTCTTAATATGCCTCAAAACTTCATCTACTGAAGATAATGAAGTGCATAACCAAGATAATCCCTTGGTAATTTCTCGTGACTCGTTTATAAAACAGCAAGAAGATGATCCCACTCTGAAGAAATTCTTCATTCTTGCAACTAAAGGTGATCCGAATAAAGACACAAGTCGTAAATCGTGGATTACAAAGAAGAATGGCGTACTTGTACGTATGGTTCAAGACTCCATTACGTCAAGTCATTCTCAAATCCTGGTTCCCAAGAATTTGAGAGTTAAAATTTTGCAGCACGCTCACGACTCTCAGTTGCTGGACACATGGGTTTTTCCCGTACTAAGTCAAGAGTCCTTGCGGCTTTCTTTTGGCCATTGGTAAACAAGGACATACGGATTTATTGTCGATCTTGTAAAGTATGTCAGGAAGTTAAATCCAAAGGTCCACGGCATGCTGCACCCATTCAGGCGGCGGACATTCCTATTCGGCCGTTTCAAAAAATGGCCATAGACATTATTGGTCCATTTAAGATCAAGTCTGCCAGAGGACATCAGTTTATCTTGACGTGTGTTGATATGTGCACACGTTGGCCAGAGGCTATTCCTCTGAAGAGCATTACTACTGCTGATATTGCAGATGCTCTTTGGCTTATATTTTCTCGTCTGGGGTTCCCCGGAGAGATATTGTCAGACCATTGCACCCAACTAATATCAGATACCATGTCTCAAGTAATGTCTACTCTGCAGATAGATAGATCTTTAAGTAGTATCTACCATCCAATGTCTAATGGTATGGTCGAACGCCTTAATAGAACACTTAAAAACTTACTGGGGAAGATAACTGAGGATCATCCTCAAGACTGGGACAGAGTTTTACCTGCGGCCCTCTTCGCTTACAGAGAGGTACCCAATGAACATACGGGATTTTCTCCCTTTGAACTCGTCTTTGGCGCGCGTCCGCGTGGCCCTATGTCGTTGCTTCACGATCTCATACATCTGACAATATTGACGATGACACAAAGTCATCCTACGAATATGTCATCGCGTTGAGACAAAAAATTATCGAAGCATGCAAATTAGCAACTTCTTCTTCTGAATTTGCGAAACAGAAGGCAAGGCAATTTGCCAATAAGAAGAGATGCTTACGACAACTTTGTCCTGGTGACAAAGCATTTGTATTACTACCTTGTAGGGAAAACAGATTACTTATTTCTTGGAAAGGTCCGTACGATATAATATCGAAAATTTCCGATGTCGACTATATTGTCGATATTGATGGGAAGCATAAAACCTTCCACATCAATATGCTTACTGAATTCCATGAACGTCCGGATTATTTGCAACCCATTTTCCAAGCAACGGACAATTCTCCAGTACAACATGGTCATTACTCATCACTGTCCGTGATACAGGATGAGGAAACAAGTTTTTCAGATGTAAATCTTCCTCTTCCAATGATCCCACTTCATTCTAGTGAATCATGGAAGAACGTTACTGTCTCTCCTGATTTGTCTCTAGGAGAACAGCGACAAGTTTCAACTATGTTGCAAACATTTCAGGATGTACTCACTGACATCCCTGGACAAACGCATGTCATTGAACATGACATTGTTCTAACTGACCATACTCCTATTAGGGTTAGACCTTATCCTATACCTATACATTTTCAAGCACAGGTCGAGAAAGAGTTGGATGAGATGATAGATTTGAAAATAATCGAACCATCCACCTCTGCATATTCTTCGCCGATGGTTATTGTGCGTAAAAAAGACAATAACATACGTCTTTGCGTTGACTATCGAAAATTGAATCAAGTAACGAAGTTCGATGCCGAACCTATGCCTTTACTGGAAGAGCTACTTACTCGACTCTCCAAATCTCATTTTTTCACTAAACTTGATTTGTCTAAAGGATATTGGCAAGTTCCTTTATCTGAACGCGCCAAACCTCTCACGGCTTTTTCAACACCTAGAGGTTTGTTCCAATGGAATTTTATGCCTTTCGGTCTTATGAACGCACCAGCTACATTCGTACGCATGATGCGCCGAATCCTATCTTATCGGTCAGATGTCATTGCATATCTAGACGACATCTGTCTTTTCAGCGATACTTGGGAAGATCACTATTCAGGGTTAGATGAATTGCTGTCTACTTTGCGTGAGCACAACCTGACAGCGAAACCCTCTAAAGCCTATATTGGTTTTAGCGAAATTTCTTTCCTAGGCCACCGAGTTGGTCATGGTTTCCTAAAGACAGAGGACCATAATACTAGTAAGATACTTAACATCTCAATCCCTAAGACTAAAAAAAACAGGTGAGAAGTCTGTTAGGTCTTATTCAATTTTATGGCAGATTCATTCAGAATCTATCCTCTATCATGGCACCTCTCTCAACACTTCTAAAGAAAGGTTCGCCTAATGTGGTCCACTGGTCTCAGGAATGCCAATGCTCTCTGGATAAGATTAAAACACTGTTTTCAACACCACCTATTTTAGTGCTACCCACTAAAGATAAGACATTCGTTCTTCGTAGTGGCGCTTCATCCACTGGGATTGGAGCGGCACTAATGCAAGAGTACTCTGGAACTCTGCATCCTGTAATGTATATTTCCAGAAAACTTAATGCGGCAGAAAGGAATTATTCGGTTTTAGACCGTGAGCTATTAGCTATGGTTTGGTCGATCCTCAAACTACAGAGATTCCTTCTAGGCGCACATTTCATAGTAGAAACCGACCAAAAAGCTCTTACTGCTATACAGAGTAAGAATTTGAAGAGCTCGAGGTCTACTCGATATGCAATTGCTCTTCAACCTTTTCATTTCTCTGTGCGAGCTATTCGTGGATCAGATAATGTGATGGCAGACATTCTGTCAAGATGCCCACATGATTCCACATAACTATTAGGGCTTAGACTTCTTGATATGTCTAGTTCTATAGTAGTTCCTTTTCTATATCATGATAGATACACATTTGTAATTTAATAATATAATGATTGTATCACTACATAGCGGTTCATTGATGTTTATTCACCGCTGTGCTTTGATGATTTTTTCTTCATAAATCATAAATTTAAGATATCTAATACGAAATGATGATATGAATTTTTTAGGCATTGTGTAATTGCCAGAATTGTATTATACTTTGATGACACCTCCCTGGAAAAATATACTTGTAGAGAAATAATTTCTCTCAGTTTATGAGACACATTCTCACCAGTCGCTCCATAAGTCGACTTAGCCTCATATTAGGCGTTATAGGTATTCCTGATATTTTCATCTGCGCATTATTCATGCGTTGTGAGCCTATTGTACGTTGCTCCTAGATGTATTTCAAAAAAAAAAAAAAATGTTCCATTTTTTTTTTTCCCGGGAGGTGTGGTAAGACTGTTACGTGCAGTCTTTGATATCTTACAATATTATACATTGGTATACTTGTTATGTTCGCAAATATTTTGTAAACAAAATAGTGCTTAAGGAAAAGTCATTATTGAGTTACTTCCCTTGAAAGTTGTGTCGGCTCTTTCGATCGAACTCCGCGGATAAATCCAGTTTTCTGCGATTTATTCTTTGTTTGGGTAGTAATAGATTGTTCTTGCTTCAGAATATCTATGGCCTGAATTTATGTGTATTGTTTGTCTGAGTAGGACGAGTCTGTCTTATATCTGTATATCTTTACATATCTAAGTCGAACTATATGTTCTGTTGTCTCTAGAGAGGTCAAAGGCTATTCGGCGGATGTGTCGCTAGAGTGTGGTGTGATTTGGCTTCGTCCTGATAGGGACTGTGTTTTCTATGTCGGCTTGTCGCCGGGGAAAAAGTGATCTCAGTATTTGTGGGGAAAGTGATAGTCGTCTAGACCTATCGTGTATGCTTTACCCCAGTGTTTATTCGTATTGCCAAGGAATGGCAGAATCATATTTCTGATACCAAGGTAATAATAGACACTCTTATGAACTCTCGTACGAAGCCACCATTTTCGATAGGTACGATTTGAATGTCTAAGAGAATATATTTGACTCGATGAAAACGACTTCGATTCCTAGCAGCACTATATCCTGTAGATTGCAGTCAATTGTTCATGATCAAATCTACAGAGCAATGAAAGATTTTATGAATGACTAACTTTAGGACAGATTCATTATCTGTATCCAAACGTGAGTGACAGCTCACGAGTGAAGCCATCTTGGAACCAAACATGTAGTGACTTTCAAGAAGAGAAAAGGGATGCCCGTATTATCGCTTGTTTAGTCCAGAGATCACTGCTACACATGAGAACCCATTGCTAGCGGTTCAATATTATTATATGGAAAAATATGTGCTGAACATTATGTTGAAGAATCGTCGCTAGACGAGATTAGGTTTAGAAGCCATCTGAATATTGTTTATAAGCTGACGTGCTCAGTCAGTGAAGTCAGTTGATATATATATATGGGCAATACTGGGTGCTTGGCTACTGACAGTCCATTATAATATTATTCTACATGAGTGCCCATGTAACATAACATTGCAAGACCAGTTATCCACTGTACCATGATGTATTATGCCAACCTGTGATTTGTCACTATCTGTGCTGTCGAGTGTGTACGTCCAATTAAACTTTAGTAAAGGTACACAGTCGTTGGTGTCGATGACTTCCAGCCATACATGAGTGTGAGAAAAGAACATTTGTCAACACCACGAACCCTTATTATCATTCGCACATTATACACTCAATCCATGTCTACACACCACTGCGTAGGTCAAGTTGACATTCCATACACTACAGTGGAGCAAACAACACCATAGAGATCTTATCAACTGATGATGATGATGTCTGCTTCCATCCACTTATATTTATCCTTTTGGTGGATATCATTAACGGGAATAAAATATTTACCACCTGTGTCTAATTATTTTTAAAATCATTCTAAGACACTTCATTGCACTTGGTATGAACGTTTGTGTATCCTCTGTTTCTTAGCCTCATTTAAAGGCACATTATCCAGCTCTTGAAGAAAAAAAACCCATTAGTTTATACTATGTTTCTCAGTAGCTCATTCAAGAGAAACACATTGCATTTGGTACTAACGTTTAATATGTATCATTGTTTTTAAACAGCTCATCCAAGAACATATAGCATTTGATACTAACGTTTAATATGTATCCAGCTTGATTCACAGACGTATTTCGCATTAGCTAGCAACATTTTTTAAAGCAGCCATTCACAGACACATTATATCATGGTAATGGACGTAGTGGTGTACATCTCTTTTTCTTGAGCTCAGTCAAAGACACATTATCACGCTTGGTAATAACCTTAGTATTACACCTCTATTTAAGAGAGAACTGGAAGGTCATGAAGATGCTGTGATAATGATGTTGATGGTGATATGATGATGATGGGTGATAATGATGATCACCTGTTTCTTTAGCTAGCTCATACAAAAGTCACATTGTCGCATTTGTTAATCATTTTTTACGTTTCATTAAAAAATATAATAAACATATCATGAGCAAGTTAAAATTTATGCAATGACACATTTAATAACTAATTTACATTTACACCCATAAGCGATATGCAATTTTCGTGTTGCATAATTTACTATTTCATTGCTTATGCTTTTTTTTTTTTTTGCATAAGCAATGAATTTATTAATTATGTAAATTGGTTATTAAAATGTGTCATTGCATACATTTTTAACTTGCTCAAGTTCATGATTATTTGATTTTTTTTTTTTTTTTTTTGAAAATTATAAAAAAAAAAAAAAAGAAAGAAGAAATCATCACAGCAATCAAAGGGTTAAAGAACGGTAAAGCTCCGGGCCATGATAACTTAAATGCAGAGCTATTTAAGACAGACCCTGAGCTAGCAGCAGAACTATTAGAACCACTATTTGCACAAGGGTGGAAAACGGGGACAACACCATCAGAGTGGAAAAAAGGAATAATTGTCAAATTGCCCAAGAAGGGAGATCTTGCAGACTGCAATAATTGGAGAGGAATCACTCTTCTCTCAGTTCCCAGCAAAATACTAGGCAGGATAATTAAACAGAGAATTTCAAAAGCAGTAAACCACAAACTGAGGAAAGAACAAGCAGGATTTAGAAAGAACAGAAGATGTGTAGATCATATATTCACTCTCAGGAACATTATAGAGCAGTGCTCAGAATGGCAAAGACAGCTGTACATTAATTTCGTTGATTTTGAAAAGGCTTTCGACAGTATACATAGGGACAGTTTATGGAAAATACTGAGGGCATATGGAATTCCAAGCTGCATAGTGTCAATCCTAAAAAGCCTCTATGCCAACTTTACGTGTAGTGTTGGGCAGAGCAACCAAACCTTTGAGGTGAAGACAGGAGTACGACAGGGATGCTCCTTATCAACCACTCTATTTTTAACAGTCATAGACTGGGTGATGCGCTTGACAATTGAGGGCAGTCCAAGAGGAATAAGATGGACTACATTTTCTACATTGGAAGATCTGGAATATGCAGATGACATTGCACTACTAACTCATTCACATCAGCACATCCAGGAAAAAACGGATGGACTCAATAAGTATAGCCAGCAGGTGGGCTTGAACAAATTAAAGAAGTCAGAGGTCATGACGCTCAATGTAAGCAACCCTGAGCCCATATCAGTAAATAATCAGCAACTGGTACAGACAGACACCTTCACATACCTAGGATGCATAGTAACACCAGACGGCGGGGCAGGCAAAGACATCAACATCAGAATGAATAAGGCAAGAACAGCCTTTTTTTTTTTTTGCCTAAACAACATCTGGAAGTCCTCTCAATACAGCACAAGCACAAAATTAAGATTATATCAGAGCTGTGTGCTTTCTGTGCTTCTCTATGGTGCGGAATGCTGGAGAGTCACAGAGAAGGAAATGTCAAAATTGTCCTCTTTTCACACAACATGCCTAAGAAAAATTCACCGAATCTTTTGGCCGAATACCATCACCAACCAAGATCTGCTTACTCGGAGCAAGCAAGAGGACATGTACACCATCATAGCTGGCAGACGCTGGAGCTGGGTTGGCCCTGTCCTCAGAAGAGACCCCGATGCCATCACAAGAACAGCTATGCTATGGACCCCTGAAGGAAAACGAAAGAGAGGCCTATCAAAAACAACTTGGCGCAGGACTGTGGAGGCTGAGATGCAAAGAATGAACCAGAGTTGGGGCACTGTACGAAGGATGGCCACCGACCGAGCAAAGTGGAATCAATTTGTTGTTGCCATACAAGACGCCACTAGGCGTGATGGCCACTGACTGCTTTGACGGTCGATGGCTAAGGATCAAAGAAGAAGAAGAATTGCTTATGCTTATTTGTATATAGTTTATTTTCACAATGTAAAACAGAATTTAAAGCCATGTGTTTCAATTTTTGTGAGCAAGAATAAACTTGCTAAATCAAACTTTAAAAAAATTGCCTCGTTTTGGCGAGTCGCATCCCGTGTAACTAGTCGGTTAAATTAGGGCGCATGTCAAAATATAAAAGATCAGTAGGTCTTGTAACATGGTAAAATCAAACTGTTACATCGTAGGGACAAGCGTGCTCTTTACAAACTCACCATTACAACAAGTAAACAAGCATTTAACTTATTAAATACGGTTTCAACAATGAGAACAAAAGACAAGTCACAATAACGAAAAGCCTGTCACAATTGTAAGAATAGTTATAAAACAGGTTAAAAATAACATCACAATTGTACCCTTGTGTGAATAGTTAGTTAAAACAGGTTAAAAAACATTCACGATTGCTAATTTTACTTTGATAATGAACTCACAGGCCAGATCGTTCATTGAAATGACGTCTAATTCACATAAGATTCAAATATCATTCGTAACCAACTATTACACTGTGAACTAACTTTCCATTTTGAATAAAAAAAAAAAAAAACTGGCAATATTCGCACCTGTTTTGACTTTCACAAAGTTGTATCAGTATTCAGAGTTATAAAAAAATGTTTTTTAAAAAGGTGTCACATTGTTAACTCAATTATTACACTATGAACACATTTGTTATTATTAACTTCATTACTAGGTTTAACGCATCTTGTCGCCCTTTTATTAAACCAAATTTACTGTGTTAAATTTCATTTTACAGCCTCAATTTTGGACTATTAACATAACTGCCGCACTGTTAGATACATTAGTGATATATGCAGCATATTTCGTAGCAGATATTGCCGTAGGCGAATGAGGGGCTAGAGACTTCAACCATACTAGTTTTTCAGATTTATGAGGGAAGGGTGGCCGATTTCTTTCCTTTCTTCCTTTGCCCTTCCTGAACTCAAGAGCAGAGTTACATTTACAGCTGTGTTAGATTGGATCGTGACGCTACAGGGTTTTCGAACATTGTAAAATTTTTGCATCAAGACGCTCTCTGCAGCACTTACAATTACATATTAAATTGACCCACAAGTTGACAGACTGTTCGCAATTACTGACTTCTACAATTTTCAGAGAATATTTATTTGTGAATGTTACGCAGTAGCAAAAAGCAGTAAACAAATCAATTTGATTCTTCCTTGGGTTAAATTCCAAAACAATGGCCAAAATCAAACCTGGTTCATCTTTACAATATGACATTCTGAGTGTAGATGACGTTAATTGGCGTCAACCACACTGACAATTTATGACACCATTGTGCAAAGTCTTCTTGTCACGTGCCTTCAGCTCAAGTTCTTTCCTTGTTTTTTCTCATCCTTTTCACTTCTCCATGTTGTGATTTGATCTACCTCTGCCTCTCTTTCCACTGTGGATTCCAGAGAACATGGACTGTCTTGTAATGCTATCAACAGGTTTCCTCAGTGTGTGTCCTATCCATCGCCAGCGTCGTCATTCTCTTGTTCCACTGGCACACTTGTCTGGTTCTTCGTCATCAATTCCACATTGGTGACTTTGTCATACCATTTCAGTCCTTTTATTCTACGGAAACACCCATTTTATGAGTGCCTGTATATTTTTTTTTTTTCTGTGTTGTTTTTGTTGCTCTCCATGCTTCAGAACCATTTACAATAGGGACTGGTTACCCCCATTCCGTTAAAAACTGTTTACCACAGAAAACGTAAAGAAACACTATAGATAAGTCAAATACCTATGGATATACCGCTTTTAAATTTATCAAACTTTAGAAACGCTTTCTCTTTTCCGCCTCTGTCAACTACAGATCAACCAAATCATCCAGTGAGATACCAGTAAGTCTACATAATGTCGACTCCGATACCCCATACAGAAGTGACAATTAGAATATACCAGAACACAGATCACATGAACAACTAGCACACACATTATGTTGCATTGAGGAATTGGTTGAATCTAAAACTTTGGCAAATAATCAGGGCTGTGGAGGCGGAAGTCGGAGTCGCGTAGTCGGTCGTTTCTTAGTGGAGTCAGAAGTCGATAGAAAATGTCCCGACTCCGACATTTTACAAGAATTAAGCCCTGGCAGATCCTATTATAAAAAAAAAAAAAAAAAAAAAAAAAAATTGATTGATTTTAAAGAAAAATTTATCATATTTTAAAAAAATACTTTTTGAGTTTTTTTGTTTTGTATTACTGTATGAATGAATGAATCGTTAAAATGTAGTCTACGAAGGCCACGTAATCATTTATTCACTCATATACCATAGTTAATTATAACTCCATATAAGTGCATACTTTTATGACATATGAGTAGTAAAAAAAAAAAAAAACTAGTCGGAGTCGGAAACTTTCTTTTTGGCCAACTTCACAACGCAAAACGCTGCAAATAATGCTGAAGAGCATTCTACCATCAAAGTGTGCATAGAAAACTAGAGTTACATTTGCTTCGCTTTCTGATGTAATTATGCAATAAATGTAATGACACTTGGTAGTGGTACATAGCATGGACTCAGCATCGCAAACGTGTGGTTGCGTTAGATTCTCAGCTTACAGGACACAAGAAATATCAACAAACAGACCTAAAGTTTCAACACACACTCATTCTCCGCCACGAACCGTGTTGTGCGTCACTATTTGGTACATTACTTTACCAACAGGCGTCAGGCACTGTCGTTTTGTATCAGTCAACTTTACTTGCACGTGCAATTTACTCAATATAAAACAAACTTAATTGAAGGTTTGCAAACATTTAAAAATTTTTCCTCAACTAATTTAGAATGATTATGAGATATTTTCTCAAGAGTGCTTACTATTTTTTTTTATTTTAAACAATCGATGTGGGGGAAAGCACAGATAACCATTTCGGTGCCTGTGTAAAAGATAAAAACTTGATTAGACAGAGGTAAGTCTGGTCAGCTAACACTCGTGTCCATTAACGAATGACCTGTTATTGAAACATCCTTTTTGGGGATGCGTTAGATGGCAGGGAGGACAGTGTGATTTCGCTTGCATAGCTAGGCGGTGTTGTCGCACGGAAGGTCCAGGGTTCAAATCCTGGGTAAGCCACTCATGTCTGTTGTTTTTCTGTTGTCTAGTGTTCTACTTCTTTATTTCCTACGAGTGCCTTATAACATACCTTTATATTTGTTTCATATTAATTTTCCATTAACGAATACACAATAAGTCAGAAGGATCATAAGTCTTGATTTTTAACGTAAATATTAACAGTGAGGCGGAAATCATTTCATTACTTATTGCGACACTGAAGTCAAGTTGCGTTCCGAGCATTTTTTACAGCAACAGCAAATTCACTTGGCCTAGCTACTCTATTTTTGAATGGTTTTAAGCCCAGAATGTCACCCAAGGAAAAATTGCGGCCCTTATTGTTAGGTTGCCATTTATGATACACGTCGAGAATTTGATCATGCTGGGGTTCTACATATGTGCCCAAAGCAAATCTGGAGTCTGGTTGTCGCTGTTGGTAGATGTAGCTGCTGCCTTTATAAGGCTGTCTTTTATGGTGTGGCAGGTAATCAAACAATGAAGTTCTGTTATCCCCTACAAGCATGTAGCAGACCAG
This sequence comes from Oreohelix idahoensis, assembly GCA_024509875.1. Lineage (NCBI taxonomy): Eukaryota > Metazoa > Mollusca > Gastropoda > Stylommatophora > Oreohelicidae > Oreohelix > Oreohelix idahoensis. Next base: position 21,412 of record JAMPIV010011631.1, read on the forward strand.
AACAGAGGCAAATGTGAGCAGAGCAAAATACAGAAATCTGGTTACCATGTGACGCTTACGTGTCATCATTAGAGTGAACGTCATCTGGAAAAGAAATATATGCACAACGTAAAATAAGTACATTAAAAAAAGCGATGAAACTTTGCAATGATGGAAGCCGGATCAGCAAAACAGGGCCACCAAATCAACTCCGAATCCTTCTTCAAATGAGTCAAAATTACAAATACAGAACAGCTTAAATCATCATGCACGAAAAAACAGAAAAAAATGCTTTACGTAATCCTACCCACAGTCGATAACACAGCCCTACACAAAAAAATTTTTTTTTGGGTGCCAAACATTTTACTCTTGATTTTACATAAATGAGGCCTGCTCAATCCAAATATCACATTTACTTGTCTGTAGCAGCTCTACTTTTTGAGATACAGACATTTTTGTATTTCATTAATACAGGGTGCCCAAAAAAAAAAAAAAAAAAAAAAAACGGGCCCGCGCGCGCACTTTTTGTGCGCGAGCGGGCCAATTTTTTTGGGGTCACCCTGTATTATTACAATAATTTTCTATATAAGGCTATGTAAAAAAACTATTGCTGTCTAGTCCTTTACAAAAGAAAACTGCTTGTTTACTCTCAGTTTCAGTTTTCCAAGAATCTCCCAGAATTGCCTTTTTTAGATTTTAAGCCACTGCATGCATGTTAGTATGCTACTTATTTTATTACACTTCTAACAGAGAATGGCATCATCTTCAAGAAGAGCATGTTTTTTTTCACCGCATTTATTTTGTTATATTTGTGGAGAGTACACTTTCAAAGAAGAACATATGAAGCATATTACTGTTTTTGTGAAAAAGGCATACTTTGCTTACTTTAAAGTAAAACCCTGTAGGAGGTCTTGTTAACAAAATGGGTGTAAGTTATACACCAGATGAGTGGCGACTTTTCATTGACAGCTCTAAATGAAGTTTGAAGGGTGTTCTCTTACACAATGGTAACAAATATGGCTCAATTCCAATTGCTCATTCTACTACAATGAAGGAGGAGTAATGCTACAATAAGCACAGTTCTGGAAAAATTGAAGTATTTAGAAACATAACTGGATGGTTTGTGTAGATCTTAAAATGATGAACTTCTTGCTTGGCCAGCAAATGGGATTCACCAAATATCCATGCTTTATATGTTTGTGGGATAGCAGGGCAAAAGATATGCACTGGACAAAGAAACAGTGGCCGTTGAGGGATGAATTTAAAGTTGGAGAAAAAAAATATTGTCAATAAGCCTCTCATTGATCGAAAAAGAGTTCTACTGCCACCAATACATACAAAGCTTGGCTTGATGAAGCAATTTGTTAAGGCACTGAACAAAGATGGTACCTGTTTTAATTACTTATGCAAAAAGTTTCCAGAATTGAGCATAGACAAAACTTAAAGCTGGAATTTTTGATGGACCTCAAATTAGAAAGTTAATAAACGACCCAAATTTTATTGATTTCCATGAACAAAACAGAGTCCACAGTTCTGGTCATCATTTGTTTTAGTTGTGCAAAACTTTCTGGGTAACTTTAAAGCAGACAATTATTATGAATTAGTTGGAAACATGCTGTCGAGTTTTTGTGAACTTGGATGCAACATGAGCATAAAATTGCACTACCTCCATAACCATTTACATTTATTTCCGGAGAATCTTGGCGACTTTAGTGAGGAGCAAGGTGAAAGATTTCACCAAGATATAAAAACAATGGAAGAGAGATACCAGGGACTTTGGGATGCCCACATGATGGCAGATTACTGTTGGGCAGCCGTGCGGTAGAAACATGAATTTTTTCTTATTTATAACTTTACATTTTGCCTATATATGTCAAAATGTTCCTTGGTAAGAGAGAAATCTAACCATATGAGTGATTGCATAATTATGCTAATTAGCTATTCAAAATGGCCGCCGCAGTATAAAAAATGCAGGGTTATTTTAAACCAACATAACATAATTATTTCTCAATATATAGAGTTGAAATTCTGCATACAAGTCCACACGTGAGTGCATTATGTCCTAAATCAAAAATATTTGGGATATAGCATGTCCTATGTGTGACCATTTGTAAAAAAAATAGAATTGGAAATTTATCGAACCTCATTAGTATGCAAAACATCTCTACAAATAAAACAAATTGAGAAAGCAAATCAAAATTTGGTTCAGGACAAGGTTTAAGATATTAAGAAACACTCTGCAAAGTTTCAGAGCATTCCAACAATTCATTCTTGAGATATCGCGTCTCAAAATGTACCTGTCGTGCTAAATAGGGAAAGTGAGAAAAAGAAGAAAAAAGGAGAAAAAATTGTTAACAAAAATTTATATTGTGCACTTACCTTATCTTAATGACCTCCAAGAGTATGCATATCCCCCTTCCTTTTCTTCTGCCTTGTCAGTAAAACCCTTTTCTGATGCCTCTCAAAGTCTTTCTTCTTGCCACTTTTATTTATAATTTCCCCTTTTACTTTGTCAGAAAGACTTTTTGATGGAGTTGGTAATTCTGTGTTGTTCTCCAGCTTTGCACATATTCACACTAAATCTACTCCCTGGTACTCCCAAGTTTTTTGTCATGAGCTTGAGAACTGATGAGTATCCATCATTAAAATAAGATACTGCATTCCACACAGCCTCTTCTACTGTGCATCTATCCACAAAATGTTCTTTTGCACATCTATCCCATCTTAATTTGTTGAGACTTTCACTGTTGTTTTGTGTCCTTTTCCGTGGAGACATTTTTGACAGTAGGGACTCATCCGACAGATCATCAAACACTGGTTGAATGCATTCTACCACTGCCTGCGGTAGGCCATTCTTGTGCTTATAAGACAGTGGGGTCCTTCTTATAGCCACACCAAGAATTATGTCCCTTCTGGGCATTTTTCATGCATCGGCTTATCCTTTGTGGAAGCGACATGGGGCAAAACTGCTTTGACGGCAGCTTTCATATCCTCAAGTTGTGGGCTGCCTTCCACTTAAGATACTTCTCTGGCTCTCTATCTTTCCTTTTGTCCCACCGTTTGCATCCATCACAAATGTTCGACAGTGTCTCCACATCTAGACACATCCCGCTATCTATCGAAATGGAAGTTACTACACCATGATGACTGGCATGACCCCCTCGTTGCCAAGTTCCGTCCATTGAGACACCACACATGACTGTTCCAGTCTCATTGTTAGTTGCTTGTTTTTGCATTTTAATTTCTTTAGAAGCCTCAGACATGCTTTCTTCAGCCACTGCTTGGCTAGCAGCATGCACATGCATAAAAATGTCTCTACAACTATGTCTTGTCATTGATGGTGGGGCACTAGTGTGCAAGCTAAACTTTTCAAGCGCTGCATGGCCTCGGCCAAGTGATCGTACAAACATTACCATCCTTACATTGATTTCCTTGTTCGTGTTCTTTTTTGTGTTTATTCATGTCTCCTCTACATTTTCTGTATCTCCTGATGTTGTGAAAGATGTTTCCCACAAGCAGTTGCTACATTTGACAACGATTGTGTGACAGAAACCTTGCTTTGAATCTTCATTGAGCCTACACGACACCATAAACCCACAACATTCTACACATCTCATATTTGCCGTTATGAAGTTATTCAAGTGCTCCATACTCATAAGAATAAAAGCATTATTTTTTTGTCCATCTTTTGTGTGGGTTGAGAAGGTGCTTTTCCTCAATTTCTTCACAGAAGAAGGTTTAACTTCGTTATCAATAACAGCTGCTTCATTATTTTCTGTTGTGCTAACAACGCCACCAGGGCGCTGGTTGCCAAAAAACTTTCGTTTTCTTAGCTTCCTACTTCTTTTTTTTTTTGTCACCCATATTGTTTTTCTTTAATTGATTTGTAAAGCTTACCATAAAAACGTAACTTTTTCACTTAAACAGGTGTAATATGAATGATTGAACTCAGACAACTTTGAAATTTTCAGCCCACGTTGGCACATAAACAACTGACTTTAAGAAAAGTAATGTCCCTTCTCATAAATGGTTCTCTGGTGTTTTCTGGTACAGAAGAGTTATGGAATCATTATCATTTCACCTTTTTAGTGTGCGCATCATAATGTTTTCAAAAAGTGGTTAGTAACCAGAGGTAAACAATGCGTTGTCAAGGAAAATTAAGATCACCCCCTGGTCACTTATCCTTTAAAAAGTAAAAAACTATGCATCACTGGACAATATAAACCTATGTATTGTGAAGAGAAATGGTTTGGCTTCATAAAAACATAAAAAAAACAAAAATGAAGTTTTTCATGAAAAATGTATTAAATTCTACCGCACAGCTACCTTAATTAAGCGTGACTGTCCGGGCATATCACATTCCAGGAAGTCCTCGAAAAGATCCTTTTTGCGTGTTGACTAAACAAGTGCTAGTGATAAAGTTTTATTACATTTTTGGTAATATATGCACAGTAATTACATATAATATGAAAGCAGACTAAAGTCAAAATGCCACTGATAGCACCTAACTCTAGGATTGTACATAACAATTGCCCTACTAATATGGTCATTCTTAATTATCTCAAAAACTAGAGCTGATAGAAAAAATCTGATTACATTTTTGGAATCAGCAATCCAAAATTACCCAAGAACAGCTATAAAATTTAAGGCACCAAAATGTGTGTATACCAGTGTAATCCAACCATCCAGCGCTAGAACGTTTAAGGAAGTAATGTAGTCCACGGAGCACATGCAGTTTTTTAGGAAGTAAAATCGTCCAAGCGAGAACAACACCCAGAAGGAATCCTTTTCACGAATGCATGTAATAATTGTTACCTGTCATCTCACGTCCTTCACGCCATTGTCACGCTATTCATCCAAGGTTCTTAACCATCATAATCGTCACCACCATTACCATCATAACATATTTATCTAATTATTAAAAGTTAAAGAAAACGTATCACAAAACGTCACTGCCATTATTATGATTAAAGTTGTGTGACACTGTTCTACAAAATATCACTGGGAGTATTGTGATTAACGTTCTGTGACACTGTGTTACATTAAGATGGTTTGGCCATGTCTGCAGAATGGGAGAAGATCGGATACCACGACAAGCATGGGAAACAAAGAGCCAAGGATCCAGACCCCGAGGACGACCCAGAGTCCGCTGGGAGGACAACATTAGACAATCTTTGAAGGACCGAGGACTAGAATGGAACCAGGCCAGGAGGAAGACAGCCGATAGGATAGTCTGGCGCTCTCTCTTCCAAACCTCTACACCTCACGGTAGAAGGGGAACGACTAAGTAAGTAAGTAAGTAAGTAAGTAAGACACTGTGTTACTAAATATTTTTTTGATTATTGTGATTAAAGTTGTGTGACACTGCATCTCAAAATATCACTGCGATTATTGTGATTAAAGTTATGTGACACTGTACCACAAAATATCACTGCGATTATTATGATTAAAGTTATGTGAGACTGCGTTACTAAATATTATTCTGACTATTGTGATTAAAGTTACATGACCCTGTATATATTCCAATCTCATACTCCTGTCGTAAGAAGTAAAAATAAAACAAAGTAGGGTTTTGCGTTGTGGGTTATCTCATGGGAACACTACTGTAGGCATGAAGGTCGGCCCAGGGTCACCCTGAAATGTCGTTGGCAAAAGCAGCAATGGCACAGCTGTGGCTGGCTTGCAAGCAGACAACGGTTATTTCATTGCTGAGAAATCTAAATCGGAGCATAAACGGACGTATGTTAATGAAATCACATTTAAAAAACTATACAGATACACCTCATTCAAATTGTGGAAGATGCAGTATGAAGTTTTGCACATCAAAGACAGAAACCGTGAAGATCAGCAGATAACCAGGTTGACTTAACATACATGTCAACAATACCATGCTTAAGCAGGTTCCAGCGATCAAATACCTTGGTAGCATTTTTACAGACAGTGGAAGACTTGGCAGAGAAATTTAAACAAGATGATAGAAAGCCAGCGCACGCAGTGACTTACCAACTGTCATAGCTACTAAAACATCCGAACATCACTATGGAAACTAAACGACAGCTAATATATATTATATTCTTACCAATTCTTTGCTGTCAGTTTCAAGCATGGTAACTAACCAAAGCACAGGTGAGCAAAATACATCCTGTGAGATGAGATATTTAAGAAAAGCTTTTAATGTTACCAAGAGAGACAGAATGAGAAATGGTGACATAAGAAAAACTGCAGGAACTACATACTGCATTGAGAACATTGTTACGGAATTGCCTCCCCTGCTTTGCAGTAGTTGTCCAACAGTGGCCAAAACTCTAGAGTATCTAATATGGGTCTTCAAATGTGTCTACCTTCGCACAAGATTATTCTTGGCAGAGTTGTAGATAGAAGAATAATGATGCTTCTATCTCAATGGGATATTCATAAGATATTTCAGAAGTCAAGAACAATGCTGCGTTGGGCAGGGCAATTGTTAACTTATATCTGATCCGCCGCCTTTTATGAAGAATTAAGCAATTATTAACTTCAGCTCGTTAAAGTCACCCTGATTTACTCAGTGAAATTCTTCTTATTATGGTATAGCTCTGTTTAGAGTGTATTTAGTAAATTGACTGAGACAAACATGCAGTACATTCAAAATGATTAAATCGACGTTAAATTTGTATATTTACAAATAACAGATTTAATAATCAACTAACTTTTAACAGTTTAAAAAAAATGAATAATTTTTAACAGAAAATACTCATCATCATGTGATGGTATGGCGTTTAATGTAAGAAGGCACCTGGCAGCTTTTAAGTTTGACTTAGCTGCAAATGGTAGTTTCTGCTCCCGCTTGGGATATTCGGGTTCTGTGCAGATAGATCACTGGAGTTCTCGCGTCTCTGGTCAAGATTAAAAGCACAGAACGTTCCAAGTAAGATCAGGGAGTAACTGCAAAGCTGGTTCCGCGTCTCTAAGACCCTATGATGATGGTGTCTAGCTCGACATCAGGTGACTTCTACCCTCACTTTGTTTCAGAAATTAGTACCCTCACTGGTACCACCAACTAGTAAAGTAAAAGAATAGAAACAAAACGCTCCCTTGAGTACTGCGTTTCCCGACACATAGTTATGTGCCCCCTTCTTCCAATTCCACCATCCCATCTACCTCAAACTTTTCCCTCGATGAGAATTAAGCTTAATCCCTCGAGAGAAAACTGTCTTTACATTTAAGTTGAATAACTTTATATTTACTTTACATTCAAATGAAAAGGTTAATAGTATAGATAGGATGTGTTTACATTTACACTGGTTGAAAAATGTTCACACTATAGATTTAGCATGTTTTCCTTTACATTTACACTGATTGAACAGCTTTAAAACATTCATTATTTTTAAAGTGAATATGTTTACATTGACATTTACACTGGTTTGAAAATGTAAATATTACTCGTATAATTAGAATGTACATCCTTTCTTTCACCTTTTCCTCCCTGCTCCATATGGAACTTGGGACTACCTATGCATTCAGTTCTCTTTGAGAAACTAGCAATAAACCAGTCACCAGCTCTTGCAGTGGTGGTTCATGAAATCATCATTCTACATGCTGAGGCTGCCAGCCTCAAATGACTTGGACATCCACTAGCAATTTTCACATTACAATATATACACATTAGTTCACATGTTAATAATAAAAATTATAGAATGTAAAATGTACAACTTACGCCAATTTTGGCTCACAGAATGCTCAGAGAAGTAGGTTTAAGACACTGGCAGATGCCTTTATTTCACGTGTTCTTGGGGCTCGTTACTTTAAAAATAAACTCCCACTCTGAATCCGTGTTTCAGTTTCTCAGATCCCAGTTTTCCTTATTAAAATAGTAGAAATTTCTATTGTCAAGATCCTCAAACAAAGTCCGGTCCTGATAATGGAAATCTGATCTTATTCTTCATTCTGGCAGGTCTGGTTGTCGTCTTGGCAAGCGATTCTCACAGTCAACTAGACTTGCAAAAATTGTCAGATTATATTGTAGGTTTTCTGCATCCGCATTTGCGGGCTGTTGGGACAAACGCCCAATCGACGCAATTGTTATTCGCGCCTCAAAGTATCAGCCAATCTTACCTGAACGTGTAAATTTATGGCACTCTATGATGAAATATTTTGCATGTCTCATCTATTGCAAAATTTCAAACGTTACTTTTCTAAAATTAGGCTGTATACATCCGAGTATTACTTGGTCAAGTTACGTCTCTCACACTTCAACATGTCCTCCCAGATTGGGGGAATTATATGACTTGCCTATCCCACGTAATTCAACCGTCGTTGTCAGACTATGACTCGGCGCAATTCGGCCGTCTTGTCTGGACATTTCGTGGTTTATAAAGGCACCTCCAAAATGCAAGTCTATTATTCTGTAGAATTGTAAAGGATTACTCCTAACTTGTGCAAACACCGTTATTAGCCTTTCACTTGGGGTCAAATGTCGGACCGCCACGTTTTTGTGATCCAATTAGTCCCTCAGGGATGGACCAGCGAAGTGAAGTGAATTGACGTATGAAAGCTATGTAAACATTGACCTTCGGATGAGTATTCTGTATTGACAAATAAGGGCAGAGGGGAGAGAAATAACAAAATATCACTCGCACAGGAATGTAATGCAATCCTGCCGGAGTGGACGTGAGAGCGCACAAACCGTTTTGTGACAAATATATAGAGAGAACCGTACGTGACGTAGCCGTGTTATCTGCATCGAACATATAGAGAGACAGAACCGTAAGTGATCTGGCCATGTGAGAATGGAGCCCGATAAATTATGACTACGCGCCTACAACAGTAAAACATCTGGTTTTAGAGCACGGGAAAGATCAAGAGGCAGGGGAATAGGCAACTTCACAGAAACCGTAAATCAACAAGGGCTCACATCAGCCAATGCGATACACCTGGCTGATAAACGTAAACTTCAGCTCCCACCGCATTCAACAGTGGACTGAAAAAAATAAGAACATAAGTAATACGCTGTATGACAAAAACATCACAGCGATTATTGTGATCAAAGGATTGTGATACTGTATCACAACATATCACAGTGATTATTGTGATCAAAGTATTGTGATACTGTGTCACAAAATATCGCAGCGATTATTGTGATCAAAGGATTGTGATACTGTATCACAAAACATCACAGCGATTATTGTGATCAAAGGATTGTGATACTGTAGCACAAAACATCACAGTGATTATTGTGATCAAAGGATTGTGATACTGTATCACAACATATCACAGTGATTATTGTGATCAAAGGATTGTGATACTGTATCACAAAATATCGCAGCGATTATTGTGATCAAAGGATTGTGATACTGTAGCACAAAACATCACAGTGATTATTCAAATTTTAAATTTTTATAAAATATGATATTTTAGTTTTGATTGAGACATAAATTGAGGTTATTGCGGGTTTTCATAAGGTCACTGTTATCTCTGTTCTTTAAATGCTAACCACCCCCCCCCCCCCCCCCCCCCCCCCCCCCCCATTCAGTATAGTCTTAAGCTTAGATTTTGTAAATTTTTTATCTTGGAGATTTTTAATCAAGTTAAACTGAAGTTAGTGGCGAGGGATTTCTGTAAACTTTTGATGATGGCAACTCTGTTTTATATCTGAAGTTTAATTCGTGTAATTCTTAAAATAAATAATTCGAAATAATTGAGCACTCATTACCAAAAAGCTACCTAGCGTAGCTTTTTGGTAATGACTGCTCAATTATTTCGAATTATATATTCATAAATTATAGGGGAAAAAAAACCCTGGGTATAACATTTTTTTGAAAGTAGTAAGTTATACACAACATTCTACAATGTGTTCTTAGTAAACAGAAAGTAATCAATAAAATCAACCCATAATCAAAGTAATCTATAACAGAGGAAAAACCTATTCTCGACAACTCAAAATAAACAATTAAAAGACAAATTAAATAACAAAGTACAGGGAAAAATACAACAGTAATTAGATCCAAGTGTAGACTAATATATCTTATGTTGCCAGGGTTACTTATTGTGATAAAGGTTGTGCACGCTTCTACATCAAATAATACAAAATTTGGTAGTGCATAACAGAATATCGTGTGAGAGCTTGTGTGTAAGGAATGATGATGATGATGTATTGTGTGAACAAGTGTGAGAGGTATGAGTGAGATAAAATAAGGTTGTGTGTGAGAGATTGTGTGATACAGTGTTTTTGAGACGTAGGGAGGAGAGCGAGAATGATGAGATGAGAGAAACAATGTGTGAAGAAAGTGATGATGAGAAAGCGATGGGATGAAAATGAGATAAAAATCTGCTTTTAATTGATGAATCGTTGGTGTTTCATGAAGGATCTCAAATGACAGATTATGTTTATCAAATGGTGTGTCACAAATTGTGTGTGAAAGTGATGAGATAAAAGAGATATAATCCGCGTGAGGTGGCGTGTCATAGCTGTTGTGTGAGTGAGATGAGATCAGAAATTATGTTTACGAAATGCTGTTTCACAGATGTTGCATGAAAAGATGGAATGAATGAGAGATAATTTGTGTGAGATGGTGTGTCACAGACAGTGTATGGGGAGGATCAGGTAACAGATTATGAGATTGATGATATGTCACTGATGGTATGTGAGAGAGATGGGGTGAAAAAAAGAGTTTAAAACAGAAAGGATGACAGAAATATCTGTACCAAACTGTATCATAGATGGTGTGTGAAAGAGATGGGACAACACAGGGATTATCTGTATGACACGGTGGGTCACAAATGGTGTGTGAAAGAGATGGGACAACACAGAGATTATCTCTATGACACGGTGGGTCACAAATGGTGTGTGAAAGAGATAAGATGGGACAGGTGATGGGCGTGGATGTTTGAAAAGAATTGTGGTGTGATAGCGTGGAACCGATGGTGTTAATAGTGGTATGTTTGTATGTGACATCGTGGGACCAATAGCGTGAAAGGTGGTACAAGTGATAACTTATGACTAATGGTGAATGAGACATTGTGTGTGTGGGTGATATAGTAGAACTATTGGTGTAAGAATTGGCGTACGTATGTGTGATAGGGAAGGACTAATGCATTTGAGATGATGTGTGATAACGAAGGATTAATGGTGAAGGATACAAAGTGTTTGTACGTGTAACTGCGTGGGTGTAATTGTGTGAGAGATGGTGCGTATAAGTGTGACAAAGTGGTGCTAGTTGTTAAGATACCATGTGCATGTGTGATATATTGTGTATAATTTTTGAAGAGAGAAGATGTGTGTGCATGTGTGATAGAGTGGGTCTAATTGTGTAAGAGAGATGGTGTGTATATACGTGATAGAGTGGGGTTGATAGTATAAGACACTGTGTGTATGCGTGATAGAGTGGGATAATAGTTTACGATACCGTGTGTATGTGTGATAGAGTGGGATAATAGTATACGATACCGTGTGTAGGTGTGATAGAGTGGGGCTGATACTATAAGATACTGTGTGTATGTGTGATAGAGTGGGCCTAATTATTTAAGAGAGATGGTATGTGTGTATGTGTGACAGAGTGGGTCTAATTGTGTAAGAGAGATGGTGTGTATATACGTGATAGAGTGGGGTTGATAGTATAAGATACCGTGGGTATGTGTGATAGAGTAGGGCTGATACTATAAGATACCGTGGGTATGTGTGATAGAGTGGGGCTGATAATATAAGATACTGTGTGTATGAGTGACACAGTAGGACTACCAATGCACAAGAGAGGGTTTGCGAATGTAAACATTGCATAAAAACCTCTCCACAACAGAGACCAAAGACGAACAGAGAACCAGTAAGTAACATGAAAGAAAGTAATTTGTTTTTAAAGCACACACGTTCAAAGTTATTTATCACCCTTTCATAGTATCAGCTTCCTTCTTTTAATAAACGGTAACATCTGCTAGCTGACGGCTAGCCGTTGTACAGTTTTCAAGTAATTAACGACTTGTCATGGGCTCGCCTGATATAAAGTCCCATTCTCGGCTCGTTAAGAATGATCCTGTATAATAATACCACGTGGTACACGCTGCATATATAACGTGACCATCTGGTACCATTAGCAACAAAGAAGTTGAAACAATGTTAATCTTGCACTTTTGAATAATTATGAAATTATATTTAGAATATCATCATCATTATGAACATTATCATTATCTTTATCATCCATACCATAATCACCATTATCATCATTATTATCATCATCATAATTATCATCATTATCATCACAATCAGCATCGTCATTATCATCACTATGATCATCATCATTTCCATCATCATAATAATCATTATTATCATCATCATAATCATCATCTTTATCACCATCTATAAGAGTGAGATCCATCTTTGCTTCTTAGATCTGGAAAAGGCATTTGACAAGGTCCCCTGGAACAAACTCTGGAACTGTTTGGCAAGGAAGAGCATCCCATCACCTCTGACTCATGCTATACAGAGCTTCTACAAGTCTTGCAGAAATTATGTGAGGGCGGCAAACCATAAGTCAGAAGAATTAAGGACCACCACTGGTGTAAGATAAGGTGATATCTAGTCACCTTATCTTTTCATACTTCTCATGGACGATGTCATCAAGGCATGTAAGGAGAGGACAGGAAAGTATTCAGTGGGGTACTGGAAGATGAGACGGGTCTGTATTTCAGAGCTGGCATTTGCTGATGATGTTGCCCTGATTGCTAAATCAGAGGCACATCTCCAATCCAACCTGCAAGTCTGGAAGGAAGAACTGGAGAAGAGAGGGATGGTCATAAGCAGCGCTAAAACAAAAACCCTCGTGCTATCCCGACAGGAAAGAAGACATCAGATTAAGCCGGGAAACCTGGTCCTGGAGCAGGTCAACCACTTTAAATACCTTGGAGCTGTCATAGACCGGAAGGGAGGCATCAAAGAAGAGTTGGCTACCCGAGGAGCAGAAGCTGTGAGACTTTTTTCAAGCCATAAATCGAGGATTCCTCAGCAAAAGAGAATCTGATAAGAAGACGAAGATGGCTGTATACCGCTCCACCTATGTACCAGTCTTGACATATGGATGCGAGTCATGGGCATGACTACAAGCCACAAAAGCCAGATCCAAACCTCAGAAACGAGGAAGGTGGTTGAAGTAACAAGAAGAGACATGGTCCGCAGCCAGAGGCCTAAAAAACCCAGCCACTGCAAACCCAAGTAGAACAGTCCCAACTAAGATGGTTTGGCCATGTCTGCAGAATGGGAGAAGATCGGCTACCACGACAAGCATGGGAAAACTAAGAGCCAGAGATCCAGACCTCCAGGGCGACCCAGAGTCAGCTGGGAGGATTACATTAGACAATCTTTGAAGGACCGAGGACTAGAATGGAACCAAGCCAGGAGGAAGTCAGGCGATAGAATAGTATGGCGCTCTCTCTTACAAACCTCTACACCTCACGGTAGAAGAGGAAAGACTAAGTAAGTACGACTAAGTAAGTATAAGCATCATCATTATCACCATCATAATCATCTTTATCATCATCATAATCATCATCACTATCATTATCACCTTAATAACACCATCATTATCATCAGCATCATTACCCTTCAGCTGCCTAAGGAGCAGATAATCATTTTCTCTTACAGAGCACAGATCCCTTACAGAGCACACAGCCCTTACAGAGCACAGAGCCCTTACAGCGCACAGAGCCCAGAGCCTTACAACGCACAGAGCCCTTACAGAGCACAGAGCCCTTACAGCGCACAGAGCCCTTACATAGCACATAGCCCTTACAGAACACAGAGCCATTACAGAGCACAGAGCCCTTACAGAGCACAGAGCCCTTACAGCGCACAGAGCCCTTACAGAGCCCCCAACTGTAGCTGGCCACTTTGTAAAAAGCCTACACCAAACACTCGCATGCTCCAGCAGCAGCAGTAGTAGTGTCTGTGGCAATTTGTTTAACACGATGAGGTTGCCAGTCACATGCGACTAATGAGCACAGGCCTTGGACAAAGTTATGCCTCGTCCGTGCCATCAGACCAGGTCTTTCCATGTATTCCTCATCCTTTAATTTATGTTTCCTGTTCTCTGCTCCGTGTGTTGGTCTCGCTCTAACCCTTCTGCCCTGCAGATTCAAGAACAATGACAGATGTATAATGCTATCAACCAGGGACGGACTGAGCGGTCAGTTAATAAGGCAATGCCCGAGGACCCACAACAACAGGAGACCCCACTCTCTCCTAGCCTCCATCTAGTTTACTCAACTTGTGAGTCCCCTTATCGCCCGGGGACACATATCGCTGTCCAGGCGCCCCTGCTATCAACAATTAACATATCTGGAATAGGCTACTACGAAAGATAACACAACAGTTATAACTTGTGCGCCCTGCTTACATCTGTCGTAAGAAAGCTGTATACTCATATAAATTATCAATGCAAGAGCCGATGACACGCATTGGCTCCGGCGACCTGTAAGATATAACCTGCAGTTTTGGTCCGCTGCTCTTTATGAGCTAAATATTGACATTTATTCATTTAAACAATCGCCATTAAACAAACTGAAATAAGAATTCAAATTACTGTGGTCTACCCGGCATGTCTAAAATGGTGACCAAGATGGCCTCTCATATTGCCGACTACCTCATCCAGTAGAAAACTTGGTAACTACGTCGAATTATAATATACCAGTGTAATACGAGGAGAGGCAAAGTCAATGTAGTCGACAGGACTTTACACTAAAGACATCAGCTAGAGCCGTTCTAAGGTTAGTCTGTTCTTTTTCCTGAAATCTCCAAATTAATAGAAATAGAGGGAGACTCATAAACACATGGAAAGTAAACTAGAGGTAGAAGGAGAAGAGAAGTAGAAATAGTCGGAGAAGCGAGCTAGAAGCAGAGTTAGAAGAATAAATATGGACAAACGGAGAAAACAACTATGTATATGGGGAGAAGAGAAGTAGAGACAGATTAAGAAGAGAACTATATATATATATGTATGTATAGATATTTGTAGGGGGAGCAGAGAAATATGTCTCCGACTATATAAGGAAAAGACGATGGTCATATATCGGTCATGTCCTACGAATGCAAAACAACAGAATACCACTACAGGCGCTCACTTGGGTTCCTGAGGGTAAGAGGAAAAAAAGGAAGACCAAAAGAAACACTCAGAAGAACAATAATAAGAGAAGGAAGAACGTTGGGCCTAAATAATGTGCAAGAGCTAAGAGGAGTGGCGTCACAATGAACAACCTGGAGAGCACTGGTTTCTGCCTTATGCGCCGTGTTTGGTGCTTAAAGAATTTATTATTATTATTATTATTAGAGAACTATATCTACGGGGAGAAGAGAACTAGAGATAGATGGAGAAGAAAACTAGAAACATATGGAGAAGAAAACTAGAAACATATGGAGAAGAGAACTAGACACATATGGAGAAGAAAACTAGAAACATATGGAGAAGAAAACTAGAAACATATGGAGAAGAAAACTAGAAACATATGGAGAAGAAAACTAGAAACATAAGGAGAAGAAAACTAGAAACATATGGAGAAGAGAACTAGAAACATATGGAGAAGAGAACTAGAAACATATGGAGAAGAGAACTAGAAACATATGGAGAAGAAAACTAGAAACATATGGAGAAGAGAACTAGAAACATATGGAGAAGAAAACTAGAAACATATGGAGAAGAGAACTAGAAACATATGGAGAAGAGAACTAGAAACATATGGAGAAGAGAACTAGAAACGTATGGAGAAGAAAACTAGAAACATATGGAGAAGAGAACTAGAAACATATGGAGAAGAAAACTAGAAACATATGGAGAAGAGAACTAGAAACATATGGAGAAGAAAACTAGAAACATATGGAGAAGAGAACTAGAAACATATGGAGAAGAGAACTAGAAACATATGGAGAAGAGAACTAGAAACGTATGGAGAAGAAAACTAGAAACATATAGAGAAGAGAACTAGAAACATATGGAGAAGAAAACTAGAAACGTATGGAGAAGAAAACTAGAAACGTATGGAGAAGAAAACTAGAAACATATGGAGAAGAAAACTAGAAACGTATGGAGAAGAGAACTAGAAACATATGGAGAAGAAAACTAGAAACATATGGAGAAGAAAACTAGAAACGTATGGAGAAGAGAACTAGAAACGTATGGAGAAGAGAACTAGAAACATATGGAAAAGAGAACTAGAAACATATGGAGAAGAGAACTATATATACTTAAGGAGCATAAAGAACATAAGGACAGAGCTACTAAAGGGGCAGGTCCAGCATGAACTGATGGATGTCTATGTTGCAAGGGGAGATAAGAGGCACTGAAGGATAAGAAATATGAAGAATGGAAAGAATAACAAATAACATCTTGTCATCAGTCAGTTATTTTAGAATAACAAATAACATCTTGTCATCAGTCAGTTATTTTAGAATAACAAATAACATCTTGTCATCAGTCAGTTATTTTAGAATAACAAATAACATCTTGTCATCAGTCAGTTATTTTAGAATAACAAATAACATCTTGTCATCAGTCAGTTATTTTAGAATAACAAATAACATCTTGTCATCAGTCAGTTATTTTAGAATAACAAATAACATCTTGTCATCAGTCAGTTATTTTCCATTGTGCTCCTTATGGAGCATGCAGATACTACTTGAGCTAGTTCCCTTGCAGGAAGCTTGTACCAAGCAGTCACATACTTATGCCGCGATAGTTTATGTGGCAATTTGTTTGACACGATGTGGTTGCCAGCTCTATGTTCTACCTCATATAAGTCGCCTTCTACGACATGCCTGACCGTGCAGTCGTTCTATTCTTTCTTTGTCCTTTCAGAGAACTCCCCCCCCCCCCCCCTCCCCCCCCCCCCCCCCCCCCCCCCCCCCCCCCCCCCGGGAACTACACGTGGGAACATCTTGTTACAGGTGGTAAAGGAAAGAGTTAAAAGTTTCAACAACCAGGCCTATGTGCAATGTGTACACCGGAAATAACCACAATAAAACGTTGTAGCATACAATACAGGATAACAAATCAAATTGATTAACGTTATCCGTCAACTAAGAAGGCCCCCATTACATGCCCATTGAGACATATTGGGAATATAACGCCGGTCGCCTTTAACCTTCCCAGAGTTGCTCTGGTACCCAATTCATGACCCCGGAGTCGTTTACGGTTTAAAAAATCCCATTTCAACTGGGGATCGAACCATGAACCGCCGAGCTCGGAAGCCGGTGCACTAATCACATCGCTACCGCGGCTCTAAGCAGGACAGCTAATGCTATCTAGACAATTAAAATGACCCAACTGCTCAGGTTACATCAAATAACAGTATATCTGGTTATAGGATAACAATACAAGTGGGTCAGAGTGGCTAAGAGGTATGGCGTCTGCCTCTAATTCTAAAGGAACCGGGTTCGTTCCCAGTACATGGAATATAATTGATAGATATTTATGTCGGAACCAATGGTTCCTAATGAGGCCATACTCTCCCCTGATCCCCTGGATATTCAGACCAGATGCCTAGCCTTCTCGGATAAAGGCGAAAAAATAGGAGGTCCCGTGTGCATGTTGCGCACGTTAAAAATCCCTCGGCAGTTGAATATCGTAAAGAGTGAGTCATACGGCCGCTGCCCTGGCAAAAATTTACAAATTAGGAAAACCTACCCGCCACACAATTTTTTTTATAGAATGTGTGACTCGTGTAAACACACATTGATATCCTGGCCAGAGTTCGTGCACTGTGCTGAGATCTTCCTTGTGTGATCTACGGGAGGAGATCGGAGCACTGATGGAGTTGTCCGCGCGCAATCAAGATGGTACTTAAAACCAAACCAAACCAAATCAATACAGCAATCCCCCCGGTCTTACGCTGTTCGATTAGCGCTTCTTCGATATAAAGGTAGAATGAAAAAAAAAACAAAAAACTGTAACATCTTACCACGAGAAAGGACAAGAAAAAACCTACGTTGCGGTCACGAGGCCTTCGTCAGGGACAGACAAACAAAAAACAGAAGTAAATGAAAGTGAGAATTTAGGGGAAACATAAAACTATAAAAATAAGAGAAAACACTCCCTGATGTGTGTCACGTGTTGGAATTAAAATGTCTGCCACTGAACCGGAAGTGGATAGTAAACTAAAAGCATTAACACAATAATGAAAATAAGGACCTGTCATGAAATATTCTAATCCACATATATAAATTATTAGGTAAATATGAAGCCTAACAAATAAAATTAATAAAGAGAAGAGCAATGGAAAAATAACAGTGCTGTCACAAGGAATGTACTCGAAATCCCCCTTGTTTTCTGCTTCGTCTGCAAATTGTAACGCTTTCACGTTGATAGTAAAGCTTACTGTATTATTACCCGCCTTCTTCAATGAAACGTGTGCTGTATTTCTTGGAAAAGCATTGAGACGTACTGCGTAATGACCTAAATTAACCCTAACATTAATTATACTGCGTTACCAAAACGAACGAACAGATGGACTAAAGGGATAAAAAGAGAAGGGAGAGGCAGAAAGCCGAACACTAAACCCGCTTCGCGCGATACACAATTACTACCATCACGCGTGTAAGTCTACATGCACTAATTTTTTTTCAGACGGACAGTGATAAAATACACTACCCTTTCCCAGAGTTAGGTTTATAAATCATAACAGACTCTTATTAGAAAAGACAACATTATATGGGTTTACGTTTGAACACATAACAGTACCCAGACAGCACATCTTCTAAACAGGAGATAGAAGAAATTGCATATTTTGAACGCAGCCACGTAGCTCCTTTAAATTAGTATTTTTGGGTTCCTTAGGGTTTGCTGACAAATAATATGTAAAACGTTACGCAAATAGTCCAGGAATTAATAAATTATACCAAAAATAAAATATTGGGGGTGCCTGACAGCATAAAATCATTTCTGCTCATAAAATTTTTTTTATAACGTGTTTGAAAAAACCTTACGTTACATAAATAGCCTACCATGTAAACTCCAAATTGATTGGAGCGCAACAAATGAAAGCCTAACCACGATTGGTCGGGCTATAAATACTATCTTGGTTGTTGGGGGAGACGGGAAAAGATAACATT
This sequence comes from Oreohelix idahoensis, assembly GCA_024509875.1. Lineage (NCBI taxonomy): Eukaryota > Metazoa > Mollusca > Gastropoda > Stylommatophora > Oreohelicidae > Oreohelix > Oreohelix idahoensis. The sequence goes on from JAMPIV010011631.1 coordinate 40,454, forward strand.
TTTTTCAAACACTTGTCGAAACGTGGCTCATTGGCCAGTCTCGCTGATATACACACTTGGGAGCGTTAGTTCGAGACCACTAATTCAAATAAGCTTGATAAAGCGACAGTACGTTGAAGCTAGCTCACATTTTTGCTAAAATAAAAGCCTGGAACATAGGCAGAACGGAATTTGTGCCAGTTTGTGCCAGAATTCATTGCTAATCAACGTATCTGTGTTTATTTCCATGAAATTGTGGTAAGCTTGAACCATTCAGTATCTTTTAATGAAAAATTGAATGTGAATTGTTGATTTATGCCTGTATATATATGTGTAGTTCAGTGGCAAACGTGAGGTAAAGCCTATAATGCTCCAGCCTGAACAGAGGGTGTCGGAGAGAAGTAAAACGGCATGGAATGGCCAAGTAGTACACTGACACCTGGATGATGGACTAGAAAGAAATAATGCTGGAAGTGCAGAGGCGTAGTAACCATTAAGAAGGGTAATACTGGAATAAAGTATTTCAAATGAAGCTGACTGTTGGCCTAACGCTCTGAACGCAATGTTTGTGCTGTATTGTGATCAGTGTAAAAGAGAATATAAATTAGTTATGAAGTAGAAGGTACATCCTTCTTGATTTCAGGGACAGTGGTCTTGATGGTAGTGAGCAGCATCTGGTCAGAGATTTGCTGAATCCAGAGTCGGACAGCATACTCCTTGGTCTTTTTAGCTATCAGTGAGGTGTCTCCTGAGCCCAGAGGAGAATTCGAGCAGAGGAGTCCTTTCCTGCCGCCATCACGCCAGATAAGCGAATTGGCCAGCTGAGCTCAACATTATGTCCCCTCATCTTGAAATAACTTTATAAAAATACCATTCAGAGGGGAATTTACTTGTCTTAAAATCAGGAACTGTGAACATCTCAAATAATAGTCCCTAAAGACAAACTATTGAAGTCATGATGACCAATACCAACAGAGCTTGAACAAAACAAAACCAGTATTACCTCATTTTACTACTACACAACTGACACACATAGAACATTTGTAATAATATATGTCACTACAATATTCATATTAAATACATTCTGTACATAACTTGTAATTTAAATTGATTGTGATTCCTGGTTCCCTTGTAGTTGAATCAGGACACATATTCATTCATGCCAGTAATGAATACATATTGTTATTTGAAACGTTACTAGTGACTTCTTTAAGATATTCTCATAGAGTGTTATATGTATGTGAGTGTCACAGTGTTGTCAAGAGTAGTGGATTAAATTAAATTGTTTATCTGTCTGTTGTTGTGACTTACACTTCACCATACACATACCCTAGACACATAACGTAGCATCACACTATTCCAGAATAATTCTGACTGAGATATATAGATATGTGGCAGCAAGTAAGGTTATATATATATAATATACTACTCTTATTAGATATATATATATACCTTCACAGCTGATCTCAGTCAGTACACTAAGTCCCTTATAAATATCTATAACATCCCACTTCACCACATATATTGGGGTCTCGCTCTTGGGATTTTGAATCTTTCACTATTAAAAATATTGGGGGTAATTCACTTCAGGGAATATAAGAATTAAAAGGTATCCTTGGGTGGAATTAAATAAGGTTGAGCTCACGGTGCCTGTTTTGTCCATTAGAGATTGAATTGTTGGTTAGACATTGTATTAAGTTACCTGATAGACAATGGCGGACCTGGCCAAATTTCGATCTGCTGCGGTTCAGACTGCAAAAGAGTTAGGATTAGATGGGCAAGTTATGGTTGCCTATGTTACTACGGAATGTGACAAATTTATTGAACGCGAAGAAAGAAGGTTTGAAGCCGAAAGAAAGTTAGAGGCTGACAGGGAAATTAAGAAGTTACAATTTGAAGCTGAGGCTGAGACTAAGAGGTTGCAAGCTGAGGCTGAGACTAAGAGGTTGCAGATTGAGGCTGAGGCTAAGAAATTGGAGGCAGAAAGAGAAGACAAACGATTGGCTGCAGAAAGGGAAGAGAAGAAATTGGCTGCAGAAAGGGAAGAGAAGAAATTAGCTGCAGAAAGAGAAGAGAAGAGATTAGCTGCAGAGAGGGAAGCAGAAAAGGAGGAGAAAAGATTACAAAGGGAACATGAATTACGACTAAGGGAGTTTGAGTTTCAAGGCCATGCTCCTGAAAATGGTGCCAGTCCCTTTGCCTCTGATGCTACGGTTACTCAAGGAGCCTCAATCTCAGCTATGAATTTTCATTTAGATCATTTTGTTGAGAAAGACGATGATATTGAGAGCTATATAAATAGGTACGAACTATTAGCTACCACGTATGGGTTTGAGAGAGAAAGGTGGAGCTTAAAGTTATCTCAGGGACTTCGTGGGGCAGCTTATGAAGTTTTTGCAAAAATGAGCAGAGGTGATCAGGAAAATTATGACATGCTAAAGCAGGCTCTTTTGTTAAGGTATGAAAAGAATGCAGAGTTTTACAGGAAAAAATTTAGGAATGCTAAACTACTGTCAGGTGAAACCTATCACCAGTTCTCTGCACGCATAGAGACATACTTGGAGAAATGGACTTCTCTGGGGAAAACCCAAGATCTTAAGGAAATGGTCCTTATATAGCAACTAAGAGAGTCCATGGCTCCAGACCTGAGAAAGTTTCTCATGGAACAAGGTGCAGAGAGGCTGGGTGAGTTGCTAAATGTTGCTGAAAGGTATCAAGCAGCTCAAGCAGAGGTAACAGGTAATAAAAAGAAACAGGTGGATAACTTCAGGGCACCACAGAACTTTAATAAATTTGATCCTAAGGATCAAAATAAAGGTAAGCACCAATTTGATAGGCCACGGTATGACAATAAAAATAAATTCCCACAATTCGATGAAAGGAAATATGATGAAAGAAAATCTTTCAACCAAGGAAAAAGGTGGTGTAAGAATTGTCAGATGGACAATCATGACACTGACCGTTGCAGAAGGAAACCTGTGTATATGGCAACCCTTCAGGTCAGGTCGACCTCAAGACAGGAGGAGGATATTATGTTGGATACCACTCCAGAAGAGATGAGGAAGGCACAGGCTGGAGATAAAACACTCAAGCCTTGTTTCAGAAAATTGTCAACTTGTCATACAACTCCAGGCAAGGGAGATTTTTACATGAAAAACAAGTTGATGTATAGGAAGACTGGAGCTAGATCCAATGGTCACGGACAGCTGGTTCTTCCAAAAAGATATAGGGCAGAATTAATAAGGAGCCTACATGTGAAACCAGATGGGGACCATGAGAAGATAGGTACCATCATTCAAAAGGTGGCTCACAATTATTATTGGCCCAAAGCAAGATGGGACATTGAGAATTTTGTAGAAAGGTGTAGCATAGCACATGAGGGAACACCCACAAGTGGGAACATGGATCAGGACCTGGACACGCCCCGGAGCAAAATCAGGCCTGACAATAAAAGGAAAAATAAATTTGATAAAGTGGACCAAATGAAATGGGAAGCCCCTTTTCACGGACAAGCTTCACTTAACTGTTTTACAATGGCCACTATGCGGAGAGTGCAAAAAGATGTCTTACCCCAGGATAAGCCGACAATCCCTCAATCGGACTTAAACAAACTGGAGGAAGAATATGTAGAGAGGAAATCTCTCATCAAGAATTTTAAGTGGGGAGGAAGCCACAAAAGAAAAATTGGTAGCGGTCGTTTTGTGAATGATAATTCTGGGAGGAAAAATCATCACTATAAAGCTTCAAGTGGAAGAGACCATACCGGTGCATGGACAAATAGGTCCACACAATTAAAGGTCCATATGAAGCTATGTTAAGAACGTGGACTGATGAAAAGGCAGAGGAAAACATTACATCTTCATACCAGTATGTGAATGAGCTGACCACTCGGTTAAAAACTGGCTGGAAACTTGCCAATGAAAATTTGAAACAAGCCAGGAAGAAACATGCTGCCTATTATAACAGGAAGGCGAAAGACAGAAATTTGGCTGTGGGAGAGAAGGTACTGCTTCTTTTGCCCGGGAGTCAGAATAAGTTACCAATTGGATGGCAGGGTCCATATACAGTTCTAGAGAAGGTGTCTAGAACAAATTATAAGATAGATAAGAAGGGGAAAGAAAAAATCTATCATGTGAATCTCCTGAAGAAATATTTGGAAAGAGAACATCAGGAAGAGACACACTTGTTGACCTTGTCCATCGCCATGGAGATGAAAAAGGAACCACTTTCATCAGTTGAATATCCATTACACCCCTGTGAGACAGCAGCACAGGTGAAAATCAGTACACATTTAACGAAAACTCAGAAAGAGAGAGTGCAACAGGTTCTAAATAATCATGCAGAGGTGTTAACAGACCGACCAGGACATACAAACCTATTGGAATATGATATGAAATTAATAGACTCCACACCTGTCTGTATGAAACCATATTCGATTCCGTTTGCTAAGGAAAAAGCTTTGAAGGAAGAGATAGACTATCTGTTGAAGGAAGGAATTATTTCGCACAGTGAGTCTTCGTATAGTTCCGGTGTTGTACTTTTAAGGAAGCCCTCTGGAGAACATAGACTCTGTATAGATTACAGGAGACTGAATGCTATTACAGAAGGACAGGTGGATCCATTGCCGGATACAAATCAGCTGTTTGCCAGACTAAATAAAGCTAAATATTTCTCAAAAGTGGATCTGAGTAAAGGATACTATCAGATTCCAGTAAAGCCTGAGGTTAGACCATACCTAGCTTTTAGTACCTCAGAAGGACACTATGAGTTTAATAGATTGCCATTTGGATTGAAGAATGCGCCTAGGGTCTTCTCTAGAATGATGAGAAAATTATTGGATCCTCTGAATAATCCCTGTATAACAAATTTTATGGATGATATCCTTATAGCAACAGAAACATTTGAGGAACACATTGACTCTCTGAACATGCTGTTTGATCGACTTAGGGAGGCAAATTTAACAGCCCGACCAACCAAATGTTGCGTTGGATGTAAAGAATTGGATTTTTGGGACACACAGTTTATCAGGGAAACATGACCCCTGACCCAAAGAATTTAGAGAAACTACAGAAAGCCCCGAGACCACAAACCAAGAAGGACGTGAGATCCTTTGTCTCATTATGTGGTTTCTACCAGAAGTATATCAAAAACTTTAATTCCATATGTGCACCTTTAACGGAATTGACACGTAAAGGACTTCCAGATCGCATTACATGGACACCACAATGTGAAATGACTTACCAAGAATTGAAGGAAAAGCTCACAAGTAAACCCATTTTGAAATTACCTGACTTAAGTCAAGAATTCATAGTAAGGACGGATGCAAGTAATATTGGGCTAGGTGCAACTTTACTACAGAAATCAGATGCATTGGATGGGGAATTAAGCCCAGTGGCATATGCTAGCAGAAAGTTGAATAAAGCTGAAATCAACTACTCAACTAGCGAAAAAGAATGTCTTGCAGTAATATGGGCAATAAAGAAATTCAAAATTTATCTATATGGGAAGGCATTTAAGTTGCAAACTGACCACAAACCTTTATCGTTTTTAGCACAGGCTAAGCATGAGAACTCTAGGTTACTCCGATGGTCTTTGCTTCTGGCTCCATATAATTTTAGCATTGAATATATATCTGGAAAAACACTGGGAGCGGATTTTTTAAGCCGCCATCCGTGTGATGAGAATCACCGTAAACCCCAGAAATAATAATAAATTTCTCTATGTGTATATAGAATAAAGGACTGACATATAATGTCTGTTTTAAGAGGGGAAGTGTCATGAAATATTCTAATCCACATATATAAATTATTAGGTAAATATGAAGCCTAACAAATAAAATTAATAAAGAGAAGAGCAATGGAAAAATGACAGTGCTGTCACAAAGAATGTACTCGAAATCCCCCTTGTTTTCTGCTTCGTCTGCAAATTGTAACGCTTTCACGTTGATAGTAAAGCTTACTGTATTATTACCCGCCTTCTTCAATGAAACGTGTGCTGTATTTCTTGGAAAAGCATTGAGACGTACTGCGTAATGACCTAAATTAACCCTAACATTAATTATACTGCGTTACCAAAACGAACGAACAGATGGACTAAAGGGATAAAAAGAGAAGGGAGAGGCAGAAAGCCGAACACTAAACCCGCTTCGCGCGATACACAATTACTACCATCACGCGTGTAAGTCTACATGCACTAATTTTTTTTTTCAGACGGACAGTGATAAAATACACTACCCTTTCCCAGAGTTAGGTTTATAAATCATAACAGACTCTTATTAGAAAAGACAACATTATATGGGTTTACGTTTGAACACATAACAGTACCCAGACAGCACATCTTCTAAACAGGAGATAGAAGAAATTGCATATTTTGAACGCAGCCACGTAGCTCCTTTAAATTAGTATTTTTGGGTTCCTTAGGGTTTGCTGACAAATAATATGTAAAACGTTACGCAAATAGTCCAGGAATTAATAAATTATACCCAAAATAAAATATTGGGGGTGCCTGACAGCATAAAATCATTTCTGCTCATAAAATTTTTTTTTTATAACGTGTTTGAAAAAACCTTACGTTACATAAATAGCCTACCATGTAAACTCCAAATTGATTGGAGCGCAACAAATGAAAGCCTAACCACGATTGGTCGGGCTATAAATACTATCTTGGTTGTTGGGGGAGACGGGAAAAGATAACATTTTTTTCAAACACTTGTCGAAACGTGGCTCATTGGCCAGTCTCGCTGATATACACACTTGGGAGCGTTAGTTCGAGACCACTAATTCAAATAAGCTTGATAAAGCGACAGTACGTTGAAGCCAGCTCACATTTTTGCTAAAATAAAAGCCTGGAACATAGGCAGAACGGAATTTGTGCCAGTTTGTGCCAGAATTCATTGCTAATCAACGTATCTGTGTTTATTTCCATGAAATTGTGGTAAGCTTGAACCATTCAGTATCTTTTAATGAAAAAATTGAATGTGAATTGTTGATTTATGCCTGTATATATATGTGTAGTTCAGTGGCAAACGTGAGGTAAAGCCTATAATGCTCCAGCCTGAACAGAGGGTGTCGGAGAGAAGTAAAACGGCATGGAATGGCCAAATAGTACACTGACACCTGGATGATGGACTAGAAAGAAATAATGCTGGAAGTGCAGAGGCGTAGTAACCATTAAGAAGGGTAATACTGGAATAAAGTATTTCAAATGAAGCTGACTGTTGGCCTAACGCTCTGAACGCAATGTTTGTGCTGTATTGTGATCAGTGTAAAAGAGAATATAAATTAGTTATGAAGTAGAAGGTACATCCTTCTTGATTTCAGGGACAGTGGTCTTGATGGTAGTGAGCAGCATCTGGTCAGAGATTTGCTGAATCCAGAGTCGGACAGCATACTCCTTGGTCTTTTTAGCTATCAGTGAGGTGTCTCCTGAGCCCAGAGGAGAATTCGAGCAGAGGAGTCCTTTCCTGCCGCCATCACGCCAGATAAGCGAATTGGCCAGCTGAGCTCAACATTATGTCCCCTCATCTTGAAATAACTTTATAAAAATTAACATTCAGAGGGGAATTTACTTGTCTTAAAATCAGGAACTGTGAACATCTCCAATAATAGTCCCTAAAGACAAACTATTGAAGTCATGATGACCAATACCAACAGAGCTTGAACAAAACAAAACCAGTATTACCTCATTTTACTACTACACAACTGACACACATAGAACATTTGTAATAATATATGTCACTACAATATTCATATTAAATACATTCTGTACATAACTTGTAATTTAAATTGATTGTGATTCCTGGTTCCCTTGTAGTTGAATCAGGACACATATTCATTCATGCCAGTAATGAATACATATTGTTATTTGAAACGTTACTAGTGACTTCTTTAAGGTATTCTCATAGAGTGTTATATGTATGTGAGTGTCACAGTGTTGTTAAGAGTAGTGGATTAAATTAAATTGTTTATCTGTCTGTTGTTGTGACTTACACTTCACCATACACATACCCTAGACACAAAACGTAGTCACCACACTATTCCAGAATAATTCTGACTGAGATATATAGATATGTGGCAGCAAGTAAGGTTATATATATAATATACTACTCTTATTAGATATATATATATATACCTTCACAGCTGATCTCAGTCAGTACACTAAGTCCCTTATAAATATCTATAACATCCCACTTCACCACAGGACCGGAAAACTGAGTGAGGGAAAAGTAATATTATTTAAAAAGAAAAAAAAAGGAATAAATATGGGGAGAGAAGAGGGAGAGAGGGTTAAAAAAAATGTATAATATATATATATATATATATATATATATATATATATATATATATAGATATATCTATATATATATATATATATATATATATATATATATATATATATATATATATATATATATATATATATATATATATATATATGTGTGTGTGTGTGTGTGTGTGTGTTTGTGTGTGTAAAATAAATAATTTTGCAACGTTTGCATATAATGGCATAAATGACGTTAAGTGAGTCGCATGTAAAGCCATTGGTGATGATGAACTTGGCTTTAGGAAATGACACTGTACGCGTTTGGATTACATACTGGCATGTCTTGCATCGTGTCCGGTTACATGGCGGGTACCAAAAAGACCACTGCTGACAGTTGTCTTCGATATAACGCCGTGTTTACGCGATATGGCTGTTATATGCTTTAAAAATACGATCTTACGCTTAGCGCTAAACTCTATGAGAGACAGGAATATAACTTTCACATGCTCATCAAGTTCATTCAGGGTGGTGGGATGGCCAAGATGCCTTGTGACTGCTAGCATTATGAAACATGACCCCAAAACGGAATGTGGTTCTATGATAACATAAAATAAGATCTTAACTGTCATAAGGTACTTCTTGAAAAGAAAAAGAGGGTGGCAAAGCAAAGCAGCTCAATTCGTTTGTGTTAAGTCTCTTCGACAATCTTCTGCCCCCACTGACCAACCAGCTGTGCGTTCTACAACTGGAGCCAGAAAAACGTTTTCAGTACCTACAAAACCTTCTGGTAACCAGTCGTCTGATGATGAAGGCAGATCCGCCGTGACAACTGTAGCCACAAGCGACAGAAAAAGGAATGATTATAGCCCTATCATATATTTTTTGTAAGTACAGTATATACATAATATTTTGTTTGTGTTAAATATGTCTGGTAATTACGTAGTAAGAAAATAGTTGTTAACGATTTGTTTTTATAGCTTTTTATTTACGTTTGATACAGCGTTCTGGACTTTGGGAAGAAACTATTTAGTTCTTATTGGAAACAAATGTTTGTTTAGCGCTTTTTCGGTTAACGCTCAATTTTTCATGAACCAATACACAACTCTAAGCAGGGTGGGGTGTCCCTGTACTACGAAAAACTTCTTCAGAAAAATATCATAATTTTTATTATTTCCGTGTTTTTTAACCACATTGTCCCCACCGCTTTTTGTATGCAAGTTATTCTTGTGGTATGTTTACAAGTTGTAACTTTAATGTGCAATGTTTAAATCCGTTGTAGCTATACGCCTATGCACTAAAGAAAGTATTTATGTCAATATGTTTGGCCTGAGAGTCCAGGTGGTATAGTGGTTAGAGCTATGGTCTCTCGCGGCAACTAGCCGGGTTCGATTCACGGTATCGACACGCTTCAATCTACCCAGCTGTAAGGCAATTGATCCACCCACGTCTCGATGCTGGACCTAGTAAAGTGACATCTCTAACACTTCACTCCCATACGGCAGTGTTACCATGGGGTTACCGTTACCTTTTTTTTAATGTTTGGCCTACTTTGTTATCGTGTCTCGTACAGATGATATGTTCCACTTCCTTTGAAAATCAACTAATCCTGCTCTGTTAATGTCCTTAACGTGCGGTAAAGACTGACTATGACAATATGAATGGAACCTTCACCTTGTGTTTCAAAGTTCAAGGCCTTTCATATTATCATCATTTTCCTTCGGAGAATAAAAGCCACATCCACAACTGGTATCCTTGTATCATCCTTGTATCATCCTTGTATCATTGACATGCTCTTGGAGCGGTGGTATCCTTGTATCATTGACGTGCTCTTGGAGCGGTGGTTTCTGTAGCAATTAATGTCACATGATGACATTGACAACCTGATGCATAACCTCATGTAAGTCACCTTGAACGACATGCCTGAGACAACAGTGGTACTATTCTGTCTCTGTCTCAACAGAGAACCCGGGGATCTACCGCTTTCTTCTACTATAGTTGAATTGTGCACGTGAGTGGCGCCTTTTACCTAACAATAGTGTTGCATACACCGAGATATGGCACCTCAGTAATCAGGCTTCTAGGCTGGCTTTCAGAATTTCCCCCAGAGCAGTCAACAGCTCTGGTTAGGTAGCGCTTAAATAATATCTTCTGCCTGTGGTAAAGTGGGCAAGACGCCCTTTGGAAAACTGGAAACTGACTTTTTAGAGGAAGAGAGTATAGTTTCTTCCTTTATTTCTATATTTACGTCTACCTATTTATCCATGTAAGCGAATCTCAGGTAAGCAATTAATCTACTTACGATTTCCACTTTCACAAAGGCACTAATTTGTTTCACAGCGTTGAACTTAAGAAGATAAAATTGTCAGTAATAATAAATCGTCCATTAATATTGGCGCGTGCTCCATCTATGTCGCTCGGCTTTGCGTATAAGCAATATGTTTCCATTTGTTCAATACCGGATCCGGTTAGCCCTAGGCGCGGTGTTGTAAGCATAAATGTCAAAAAAGCAGCTGGCAAAGTATTGAGTGGCGAATGCGGTCTACATTCCTGGATGTATGTTAGAGGAGATAATGGACGCACATACAAATTGTCCTATTAATTTTTATATAAATTTTCCCCACACGTTGTGTTAGCTGTTTATAGCGTAACAAAAGTATGATCTCGCGTGTTTGTTTTAGGTGTGCTAGTGGATCGTTTAACTTCTAGGAATCTCACAATACGTTGGAAATGAATTATCTGTACGTTGTGACTATTTTTTACGTCGTCTGGTTTGTCTTTCCTCTATGTTGGCTTGCAACCGATATTCAGGTTTAACTTTGTAGAGGTGTGGCAGGCTGTGTTCACTGATCCGCGACATTTCCTGGTCAATCCGTATAGAGTGGGTAACATTTTTCCGTTATACATGTGTGCTTGAGTTACTCTTCAAGCCATCTCTTCCATGGACATAGCCTTTGGTCCATGTTCTGTTTTACACGCCTCCAACCGCTAATGGCTTACGTGGTGTCATGAAATATTCTAATCCACATATATAAATTATTAGGTAAATATGAAGCCTAACAAATAAAATTAATAAAGAGAAGAGCAATGGGAAAATAACAGTGCTGTCACAAAGAATGTACTCGAAATCCCCCTTGTTTTCTGCTTCGTCTGCAAATTGTAACGCTTTCACGTTGATATAAAAGCTTACTGTATTATTACCCGCCTTCTTCAATGAAACGTGTGCTGCATTTCTAAGAAAAACATTGAGACGTACTGCGTAATGACCTAAATTAATCCTAACATTAATTATACTGCGTTACCAAAACGAACGAACAGTTGGACTAAAGGATAAAAAGAGAAGGGAGAGGCAGAAAGCCGAACACTAAACACGCTTCGCGCGATACATAAAGGCTGCCATCACGCGTGTAAGACTACAAGCACTAACTTTTTTTCAGACGGACAGTGATAAAATACATTAACCATCCCAGAGTTAGGTTTATAAATCATAAAAAACTCTTATTAGAAAAGATAACATTAGATGGGTTTACGGTTGAGAACATAACAGTACCCAGACAGCACATCTTCGAAACAGGAGGTAGAAGAAATTGCATATTTTGAATGCAGCCACGTAGCTCCTTTAAATTTGTATTTTTGGGTTCCTTAGGGCTTGCTGACAAATAATATGTAAAACGTTACGCAAATAGTCCAGGAATTAATAAATTATACCCAAAATAAAATATTGGGGGTGCCTGACAGCATAAAATCATTTCTGCTCATAAGATTTTTTTTTTTTTAACGTGTTTGAAAAAAATTTACGTTACAGAAATAGCCTACCATGTAAACTCCAAATTGATTGGAGCGCAACAAATGAAAGCCTAACCACGATTGGTCGGGCTATAAATACTATCTTGGTTGTTAGGGGAAACGGGGAAAGGTAACATTTTTTCAAACACTTGTCGAAACGGGGCTCATTGGTCAGACTCGCTGATATACACACTTGGGAGCGTTAGTTCGAAACCACTTGTTTAAAATAGCTTGATAAAGCATCAGTGCGTTGAAGCCAGCATATATTTGGCTAAATAAAAGCCTGGAAGATAAGCAGATGGGAATTTGTGCCAGTTTGTGCCAGAATTCATTGCTAATCAACGTATCTGTGTTTATTCGTATGAATTGTGGTAAGCTTGAACCATTCAATATCTTTTAATGAAAATTGAATGTGAATTGTGATTTATGCCTGTATATATATGTGTAGTTCAGTGGCCAACGTGAGGTAAAGCCTGTAATGCTCCAGCCTGAACAGAGGGTGTCGGAGAGAAGTAAAACGGCATGGAATGGCCAAACAGTACACTGACCCCTGGATGATTGACTAGAAAGAAATAATGCTGGAAGTGCAGAGGCGTAGTAACCATTAAGAAGGGTAATACTGGAATAAAGTATTTCAAATGAAGCTGACAGTTGGCCTAATGCTCTGAACTCAATGTTTGTGCTGTGTTGTGATCAATGTAACAAGAGAGTTTAAGTTAGTTATGAAGTAGAAGGTACATCCTTCTTGATTTCAGGGACAGTGGTCTTGATGGTACTGAGCAGCACCTGGTCAGAGCTTTGCTGAATCCAGTGTCGGACAGCATACTCCTTGGTCCTTTTAGCTATCAGTGAGGTGTCTCCAGAGCCCAGAGGAGAATTCGAGCAGAGGAGTCCTTTCCTGCCGCCATCACGCCAGATAAGCTAACTTGGCCAGCTGAGCTCAACATTATGTCCCCTCATCTTGAACTGACTTTTTTAAAATTAACATTAAGAGGGGAATTTACTTGTCTTAAAATCAGGAACTGTGAACATCTCCAATACTGGTCCCTAAAGACAAACTATTGAAGTCATGATGACAAATACCAACAGAGCTTGAACAAAACAAAACCAGTATTACCTCATTTTACTACTACACAACTGACACACATAGAACATTTGTAATAATATATGTCACTACAATATTCATATTAAATACATTCTGTACATAACTTGTAATTTAAATTGATTGTGATTCCTGGTTCCCTTGTAGTTGAATCAGGACACATATTCATTCATGCCAGTAATGAATACATATTGTTATTTCGAAAGTTTATCAGTGACTCTTTTAAGATATCTTTGTAGAGTGTTATATGTATGTGAGTGTCACAGTGTTGTCAAGAGTAGTGGATTAAATTAAATTGTTTATCTGTCTGTTGTTGTGACTTACACTTCACCATACTCATACCCTAGACACATAACGTAGCATCACACTATTCCAGAATAATTCTGACTGAGATATATAGATATGTGGTAGCAAGTAAGGTTATCTATAATACACTACTCTTAATAGATATAGATACCTTCACAGCTGATCTCAGTCAGTACACTAAGTTCCCTATAAGTATTTATAACATCCCACTTCACCACATATATTGGGGTCTCGCTCTTGGGATTTTGAATCTTTAACTATTAAAAATATTGGGGGTAATTCACTTCAGGGAATATAAGAATTAAAAGGTATCCTTGGGTGGAATTAAATAAGGTTGAGCTCACGGTGCCTGTGTTGTCCATTAGATATATAGTTAGAAATTGAATTGTTGGGTAGACATTATAAAAATTTACCTGATAGACAATGGCGGACCTGGCCAAATTTCGATCTGCTGCGGTTCAGACTGCAAAAGAGTTAGGATTAGATGGGCAAGTTATGGTTGCCTATGTCACAACGGAATGTGACAAATTTATTGAACGCGAAGAAAGAAGATTAGAAAAAGAAGCCGAAAGAAGGTTAGAGGCTGAAAGGGAAATTAAGAAGTTACAATTTGAAGCTGAGGCTGAGACTAAGAGGTTGCAGATTGAGGCTGACAAAGAGGCTAAAGCATTGGAAGCAGAAAGAGAAGAGAAGAAATTAGCTGCAGAAAGAGAAGAGAAGAAATTAGCTGCAGAAAGAGAAGAGAAGAGATTAGCTGCAGAGAGGGAAGCAGAAAAGGAGGAGAAGAGATTACAAAGGGAACATGAGTTACGACTAAGGGAGTTTGAGTTTCAAGGCCATGCTCCTGAAAATGGTGCCAGTCCCTTTGCCTCTGATGCTACGGTTACTCAGGGAGCCTCAACCTCAGCTATGAACTTTCATTTAGATCATTTTGTTGAGAAAGACGATGATATTGAGAGCTATATAAATAGGTATGAACTATTAGGCACCACGTATGGGTTAGAGAGAGAAAGGTGGAGCTTAAAGTTATCTCAGGGACTTCGTGGGGCAGCTTATGAAGTTTTTGCAAAAATGAGCAGAGGTGATCAGGAAAATTATGACATGCTAAAGCAGGCTCTTTTGTTAAGGTATGAAAAGAATGCAGAGTTTTACAGGAAAAAATTTAGGAATGCTAAACTACTGTCAGGTGAAACCTATCACCAGTTCTCTGCACGAATCGAGACATACTTGGAGAAATGGACTTCTCTGGGGAAAACCCAAGATCTTAAGGAAATGGTCCTTATAGAGCAACTAAGAGAGTCCATGGCTCCAGACCTGAGAAAGTTTCTCATGGAACAAGGTGCAGAGAGGCTGGGTGAGTTGCTAAATGTTGCTGAAAGGTATCAAGCAGCTCAAGCAGAGGTAACAGGTAATAAAAAGAAACAGGTGGATAACTTTAGGGCACCACAGAACTTTAATAAATTTGATCCTAGGGATCAAAATAAAGGTAAGCACCAATTTGATAGGCCACGGTATGACAATAAAAATAAATTCCCACAATTCGATGAAAGGAAATATAATGAAAGAAAATCTTTCAACCAAGGAAAAAGGTGGTGTAAGAATTGTCAGATGGACAATCATGACACTGACCGTTGCAGAAGGAAACCTGTGTATATGGCAACCCTTCAGGTCAGGTCGACCTCAAGACAGGAGGAGGATATTATGTTAGATACCACTCCAGAAGAGATGAGGAAGGCACAGGCTGGGGATAAAACACTCAAGCCTTGTTTCAGAAAATTGTCAACTTGTCATACAACTCCAGGCAAGGGAGATTTTTACATGAAAAACAAGTTGATGTATAGGAAGGACGGAACTAGATCCCATGGTCACGGACAGCTGGTTCTTCCAAAAAGATATAGGACAGAATTAATAAGGAGCCTACATGTGAAACCAGATGGGGACCATGAGAAGATAGGTACCATCATTCAAAAGGTGGCTCACAATTATTATTGGCCCAAAGCAAGATGGGACATTGAGAATTTTGTAGAAAGGTGTAGCATAGCACATGAGGGAACACCCACAAGTGGGAACATGGATCAGGACCTGGACACGCCACGGGGCAAAATTAGGCCTGATAATAAAAAGAGAAATAGATTTGATAAAGTGGACCAAATGGAATGGGAAGCCCCTTTTCACGGACAAGCTTCACTTAACTGTTTTACAATGGCCACTATGCGGAGAGTGCAAAAAGATGTCTTACCCCAGGATAAGCCGACAATCCCTCAATCGGACTTAAACAAACTGGAGGAAGAGGATGTAGGGAGGAAATCTCTCATCAAGAATTTTAAGTGGGGAGAAAGCCCCAAAAGAAAAATTGGTAGCGGTCGTTTTGTGAATGATAATTCTGGGAGGAAAAATCATCACTATAAAGCTTCGAGTGGAAGAGACCATACCGGTGCATGGACAAATAGGTCCACACAATTAAAGGTCCATATGTAGCTTTGTTAAGAACGTGGACTGATGAAAAGGCAGAGGAAAACATTACATCTTCATACCAATATGTGAATGAGCTGACCACTCGGTTGAAAACTGGCTGGAAACTTGCCAATGAAAATTTGAAACAAGCCAGGAAGAAACATGCTGCCTATTATAACAGGAAGGCGAAAGACAGAAATTTGGCTGTGGGAGAGAAAGTACTGCTTCTTTTGCCTGGGAGTCAGAATAAGTTACAAATTGGATGGCAGGGTCCATATACAGTTTTAGAGAAGGTGTCTAGAACAAATTATAAGATAGATAAGAAGGGGAAAGAAAAAATCTATCATGTGAATCTCCTGAAGAAATATTTGGAAAGAGAACATCAGGAAGAGACACACTTGTTGACCTTGTCCATCGCCATGGAGATGAAAAAGGAACCACTTTCATCATTTGAATATCCATTACACCCCTGTGAGACAGCAGCACAGGTGAAAATCAGTACACATTTAACGAAAACTCAGAAAGAGAGAGTGCAACAGGTTCTAAATAATCATGCAGAGGTGTTAACAGACCGACCAGGGCATACAAACCTATTGGAATATGATATGAAACTCATAGACTCCACACCTGTCTGTATGAAACCATATTCGATTCCGTTTGCTAAGGAAAAAGCTTTGAAGGAAGAGATAGACTATCTATTGAAGGAAGGAATTATTTCGCACAGTGAGTCTTCGTATAGTTCCGGTGTTGTACTCTTAAGGAAGCCCTCTGGAGAACATAGACTCTGTATAGATTACAGGAGACTGAACGCTATTACAGAAGGACAGGTGGATCCATTGCCGGATACAAATCAGCTGTTTGCCAGGATAAATAAAGCTAAATATTTCTCAAAAGTGGATCTGAGTAAAGGATACTATCAGATTCCAGTAAAGCCTGAGGTTAGACCATACCTAGCTTTTAGTACCTCAGAAGGACACTATGAGATTAATAGATTGCCATTTGGATTGAAGAATGCGCCTAGTGTCTTCTCTAGAATGATGAGAAAATTATTGGATCCTCTGAATAATCCCTGTATAACAAATTTTATGGATGATATCCTTATAGCAACAGAAACATTTGAGGAACACATTGACTCTCTGAACATGCTGTTTGATCGACTTAGGGAGGCAAATTTAACAGCCCGACCAACCAAATGTTGCGTTGGATGTAAAGAATTGGAATTTTTGGGACACACAGTTTATCAGGGAAACATGACCCCTGACCCAAAGAACTTAGAGAAACTACAGAAAGCCCCGAGACCACAAACCAAGAAGGACGTGAGATCCTTTGTCTCATTATGTGGTTTCTACCAGAAGTATATCAAAAACTTTAATTCCATATGTGCACCGTTAACTGAATTGACACGTAAAGGACATCCAGATCGCATTACATGGACTCCACAATGTGAAATGACTTACCAAGAGTTGAAGGAAAAGCTCACAAGTAAACCCATTTTGAAATTACCTGACTTAAGTCAAGAATTCATAGTAAGGACGGATGCAAGTAATATTGGGCTAGGTGCAACTCTACTACAGAAATCAGATGCATTGGATGGGGAATTAAGCCCAGTGGCATATGCTAGCAGAAAGTTGAATAAAGCTGAAATCAACTACTCAACTAGCGAAAAAGAATGTCTTGCAGTAATATGGGCGATAAAGAAATTCAATATTTATCTATATGGGAAGGCATTTAAGTTGCAAACAGATCACAAACCTTTATCGTTTTTAGCACAGGCTAAGCATGAGAACTCTAGGTTACTCCGATGGTCTTTGCTTCTGGCTCCATATAATTTTAGCATTGAGTATATATCTGGAAAAACAAATCTGGGAGCGGATTTTTTAAGCCGCCATCCGTGTGATGAGAATCACCGTAAACCCCAGAAATAATAATAAATTTCTCTATGTGTATATAGAATAAAGGACTGACATATAATGTCTGTTTTAAGAGGGGAGGTGTCATGAAATATTCTAATCCACATATATAAATTATTAGGTAAATATGAAGCCTAACAAATAAAATTAATAAAGAGAAGAGCAATGGGAAAATAACAGTGCTGTCACAAAGAATGTACTCGAAATCCCCCTTGTTTTCTGCTTCGTCTGCAAATTGTAACGCTTTCACGTTGATATAAAAGCTTACTGTATTATTACCCGCCTTCTTCAATGAAACGTGTGCTGCATTTCTAAGAAAAACATTGAGACGTACTGCGTAATGACCTAAATTAATCCTAACATTAATTATACTGCGTTACCAAAACGAACGAACAGTTGGACTAAAGGATAAAAAGAGAAGGGAGAGGCAGAAAGCCGAACACTAAACACGCTTCGCGCGATACATAAATGCTGCCATCACGCGTGTAAGACTACAAGCACTAACTTTTTTTTTTCAGACGGACAGTGATAAAATACATTAACCATCCCAGAGTTAGGTTTATAAATCATAAAAAAACTCTTATTAGAAAAGATAACATTAGATGGGTTTACGGTTGAGAACATAACAGTACCCAGACAGCACATCTTCGAAACAGGAGGTAGAAGAAATTGCATATTTTGAATGCAGCCACGTAGCTCCTTTAAATTTGTATTTTTGGGTTCCTTAGGGCTTGCTGACAAATAATATGTAAAACGTTACGCAAATAGTCCAGGAATTAATAAATTATACCCAAAATAAAATATTGGGGGTGCCTGACAGCATAAAATCATTTCTGCTCATAAGATTTTTTTTTTAACGTGTTTGAAAAAAATTTACGTTACAGAAATAGCCTACCATGTAAACTCCAAATTGATTGGAGCGCAACAAATGAAAGCCTAACCACGATTGGTCGGGCTATAAATACTATCTTGGTTGTTAGGGGAAACGGGGAAAGGTAACATTTTTTCAAACACTTGTCGAAACGGGGCTCATTGGTCAGACTCGCTGATATACACACTTGGGAGCGTTAGTTCGAAACCACTTGTTTAAAATAGCTTGATAAAGCATCAGTGCGTTGAAGCCAGCATATATTTGGCTAAATAAAAGCCTGGAAGATAAGCAGATGGGAATTTGTGCCAGTTTGTGCCAGAATTCATTGCTAATCAACGTATCTGTGTTTATTCGTATGAATTGTGGTAAGCTTGAACCATTCAATATCTTTTAATGAAAATTGAATGTGAATTGTGATTTATGCCTGTATATATATGTGTAGTTCAGTGGCCAACGTGAGGTAAAGCCTGTAATGCTCCAGCCTGAACAGAGGGTGTCGGAGAGAAGTAAAACGGCATGGAATGGCCAAACAGTACACTGACCCCTGGATGATTGACTAGAAAGAAATAATGCTGGAAGTGCAGAGGCGTAGTAACCATTAAGAAGGGTAATACTGGAATAAAGTATTTCAAATGAAGCTGACAGTTGGCCTAATGCTCTGAACTCAATGTTTGTGCTGTGTTGTGATCAATGTAACAAGAGAGTTTAAGTTAGTTATGAAGTAGAAGGTACATCCTTCTTGATTTCAGGGACAGTGGTCTTGATGGTACTGAGCAGCACCTGGTCAGAGCTTTGCTGAATCCAGTGTCGGACAGCATACTCCTTGGTCCTTTTAGCTATCAGTGAGGTGTCTCCAGAGCCCAGAGGAGAATTCGAGCAGAGGAGTCCTTTCCTGCCGCCATCACGCCAGATAAGCTAACTTGGCCAGCTGAGCTCAACATTATGTCCCCTCATCTTGAACTGATTTTTTAAAATTAACATTAAGAGGGGAATTTACTTGTCTTAAAATCAGGAACTGTGAACATCTCCAATACTGGTCCCTAAAGACAAACTATTGAAGTCATGATGACAAATACCAACAGAGCTTGAACAAAACAAAACCAGTATTACCTCATTTTACTACTACACAACTGACACACATAGAACATTTGTAATAATATATGTCACTACAATATTCATATTAAATACATTCTGTACATAACTTGTAATTTAAATTGATTGTGATTCCTGGTTCCCTTGTAGTTGAATCAGGACACATATTCATTCATGCCAGTAATGAATACATATTGTTATTCGAAAGTTTATCAGTGACTCTTTTAAGATATCTTTGTAGAGTGTTATATGTATGTGAGTGTCACAGTGTTGTCAAGAGTAGTGGATTAAATTAAATTGTTTATCTGTCTGTTGTTGTGACTTACACTTCACCATACTCATACCCTAGACACATAACGTAGCATCACACTATTCCAGAATAATTCTGACTGAGATATATAGATATGTGGTAGCAAGTAAGGTCATCTATAATACACTACTCTTAATAGATATAGATACCTTCACAGCTGATCTCAGTCAGTACACTAAGTTCCCTATAAGTATTTATAACATCCCACTTCACCACACGTGGCCATGCCAACTCTTTACTGGTTTCTCTGTGTAATCTAAACAATTCGAGTTCTCACATTTTGCCATATAAAGGTAACCTTTGCCATTTTCGGTTAGTCAGTTGCAGGAATACGCCAATTAATGTCCCGTACTTTCGTTTTAATATTTGCACGAAAATACCACTTTGGCACATGATGTTTCTTTAAATGCGCATTAAATCGTCCCCATTGTATTGTTCCGTTATGAACTGCAGTCATAAAGCTTTTACCGTCTTAAATTAAATTACGAGACATTGTTACGGCTGTTCCCTCCAGATTAAAATTAAATTTTAAAAATTAAAATAGCTGATCCGGTTCGTCGTTTAATGCACAAAAATGTAACAAAAAGTAGCTAGCAAGGTAATGAATGGCGAATGCAGTCCTCGCCCATGGATACAGATTAGACAAGTTCATGTCCGGGTACGCTTGACATTTTTGTATAAATGTTTTCCTACACATTGTATTACATAGTCTAAACAACATCTGGAAGTCTTCTCAGTACAGTACAAGCACAAAATTAAGATTATATCAGAGCTGTGTGCTTTCTGTGCTTCTCTATGGCGCGGAGAGCTGGAGAGTTACTGAGAAGGAAATGTCGAAATTGTCCTCTTTTCACACAACATGCCTAAGAAAAATTCTCCGAATCTTTTGGCCGAATACCATCACCAACCAAGATCTGCTTACTCGGAGCAAGCAAGAGGACATGCACACCATCATAGCTGGCAGACGCTGGAGCTGGGTTGGCCATGTCCTCAGAATAGACCCCGATGCCATCACAAGAACAGCAATGCTATGGACCCCTGAAGGAAAACGAAAGAGAGGCCGACCAAAAACAACTTGGCGGAGGACTGTGGAGGCTGAGATGCAAAGAATGAACCAGAGTTGGAGCACTGTACGAAGGATGGCCGCCGACCGAGCAAAGTGGAATCCATTTGTTGTTGCCCTACAAGACGCCACCAGGCGTAATGGCCACTGACTGCTTTGACGGTCGGCGGCTAAGGATCAAAGAAGAAGAAGTATTACATAGCGTAACAAAATTCTGCTCAGCGCGTCTTAAGCATAAGTTTTTGTAGTTTCCTGTAACATTTTGAAAACATTGTTTACTTTGTAAACTTTATATGTAATTAACTGTAAGAGTCCGCGTAGTGATGTCGAATCATTATAGTTATATGTAGATTAGCTATTATTCTCTCACGTCTTCACGGTCTGTTGGAATAAAGATGTTTAAAAAAAATTTAAAATTAAAAAAAAGCATCTGCTGTTGAAGATACATACGGTTGCACACACGGCACTTTAAAAAGGCTGTGTGGAGATTTGTCTTCTATTTCGCTCTGAGCAACCAAGGGAGGGATTCATTCCTTCTGTCTTAGTCAGATCAACAAGGGCAGTGGGTGGATTTCTTCTGTCTTAGAACAACAGGGGCAGTGGGTAGATTTCTAATGTCTTAGTCAGAACAGCAGTTAGTGGGTGGATTTCTTCTGTCTTAGAACAACAGGGGCAGTGGGTAGATTTCTAATGTCTTAGTCAGAACAACTGGGGCAGTGGGTAGATTTCTTCTGTCTTAGTCAGAACAACAGTCAGTGGGTGGATTTCTTCTGTCTTAGTCAGAACAACAGGGGCAGTGGGTGGATTTCATTTGTCCTAGTCAGAACAACAGAGTCAGCGGGTGGATTTCTTCTGTCTTAGTCAGAACAACAGGGGCTATGGGTAAATTCCACATTTCCCAGAACAACACGGGCAGTGGGTAGATTCCTTCTGTCTCGTTCTGGCAAATAGGGTAGCGAGTAAATTCTACATTTCTCAGAACAGCAGCGGATATTGGAGAAAAAAATGGCTTGACGTGATGAATTAGTTGAAGACCCATGCTCCACACGGAACTGAAAGGGTATTATGATGATGATAATAATGATTATGATAATGGGCTGATGGTAAATTTCACTTTTCTCTTTTACAGAAAGGGCAGTAGGTAATGTCTGTTTTGTTCAAAATAGAATGTCCAAGGGATAAATGCTCTCTATTTGGTCACATCAAGGGGGGAGTGGGGAAGTAGATAAATTCCTTCTGTCCTGGCAGCAGCAACAAAGAAGCAAAAACATATGAACAAACAAAAACAGAAAGATAAAAAAACGCTTATTTTAATACAGATTATATGTTAATCACTCTATTTTAAAACAAAGTACAAGCTGTTAATCAGTCGATGATAAACAGCGCCGTGATCAATAAACAAAGACAAAATAAAGAAAGAAAACATATTATATACTGGACGTTGAACTTGGGACATTCTCCCCGTCATTCTTCTTCTTCTTTGATCTTTAGCCGCCGACCGTCAAAGCAGTCAGTGGCCATTACGCCTGGTGGCGTCTTGTAGGGCAACAACAAATGGATTCCAATTTGCTCGGTCGGCGGCCATCCTTCGAACAGTGCCCCAACT
The DNA here is from genome assembly GCA_024509875.1 of Oreohelix idahoensis. Classification (NCBI taxonomy): domain Eukaryota; kingdom Metazoa; phylum Mollusca; class Gastropoda; order Stylommatophora; family Oreohelicidae; genus Oreohelix; species Oreohelix idahoensis. The sequence continues at coordinate 63,192 of JAMPIV010011631.1, forward strand.
CTGGTTCATTCTTTGCATCTCAGCCTCCACAGTCCTCCGCCAAGTTGTTTTTGGTCGGCCTCTCTTTCGTTTTCCTTCATAGCTGTTCTTGTGATGGCATCGGGGTCTATTCTGAGGACATGGCCAACCCAGCTCCAGCATCTGCCAGCTATGATGGTGTGTATGTCCTCTTGCTTGCTCCGAGTAAGCAGATCTTGGTTGGTGATGGTATTCGGCCAAAAGATTCGGAGAATTTTTCTTAGGCATGTTGTGTGAAAAGAGGAAAATTTCGACATTTCCTTCTCTGTAACTCTCCAGCTCTCCGCGCCATAGAGAAGCACAGAAAGCACACAGCTCTGATATAATCCTAATTTTGTGCTTGTGCTGTACTGAGAGGACTTCCAGATGTTGTTTAGACTAAAAAAAGGCTGTTCTTGCTTTGTTCATTCTGCTGTTGATGTCTTTGCTTGCTCCGCCGTCTGGTGTTACTATGCATCCTAGGTATGTGAAGGCATCTGTCTGTTCCAGTTGCTGATTCCTTACTGATATGGGCTCAGGGTTGCTAACATTGAGCGTCATGACCTCTGTCTTCTTTAGGTTGATGTTCAAGCCCACCTGCTGGCTATACTTATTAACTCTATCCGTTTTTTCCTGGATGTGTTGATGTGAATGTGCTAGCAGTGCAATGTCATCTGCATATTCCAGATCTTCCAATGTAGAAAATGTAGTCCATCTTATTCCTCTTGGATTGCCCTCTGTTGTCTGGCGCTTCACCCAGTCTGTGACTGTTAAAAATAGAGTGGTTGATAAGGGCGTCCCTGTCGTCCTCCTGTCTTCACTTCAACGGTTAGGTTGCTCTGCCCAATGCTACACGTAAAGTTGGCATAAAGGCTTTTTATGATTGACACTATGCAGCTTGGAATTCCATAAGCCCTCAGTATTTTCCATAAACTGTCCCTATGTATACTGTCGAAAGCCTTTTCAAAATCAACGAAATTAATGTACAGCTGTCTTTGCCATTCTGAGCACTGCTCTATAATGTTCCTGAGGGTAAATATATGATCTACACATCTTCTGTTCTTTCTAAATCCTGCTTGTTATTTCCTCAGTTTGTGGTCTACTGCTTTTGAGATTCTCTGTATAATTATCCTGCCTAGTATTTTGCTGGGAACTGAGAGAAGTGTTATTCCTCTCCAATTATTGCAGCCTGCAAGATCTCCCTTCTTGGGCAATTTGACAATTATTCCTTTTCTCCACTCTGTTGGCGTTGTCTCTGTTTTCCAGACTTGTGCAAATAGTGGTTCTAATAGTTCTGCTGCTAGCTCTGGGTCTGTCTTAAATAGCTCTGCATTTAAGTTATCATGACCAGGAGCTTTTCCATTCTTTAACCATTTGATTGCTGTGATGATTTCTTCTTTTCGTGGGATGTCTGTATTAACATCTAGATCATTTTCAGCTTCAGGAACATTCAATTGTGTCTCTGGTGGTTACTTATTCAGAGTTTCTCTGAAATGCTCTGCCCATCTTGTTTCCTGTTTCTCTACTGTCGTGATGAGATTTCCGTGCTTATCTCTTACTAATGTAATATTGTTTGCACCTCGTTTTCCACTGATGATTTTAGTTATTTTGTATACTGTGCTTCGTTCATTTCTCAGTGCTGCCTCTTCTGCCTGTATTGCAAGGTCATCCAGAAATGTCCTTTTGTTAGCACGGGTTTGACGTTTAACTTCCTTGTCCAGCTGACTGTACTGTTCAATATATATTTCTCCCCGTCATGTCAAGACGATATTTCATTACTAGCGGGGCGAGCCCCGCTCTCAAGGGCGTTCGTAACCCGATTTAGTACGTCAGTCGGAATCTTAACATACATTAAATGTTGGTAACTGACGGTTAATAAAATATTTAAAAAATAATTCTTCAGACCAAATGTTTTACCGACAAATACCTTATGCTTATTTTAGTATTGATAATGAAGTCAAATAGATACAATTGTAAAACAAAAACAATACAACCTAAAAAATGTTAATATCGTGGTATCTGTACCTTATGCATAAGTGTCGGCAGTTTTCATACACGATAATGACGAATCATGGAGTTGAAGAAGTTACTATTGACAGTTTATCAACTCTTGTGAAGAAGTGGTGCCAGGAAGCCTGAACAGACACTTTCTTTTTTCTCTTCATAAATTTCTTTGTAGCACCGAAAAGCTTCGGCGACACCTCATTGAACCGAGGTGAATCTCTTAGCATTTGGATCTGGCTTTTCAAATGTTGCCATTCCTACTTCAACTAGACAAAAGGCTTCTACTAATTCTTTAACTCTGAAATGCCTTCTGGAGTTCCTATAATGCTTTCGGCTTCCTTGTATTTTAAAATCTGGGCTTCAGTTTCCATCAGGTCTTCATCAACAGGCCTACGAAAGCTGAAATCACGACATACGTTGTCAAATGTGGTGCAGTACACTTTCTGCCTGTTGAACGATTCTGCAGGACCGTACTTGCTCATTTTCATTTGAAGAAACACTTGAAGATGAATGGCAATAGCGCCACTTTGCATTCATCCCATTATATTTTGCACCAGGAACATCTTTGTGCACGAATGACAGGAATCAACAGCCTGTTTTCTTTATAAACACAGTTGTCTAAATTGTATTTTCTTTTTTGCAGTGGTGGGCTCTTATTCATGAGCACTTCGCAGAGTCGTTGAGAGACCTTGATGATCGTGATTTTAAAGACCCAGTACACTTTGCAAATGTTCGTTAGTTGATCCATTTAAGGTTTTGGAACGGCTCAATGAATAGCTTCCTCAAATTCGAGAATTTCTTTTTTTGAGAGAAGAAAAATTGAGCTGTTTTCTGAAATTGAAAGAAGAGTCTGGCAACCCGACTTGCATTATTTGTGCGACGTTATCTTATTTAAATTAAGCTTCAGGTCAAAATGAATACTGATTTGTGATCACGCACTTTACATTCCAGAGTACAAGCTGAAAGTGAATCTTCTCCTGGCTCTGGTGCAAGATTTCACGTACTTGGAAAACTGATAACGATCTATTTTAAATTGCAAATGGGGTCCTACAGTCACTATTATTTGTTGGCCTTCTATAAACAAGATATTATTTCACACCAATCCTTCCAAGAAGAAAACAAGGAAATAATTCTGCTACACCACGCTTCCAGATCTGCCTTATAGATGAAATATAAACCCCGATTAACTACAGAATCAAATGTGTATGTCGCTACAGCTGTAAAACCCTGGGTCCTTTATCATCATTATCATCACTATCATCATCACTATCATCATTATCATCACTATCATCACTATCATCATTATCATCACTATCATCATTATCATCATTATCATCACTATCATCATTATCATCACTATCATCATTATCATCACTATCATCATTATCATCACTATCATCATTATCATCACTATCATCATTATCATCACTATCATCATTATCATCACTATCATCACTATCATCATTATCATCACTATCATCACTATCATCATTATCATCATTATCATCATTATCATCACTATCATCATTATCATCACTATCATCACTATCATAATTATCATCATTATCATCACTATCATGACCATTTTCCTCGTTTTTTTCTTAAGGAGAATGCAGCCACAACTGCAGCTGACCCCCTTGCAAGAAGCCTGCACCAAGCATTCACATACTCCCGCAGTTGTGGGTTCTGTAGCATTATGTTGTACATGATGATGTTGCCTGCCTCATACTAGTGGCCTCGTACGACATGTGTGTGGGAGCAGCAGCCTTATTTTTTCTTTGTCTTATGAGAGACTCACGACAACTACACCGAGCTAGTCCCTTCAAGCCCTTGTTATTATGCCGTGTGCCGCCCCTGTCAAATATCGAACTTTATGTCATATTTATAGTCTGCTGCATTCGTCAACGACTTTATGAACTGTAATTATATATGCTGTATGTTCAGATGTACTGTACAAAACCATGAACGTCGGGTTTATGTGTTGCTTCATTTATCGTTCGAAAAATTCGTAACTCCTGGCTTTGAAATCTGTTTAGGGGTCGTCTACATATGACGTCACGAAACTTTGGTCATTTAAACCCAACCTCCCGTCACATGTCACAAAAACGCTTAAGTGACGTCACAAATCTCTTACACTCCCCCTTATTTCTCCTGCTTATGATTTTTGTTAATACAGAAAAGAAACAACGTAAACGAATGTAAGTAGTCATCACCATCATTTTCACCTTTCACCTCCATACAGAGCACATGCTTTAGACCAAGTCTTCCTTCTCTGTGCCATCAGCTCACAGTCTTTCCATAACTACTTCATTCTCTTCATGTCTGTCTCCAGTTATCTTCTCTGTCTATTCTTTGATCTTCCTCTGCCTCTCTTACCATGGGGATTCCAGAACAAGGACTGCCTCGTAAAGCTCTGATCAAGTTTGCTCAATGTGTGTCCTATCTATGTCTCCTCAATGTGTGTCCTATCTATGTCTCCTCAATGTGTGTCCTGTCTATGTCTCCTCAATGTGTGTCCTGTCTATGTCTCCTCAATGTGTGTCCTATCTATGTCTCCTCAATGTGTGTCCTATCTATGTCTCCTCAATGTGTGTCCTATCTATGTCTCCTCAATGTGTGTCCTATCTATGTCTCCTCAATGTGTGTCCTATCTATGTCTCCTCAATGTGTGTCCTTTCTATGTCTCCTCAATGTGTGTCCTATCTATGTCTCCTCGATGTGTGTCCTATCCATCTCCAACGTCCTCTTGTTCTTCTGACACTTGCTTGGTTCGTGTTATTCAGTTCTACACGAGTGATCTACCACTACAATCCTTCTATCTTAGACAAGCATCCATTTTTGATAGCGTCTGTGGTTGAGCGCAGGCTTTTCGCAGCAAAGATAGCAGGGTGGAAACTCGATGGCGTCAAGCTTCAGTTTAACCAGCTGTAAATGAATACCTGACTCTGCTCCTGGGTTAGAAGAAGTAAAGGTGTGACGAAACGGGGCGACCTCTATCGATCTTTGGTTCTCTCCGGCAGTATCGGTACATTTGTGGTACTGATTTTATTAGGTGCTGTCAATTATCGCACTTTCTTTCTTTATTTGTCTGCTAAGTAGCAGATATGTGATTTTATCAAATCACCCTGTAGGTGATAACTATCACAGTTGTGACACTCCTTGCAAATATGTCACCGGTTTGTTACCTGGTCATCCCAGCCTACGAAGAGCGAGAGAAGATAGTCGCCAGCGCCTTTAGATTGAACCGCTGATAGGACGACATTACGGTCTGTGTGACACGGGCGGGCAGACAGATGTGATGTAATTGCTTCCGGTCCTTGCTTAAAAAATAATTATGGATTTATTACATTTTAGACAATATGAGTCTACAAATGTTTTTGCGAGAGTGTACGCAAGAAATCAGACGTCCATATATGGTAATACGTGACCTTTGCAGGCACGTACCTTATTTCACATGGGACTTTTTTTTAAATATCACAGCCTATCCTGCATGATTTGAAATGATTGGATCTTTCTGATTAGATTCATAACATCACTGGAGGGAATATAGGCTGACAATTTTACAGTTTTATTTATCTGTGATTTGCACGCTCGCCAAGACATCAGACCTTCGCCAGAGGAAGAACTAGATTCATAATTCCTAATTGTTATCCGGACCTTTTATTGGAGAACCAGATAAGACTTATAAAGCCCAGGAAATCTCTTTCAAATTTTAATAAGGAACAACCGGGACTAGGAAACCGAAGAAACACGGAGTCAGAGGGGGCAATCTATGTTAAAATTAAAAGAAATCCCCGACACGTGTTGTAAGAGAAAGATTCGTCTCTTTTATTCATCTGTGCGACAAGTCTGTAGCCAGGATTGACGTAAGTTGTGATTTACATTTCATATTTTATTACTAACATGTGAACTAACATATACAAGTATATATTACCATGTGAATTTTATTGTGTGAAACTCGCTATTGGATGTCTAAGGCAAACGTATAGAATGATGATTCATGAACCACCACTGCACGGGCTGGTGATTGCTTTATTGATAGTTTCGTAAGGAGAACTAAAAGCATAAAGTAGTCGCAGGTTCCCTATGGAGCAGGGAGGGATAGATGAAAAGAAATGATGTCCATTTTAAGCATAAGACTTACATTTTCAAAGCAGTGTAAATGTCCCTATAAACATATTCGCTTTAAAATTAATGTAAGGTTTCACGCTTTAAACCAGTGTAAATGTCCATGGGAAAATATTCATTTTAATTAATAGAAGTTTCAAACTTTTCCACAAGTGTAAATGTAAATAAAACACGAATGAATTTATATTATGAACACTTTTTAAACAGTGGAGATGTAAATGTAAAACATATTATATCTGTACGTTTAGCCTTTTCATTTAAATGTAATGTAAAGCTAAAGCTATTCAGTTTAAATGTAAAGGAAGTTTTATCCCCAGGGATTAAATTTAATTCTCATCGAGGGTAAACTCTGAGTTAAGTGGGATGGTGAAATAGAAGAGGGGGGGGGGGAGACACATAACTGTGTCGGAGAACGCCATACTTAGAAGAGCGTTCTTTTTTATTCTTCTATCACAGTTATTGGTGGTACCAGCAGAACGTACTATTTCTGGAACAAGACGGGATCAGTGGCCTATGTTTTAAGCCAAAGGACGCACTGTGTAGACTTTCCTTGAAGTTTCTTGGAGACGAGCTACACCCGACAACCTTGACCAGAGACGAGTGATCAGTGTGAAAAGACAGAACCGTCCTTGGCAGCTCAAATATATGCTGCCATCTGAACTTTCTTACCCTTTTTTGCAATCTCCAAATAAGAGGATGAGAGTTTTTCTTTATCCATAACTATTCAAATTATTTTCAAACTATTACAACTAAAGTGATTATTAAATTTTGTTATTTGTAATGTTACAAATTTAACTTCGATTTGATCATTTTAAAGTTACTGCATGTTTGTTCTATCAATTACTACAAACATTCTAAACAGAGCTATACTTGAATAAGAGAATTCCGCTGAGTAAATCAGGGGTGGGGGCTTAACGAGCTGATAAATAATTGCTTGAATTCTTCACAAAAGTGGTCGGCAGATTACAGAATTAACGTGCTTAGCGACAGCCAGCATTGTTTTCGCTTACCTGAATTTCTTGTGAAGACTCCCATGTGATAGAAGCTTTACTACTCTTCTATCTACATTTCTGCCAAGAGTAATCTTGTGTACAAATAGACTCCATTGAAGCCTATAATAGATACTCTTGAGTTTTGGCCATTGTTGGACCACTAATGCAAAGCAGGGGAGGCAATACCGTCACAAAAGGCAGCCAGGAGGGGAACTGGTTATCCCACCTCTCGAAGCTCAACCTAATATTGTGAAGTCTCTAACACTTCACTCCCCTACGGCAGCATCTGCTATGAGACTACTGTTGCTGCTAAAAACTTGTCGCAACTTATTCTGACCATGCATTCTGACTATAGTTAATTTTTTAATGCATGGGAAGGAACTCATGGAATTGTAGTCACTTTTATTTCTACAGTCGTCTAATCTTGATAGCTATCGTCAAGAAGTTGTCTTATCTTGATAGCTAGGGTTGCCGATAGTTGTGTGAACGATTTTGAGTCATGTCCATTTATGGAGCGCTCAGATCGCCAGTTCTTTGAAAACAGTTGGCAATCGCAATGTTTCAAGATTCATTTCCTTTTAAGGTAAAAGGTCTTTAGTCGAACATCGTAGAACATGCTTCGTTTCGTAAATTTGGCTGAGTTGTATTCGATTCGCGTGTTCTGCGCATGTCTCTTTTTGGTGGCGTTGTTTCAAACAACGATTTCCGCCCAGGTCAGGCTGAGCAGAGAAGCTGATAAGGCGAGACGTAGCAATGTGCTAGTCTTCGCTTAGTTTTTATTCAGGAAGGGAGTCGCCTCATTATTGTTGTTCCTTTTTTGAGATTGATATATCTCCATGTTATTCCTAATGCCTGGAGGCATATGTGATTATGTGATTTAATTCCTAATTTGAACAGGTAACTAAATCCTTTTTTGCTGAGTAACTTTATTTCGCCATCTTGTGATGTTGACTTTTGCTTAGCCTGCCTTTATTATAAAGTCTATATTATGACAAGTTTGCTCAGCTCACGATCCACTTATATTGTCGCGCATCGATTGATGCCAGTCCTACGGACTATTTGCTTCCTGAACTTTGTTGATGGATCTAGGTTTGATACCTTTGCTGTATAAGGAACATAGAGGGACGATAATGTGGCGCTCAAAAGACATGCCTGTCTTGTTGAGGTCAAATCGAGGGAGACCATATTTTAATCTCCTAGTTGATATCTTCTAGCTCTTATGGAAAAGGGGAAGTTTACTACCTGACTACATTACAGGGCGGTTTACGATATCCTAAAAAGGCACATAATGTACATTATTATAAATGCTGTTGCTGTGCTGTTGAGTCGACTACTTCGATGATACAATGACTGTTGTGAAAATACCTGTGATGTTTTCTGCATAACGATGTCCATGCATTTTGTCATTGTGGCGTACACAATATACATTGCAAAAAAACCATCACTGCTGTTTTAAAACTTTATGACTTTTCACATCGTGAGTTACGAGCGTAGATCGTCCTTGTGTGGATTGCCTTGTTTGTAATGCTCACTGTCTGAATACACATCTGCATCCTACACACTTTTAAAACCAGAACTACAGACACCATGCTACTACGCCTCATCATCCCTGGGTGTCTGAGGGTGGCCACACTTACTCTGCAAAGGCCAGGATTATTATACCTTTGGAAAGCAGATGAGATAACACCACACCCTCAACGTTGTGTGGCAAATGTGACATCATCCACAGAAAAGTTATACACACAACAACACATTATTGCTACTCAACATTTGGTGGCCATAAGCTGGTTTTGTTCTGGTACCAGCATACTAGGGGGTCCCCTTACCCGCTTCGTTTCAACAAGAATCAACAAAACTTGCATCGTTCAAAAGAATCTACATACAGAAATGAATTGTGAAAGTACTCGGCGTCGTTTGCTCGGAAAAGATCGAAATTGTAACTTTTTGCCAGAAGCAAGAAATTTGACAGTACCCGTTTGTTAATATATTGCCGGATAACACAAGTTGCTGTCGTTTGTGGTGAAGGTCAAGTGCCGGTTGATGATACAAGTTGTTTCCTCAAAGAAGAAGATTGCCAAGTTGACCGATTTCAAGCAATTTACGGTATGCAATTTATAAGAAGGTCAAGTGCCGTATTTACACTACCTGTACACTTCCTGTACTGTTTTAGAAGCTCAAGTGCGATCATCGTCATGGCAGTTGGAGCAGTTTCATATGTACCATCATCGTTGGATCTTCATTCCTTAGGACGCTGATTGTCATCATGTTTTTTCTGCTGTGGCTTGACGTTTGGATAACCCCATAATATGTTAAGTGGCCTGTTTGTTTGTGAACTGTGCCCTTTATACTTCTACTGAGTCCTTCTGTGTTTCATCTCATTCTTTTTTGTTTACATGTTTTATGTTTATGTGTTATTTGTATATTTATATGTTTATGTTTCTGCGGGTTTTTCGGTTGGGTGGTGTCTCCATTAGATCATACCACGTCATAGAGGTCATCTATCGTGAGCGTTTTCTGTAGGGTGTGCAAATTTCCGATATTTTAATTTGCAAAGCTACTTCTGTTGCTATTTTTTGTTAGTTGTGTTGACATGTGTTCGTATTGTTTTCGTTATTATTTCGCATTCTTTAGTTTTGTTTTGATTTGTTTGTATTTGTTAGCCTACTCTTGTCTATAATTTAGTTTCATACAACATTTTTGTTTATACACTGTGGTGTCATGTATTTGTGTTAACTTCTCGTAGATATCATCACATTTTTTGTGATATTTCTTTAATTTTCGCTTTATTTTTTTGTTGATTTCTACGAATGTTTTCGTATTGTTGCTAAATCTTTGTTATTGTTTACATTGTAATGTTTACAGTGTAATGTTTACATTGTTAATGTTTACATTGTGATTGTGTTTACATAGTCATTGGTTAGACTTATAGTAGTTAATTCACATTTAATAGTGGGTTATGCTTATGCATTACTACTACACTGATGATTAATAAATGATGAATAGTATTGTGCACTATTGAATGGGAAGTGCACCTATGATCAAGAGTTGATTGATGATATTTCAAAAAAGGTCTATACACAAGTTCTTTGATATAAGACTTGTTTCCCACAGAGATTGGGATAATAATATAGTGTTGTGAGTAAACAAGTGCTGCATTTAAGACTTGTTATAATTAAATTTGAAATAAGATAATTAATTATATTTCAGGTCGTTGAGTGGACTCATATTATTACTCATCATGGCTACATTTTAGCACATTATGGAGTAGGGTAAATTTCTTGTGAAGGCTGGTGATAAATTAGAGGAATTTTCAACTGCTCATTCCAATATAAAAGCAATGGAAAGCTGAAACAAAAGAAACTGCAGATGCAGGTGGATGAAAAAAGATTCCAAATGGAAATGGAAAAAAAAACAAAAAAGAAAGCAAATGAAGCAAAAGAACAAGAGCGCTGACGAGAAAAGACTACAGAGATGAGTCTGAAAATAAAAGATTTGAAATAGAGGCTGAAAATAAAAGACTTGAAAAAGAGGCTGAAATAAAAGACTTGAAAAAGAGGCTGAAAATAAAAGACTTGAAAAAGAGGCTGAAAATAAAAGACTTGAAAGAGAGAGTCTGATGAGAGGAAACGAAAAGCAAAAATGAGACATGAAGAAAAACTCTTAGCTTTGGAAGTTGAGAAAAATTGAAAGGTGTTGAAACATGGGTAATGTAATGATGCAACAAGGGTTCAGGTCTCTGATAAGGTTCTACTAATGCAAGCACTTTTTTCAAGATTAATCTACCACCATTCAATGCTTCCAGTCGACGATATAAACATTCTATTTGGACAGATTTGAAACTTCATGTAAAGCTACATAACATAGATTAAATCAATTGCAGGTTTATCAGTTGTCCAAAATACTTAGAGGTAAATGCTTGAGTATACTTTAAAGTATGGTGGATGAGCCTGACAAGAACAACTATGAGGTTGTCATGGGCTATGTTGTTAAAAAATACCAACTTGACGAAGACGGCTATCGTCTTCAATTTAAAAAATATGTTACCAGAAACTGGTGTGCAATTCTCTGAATTTATTTCAGAAGAATAACACGTCTTACTTTTCTTACGTTGGGTGGAGCTGTCTAAGACAGAAAAAAACTTATGAAGGACTTATGGACTTAATACTTAGAGACAAAGTCATGTCTTCGGTCAATGAGTCTTTCCTTGCTTTCCTTCATGAACGTAAACCTAAAACAATAAAAGAAATGTAGGATTTCTGTAGCCAGTATATAACTGCGCATCCTCACGTAAACCATTGGTAACTCTAAAGTAAAGAAGGTCTGCCAGTTGCTTCGGCAGCTCCTTATGGTCAAAAACTTTGCTAGTAATAGATTCCAACAAAATTTTGATAGAAATTTTGTAACGGTAAGTTACTGTCAAAATTAATGGAAATCAATTTCAGGTGATTCTTCTTCGAAAAAATCGAAGAATTGGAGACAAGCTGACAGTCCTCGTTACTATCCAACCTAATAATAATTATAGGCATTTCAGAAAGAGGATATGGTAACAGAGGTTATTCCTCGCGTAAGACCTCAAAAACCAAACAAACAGATGTTCACATCAATGTGGACATGATATAGTAATCATGGAAAAAACTGTAGTTCGAACCAGGATAACATTTATAATAGAGACAATAATAACTGCAGAGGCAATAACACTCAGTGATAATTTCAGAGGTAATAGTAGTCGGGTAGATCTCAATACAAAAAAAGAGATATCAGCAGGCTAATGCTGTACAACAGGAAACTGAGGGAGCCTGTAATCATGTTTTTGATAATATAAACTTTGACGCTGTCACTGGTTCTGCTTTTGACTTTGAGAGAGCAAACAAATGCCCCCAATGCAGTACTTTATTCGAACCGGGTACCATAACTACTTTGAGTTGTGGTCACCCACTTCCCGCTCTTCCTGCTGCGGTTGCGCATGACGGGAGGGGTTCTTTAATCCTACATAAGGGTCTTGTTAATGATACTCCGGTCTCACTACTTTTCGATTCCGGATGCACCACTATTGGTGTTAGACAATCGCTTGTAGATCCATCCTGTGCTACAGGAAGGGTTATTAAATGTGTCACATTTGGCGGCACTCTAGAAAAATATCCTACTGCTGTAATTCGCATTGCCACTCCTTTCTTTACTGGAGATGTGCATGCTTGTCTCTTACCTAATCCAATTGCGGACCTTATTATTGGTCGTATTCACGGAGTTAGGGAGTGTACCCCACAGCAGATTGCTGCTTGGGAAGATAATAACATGCAAGCTACAAATGCAGTGGTTACAAGAGCACAAGCTCTACAAACACCCGAAACTTCACTGAATAGTGATAATGAAGTTGATAGCCAAGATAGTCACTTAGTAATCACTCGTGACTCTTTCATAAAATTGCAAGAAGAAGATCCTTCTTAAAAAAATTCTTCGTTCTTGCGAAGAAAGGTGATCCGAATCAGGATACAAATAGAAAATCTTGGATTGCAATGAGAAACGGCGTACTTGTACGTATGGTACAAGATTCGACTACGTCGGCACATTCGCAAATTCTTGTTCCCAAGAGCATGAGAGTGCAAATATTGCAACATGCTCATGACTCGCAATGTGCTGGACATATGGGTTTTTCCCGTACAAGTCGAGAGTCCTTGCGGCTTTCTTTTGGCCTTTTGTCAATAAGGACATTCGTATTTTACTGCCGATCATGTCAGGTATGTCAGGAGGTCAAATCTAGAGGACCACGACATGCTGCGCCTATCCAGGCTGCTGACATTCCTATTCGGCCGTTTCAGAAAATGGCCATAGATATTATTGGCCCTTTTAAGGTCAAGTCGGCCAGAGGACATCAGTTTATCCTTACATGTGTCGATATGTGCACACGTTGGCCAGAGGCTATTCCTCTAAAGAGCATATCTACTACAGATATCGCAGATGCTCTTTGGTTGATATTTTCTCGCTTGGGGTTCCCCAGAGAAATACTGTCAGACCATGGCACTCAACTCATATCTGACACTATGTCTCAAGTAATGTCTACCTTACACATTAAAAGATCTCTCAGTAGCATCTATCATCCTATGTCTAATGGGTTAGTTGAGCGTCTGAATAGAACGCTCAAGACTTTGCTTGGTAAGATAACTGAAGATCATCCTCAAGATTGGGACAGGGTTTTACCCGCGGCTCTCTTTGCCTATAGAGAGGGCCCAAACGAACACACAGGATTTTCTCCCTTTGAACTTGTCTTTGGCGCGCGTCCGCGCGGCCCTATGTCTTTATTACACGATCTCATCACTGCCGATGATATTAGTGATGACACTCAATCTTCATATGAGTATGTCATTGCTCTTAGACAAAAGATCATTGAGGCATGCAAACTAGCGACTGCTTCGTCAGAAATTGCTAAAGAAAAAAGCAAGGCAGTTTGCTAACAAGAACAGATGTCTACGACAACTTTGTCCAGGTGACAAAGCATTCGTCCTACTCCCCAGTAGGGAAAATAGACTTCTGATTGCATGGAAAGGTCCATATGCAATAGTCTCACGAATTTCCGATGTTGACTATGTGGTCGATATAGACGGAAAGCATAAGACTTTCCATATCAACATGCTGACGGAATTTCATGAGCGTCCAGACTATTTGCTGCCTATTTTTCAGGCAACGGACGATTCTTCTGTACCTCATGGTCATTACTCATCCCTGTCTGTAATACAGGATGAGGAATCTGTTTTTTCTGATGTTAATCTTCCTCTTCCAGTGGTTTCACTACATTCTATGGAATCTTGGAAAGATGTGTCCATTTCTCCTAATCTTTCTGTTGATGAACATCGTCAAGTCTCGTCGATGTTACAGACATTTAAGGATGTTCTAACCGACATCCCTGGTCACACGAATGTCATAGAACATGACATAATTCTTACCGACAGTAATCCTATTAGGGTTAGGCCGTATCCTATCCCTATACACTTTCAGTCACAAGTGGAAAAGGAATTGGATGAAATGATCCAATTAAACATAATTGAACCATCGACTTCTCCATATTCTTCTTCCATGGTTATTGTTCGGAAGAAAGATAAGAACATACGAATTTGCGTTGATTATCGCAAATTAAATCAAGTCACAAAGTTCGATGCTGAACCTATGCCTTTACTAGAAGATCTACTTATTAGACTTTCTAATTCTAGATTTTTCACTAAACTTGACTTGTCAAAAGGTTATTGGCAAGTGCCTTTAGCAGATCATGCCAAACCTCTGACTGCTTTCTCTACACCTAGGGGTTTATTTCAATGGAATGTAATGCCCTTCGGTCTTATGAACGCCCCTGCTACTTTCGTTCGCATGATGCGTCGAATTCTTTCTCATCGTTCAGATGTCATCGCTTACTTAGATGATATCTGTCTCTTCAGTGATTCTTGGGAAGATCACTATCTGGGTTTATATGACCTACTGTCTACTCTACGTGAGTATAATCTGACAGCAAAACCTTCTAAAGCTTATATTGGTTTTGGTGAAATTTCTTTCTTGGGTCATCGTGTTGGTCATGGTCTCTTGAAGACAGAAGACCACAATACTTCGAAAATATTGAACATCTCTGTACCTAAGAACGAAGAAACAAGTCCGGAGTATCTTGGGGTTAAGTCAATTCTATGGGAGATTTATTCCGAATCTATCTTCGATAATGGCACCTCTGTCAACGTTGTTGAAGAAAGGGTCGCCTAATCTGATTCGTTGGTCTCAGGAATGTCAATCTTCCTTAGACCAGATTAAAAGTATATTTTCTTCTCCTCCCATCCTAAGATTACCTACTCTTGATAGAACTTTTGTTCTTCGAAGTGATGCTTCATCCACTGGGATCGGAGCAGCACTTATGCAGGAATATGCGGAAACTCTGCATCCTGTCATGTACATTTCTAGAAAACTAAATGCGGCAGAGAGGAACTACTCGGTTTTAGACCGTGAATTGTTGGCTATGGTTTGGTCTATTCTCAAACTACAAAGATTCCTCCTGGGCGCACATTTCATTCTAGCAACTGATCAGAAAGCTCTTACAGCTATTCAGACTAAGAACTTGAAGAGTTCGAGATCCACTCGATATGCTATTGCTCTTCAACCTTTTCACTTCACGGTACGAGCTATCCGTGGGTCGCATAATGTGATGGCTGACATTCTGTCTAGATGCCCACATGATTCCAACTAATACTTCTGTTCTATTTCTAGATATACGACAGAGCCATAACACACCTATATTACTACAATTACATTAGCACATCTGTCCTCACTTTAGGTGAACACATACTATTGTGCTTTGTTATCATCTTCTTCTGTTCCCATCTTTAATATAAGAAGAAGACTGAGTAGTTAATATAAGGGCCGAAAGTTCACTCGGTCACAATTATTAATAATAATGTATTGTATACTATGAAACATAATGGCTATTAAATAGAATTATATTGGTTGTTTTTTCTCAGCACGTTATTGTTGATCTGAGAAGCTACCTTTCTGTTGTCAAACATGGAGAGTTCCACATTGTACAGTTTCTTTGGAACGACAGGAGATGTGTCCTGGATCGTCATTTATGTTTAATTTCATTATGTAATACTGTATTATTATTACCCGCCTTCTTCAATGAAACGTGTGCTGTATTTCTTTGGAAAAGCATTGAGACGTACTGCGTAATGACCTAAATTAACCCTAACATTAATTATACTGCGTTACCAAAACGAACGAACAGATGGACTAAAGGGATAAAAAGAGAAGGGAGAGGCAGAAAGCCGAACACTAAACCCGCTTCGCGCGATACACAATTACTACCATCACGCGTGTAAGTCTACATGCACTAATTTTTTTTTCAGACGGACAGTGATAAAATACACTACCCTTTCCCAGAGTTAGGTTTATAAATCATAACAGACTCTTATTAGAAAAGACAACATTATATGGGTTTACGTTTGAACACATAACAGTACCCAGACAGCACATCTTCTAAACAGGAGATAGAAGAAATTGCATATTTTGAACGCAGCCACGTAGCTCCTTTAAATTAGTATTTTTGGGTTCCTTAGGGTTTGCTGACAAATAATATGTAAAACGTTACGCAAATAGTCCAGGAATTAATAAATTATACCCAAAATAAAATATTGGGGGTGCCTGACAGCATAAAATCATTTCTGCTCATAAAATTTTTTTTATAACGTGTTTGAAAAAACCTTACGTTACATAAATAGCCTACCATGTAAACTCCAAATTGATTGGAGCGCAACAAATGAAAGCCTAACCACGATTGGTCGGGCTATAAATACTATCTTGGTTGTTGGGGGAGACGGGAAAAGATAACATTTTTTCAAACACTTGTCGAAACGTGGCTCATTGGCCAGTCTCGCTGATATACACACTTGGGAGCGTTAGTTCGAGACCACTAATTCAAATAAGCTTGATAAAGCGACAGTACGTTGAAGCCAGCTCACATTTTTGCTAAAATAAAAGCCTGGAACATAGGCAGAACGGAATTTGTGCCAGTTTGTGCCAGAATTCATTGCTAATCAACGTATCTGTGTTTATTTCCATGAAATTGTGGTAAGCTTGAACCATTCAGTATCTTTTAATGAAAAATTGAATGTGAATTGTTGATTTATGCCTGTATATATATATGTGTAGTTCAGTGGCAAACGTGAGGTAAAGCCTATAATGCTCCAGCCTGAACAGAGGGTGTCGGAGAGAAGTAAAACGGCATGGAATGGCCAAATAGTACACTGACACCTGGATGATTGACTAGAAAGAAATAATGCTGGAAGTGCAGAGGCGTAGTAACCATTAAGAAGGGTAATACTGGAATAAAGTATTTCAAATGAAGCTGACTGTTGGCCTAACGCTCTGAACGCAATGTTTGTGCTGTATTGTGATCAGTGTAAAAGAGAATATAAATTAGTTATGAAGTAGAAGGTACATCCTTCTTGATTTCAGGGACAGTGGTCTTGATGGTAGTGAGCAGCACCTGGTCAGAGCTGTGCTGAATCCAGAGTCGGACAGCATACTCCTTGGTCTTTTTAGCTATCAGTGAGGTGTCTCCTGAGCCCAGAGGAGAATTCGAGCAGAGGAGTCCTTTCCTGCCGCCATCACTAAAGATAAGCAGAGTTGGCCAGCTGAGCTCAACATTATGTCCCCTCATCTTGAACTGACTTTTTTAAAATTAACATTAAGAGGGGAATTTACTTGTCTTAAAATCAGGAACTGTGAACATCTACAATAATGGTCCCTAAAGACAAACTATTGAAGTCATGATGACAAATACCAACAGAGCTTGAACAAAACAAAACCAGTATTACCTCATTTTACCACTACACAAATGACACACATAGAACATTGGTAATAATATATGTCACTACAATATTCATATTAAATACATTCTGTACATAACTTGTAATTTAAATTGATTGTGATTCCTGGTTCCCTTGTAGTTGAATCAGGACACATATTCATTCATGCCAGTAATGAATACATATTGTTATTTGAAACGTTACTAGTGACTTCTTTAAGATATTCTCATAGAGTGTTATATGTATGTGAGTGTCACAGTGTTGTTAAGAGTAGTGGATTAAATTAAATTGTTTATCTGTCTGTTGTTGTGACTTACACTTCACCATACACATACCCTAGACACATAACGTAGCATCACACTATTCCAGAATAATTCTGACTGAGATATATAGATATGTGGTAGCAAGTAAGGTTATATATAATACACTACTCTTATTAGATATATATATACCTTCACAGCTGATCTCAGTCAGTACACTAAGTCCCCTATAAATATTTATAACATCCCACTTCACCACATATATTGGGGTCTCGCTCTTGGGATTTTGAATCTTTCACTATTAAAAATATTGGGGGGTAATTCACTTCAGGGAATATAAGAATTAAAAGGTATCCTTGGGTGGAATTAAATAAGGTTGAGCTCACGGTGCCTGTTTTGTCCATTAGAGATTGAATTGTTGGTTAGACATTGTATTAAGTTACCTGATAGACAATGGCGGACCTGGCCAAATTTCGATCTGCTGCGGTTCAGACTGCAAAAGAGTTAGGATTAGATGGGCAAGTTATGGTTGCCTATGTCACAACGGAATGTGACAAATTTATTGAACGCGAAGAAAGAAGATTAGAAAAAGAAGCCGAAAGAAGGTTAGAGGCTGAAAGGGAAATTAAGAAGTTACAATTTGAAGCTGAGGCTGAGACTAAGAAATTGGAGGCAGAAAGAGAAGACAAAAGATTAGCTGCAGAAGAGAAGAAATTAGCTGCAGAAAGGGAAGAGAGAAAATTAGCTGCAGAAAGGGAAGAGAGGAAATTAGCTGCAGAAAGGGAAGCAGAAGATAAAAGATTACAAAGGGAACATGAGTTACGACTAAGGGAGTTTGAGTTTCAAGGCCATGCTCCTGAAAATGGTGCCAGTCCCTTTGCCTCTGATGCTACGGTTACTCAGGGAGCCTCAATCTCAGCTATGAATTTTCATTTAGATCATTTTGTTGAGAAAGACGATGATATTGAGAGCTATATAAATAGGTATGAGCTATTAGCTACCACGTATGGGTTAGAGAGAGAAAGGTGGAGCTTAAAGTTATCTCAGGGACTTCGTGGGGCAGCTTATGAAGTTTTTGCAAAAATGAGCAGAGGTGATCAGGAAAATTATGACATGCTAAAGCAGGCTCTTTTGTTAAGGTATGAAAAGAATGCAGAGTTTTACAGGAAAAAAATTTAGGAATGCTAAACTACTGTCAGGTGAAAACCTAGTTGAAACCTACTCACCAGTTCTCTGCACGAATAGAGACATACTTGGAGAAATGGACTTCTCTGGGGAAAACCCAAGATCTTAAGGAAATGGTCCTTATAGAGCAACTAAGAGAGTCCATGGCTCCAGACCTGAGAAAGTTTCTCATGGAACAAGGTGCAGAGAGGCTGGGTGAGTTGCTAAATGTTGCTGAAAGGTATCAAGCAGCTCAAGCAGAGGTAACAGGTAAAAAAAAGAAACAGGTGGACAACTTTAGGGCACCACAGAACTTTAATAAATTTGATCCTAAGGATCAAAATAAAGGTAAGCACCAATTTGATAGGCCACGGTATGAAAAAAAAAAATAAATTCCCACAATTCGATGAAAGGAAATATGATGAAAGAAAATCTTTCAACCAAGGAAAAAGGTGGTGTAAGAATTGTCAGATGGACAATCATGACACTGACCGTTGCAGAAGGAAACCTGTGTATATGGCAACCCTTCAGGTCAGGTCGACCTCAAGACAGGAGGAGGATATTATGTTAGATACCACTCCAGAAGAGATGAGGAAGGCACAGGCTGGGGATAAAACACTCAAGCCTTGTTTCAGAAAATTGTCAACTTGTCATACAACTCCAGGCAAGGGAGATTTTTACATGAAAAAACAAGTTGATGTATAGGAAGACTGGAACTAGATCCAATGGTCACGGACAGCTGGTTCTTCCAAAAAGATATAGGACAGAATTAATAAGGAGCCTACATGTGAAACCAGATGGGGACCATGAGAAGATAGGTACCATCATTCAAAAGGTGGCTCACAATTATTATTGGCCCAAAGCAAGATGGGACATTGAGAATTTTGTAGAAAGGTGTAGCATAGCACATGAGGGAACACCCACAAGTGGGAACATGGATCAGGACCTGGACACGCCATGGGGCAAAATCAGGCCTGACAATAAAAGGAGAAATAGATTTGATAAAGTGGACCAAATGGAATGGGAAGCCCCTTTTCACGGACAAGCTTCACTTAACTGTTTTACAATGGCCACTATGCGGAGAGTGCAAACAGATGTCTTACCCCAGGATAAGCCGAAAATCCCTCAATCGGACTTAAACAAACTGGAGGAAGAGGATGTAGAGAGGAAATCTCTCATCAAGAATTTTAAGTGGGGAGAAAGCCCCAGGAAAAGAAAAATTGGTAGCGGTCGTTTTGTGAATGATAATTCTGGGAGGAAAAATCATCACTATAAAGCTTCGAGTGGAAGAGACCATACCGGTGCATGGACAAATAGGTCCACACAATAAAAGGTCCACTTGAAGCTTTGTTAAGAACGTGGACTGATGAAAAGGCAGAGGAAAACATTACATCTTCATACCAGTATGTGAATGAGCTGACCACTCGGTTAAAAAACTGGCTGGAAACTTGCCAATGAAAATTTGAAACAAGCCAGGAAGAAACATGCTGCCTATTATAACAGGAAGGCGAAAGACAGAAATTTGGCTGTGGGAGAGAAGGTACTGCTTCTTTTGCCCGGGAGTCAGAATAAGTTACAAATTGGATGGCAGGGTCCATATACAGTTCTAGAGAAGGTGTCTAGAACAAATTATAAGATAGATAAGAAGGGGAAAGAAAAAAATCTATCATGTGAATCTCCTGAAGAAATATTTGGAAAGAGAACATCAGGAAGAGACACACTTGTTGACCTTGTCCATCGCCATGGAGATGAAAAAGGAACCACTTTCATCATTTGAATATCCATTACACCCCTGTGAGACAGCAGCACAGGTGAAAATCAGTACACATTTAACGAAAACTCAGAAAGAGAGAGTGCAACAGGTTCTAAATAATCATGCAGAGGTGTTAACAGACCGACCAGGGCATACAAACCTATTGGAATATGATATGAAACTCATAGACTCCACACCTGTCTGTATGAAACCATATTCGATTCCGTTTGCTAAGGAAAAAGCTTTGAAGGAAGAGATAGACTATCTATTGAAGGAAGGAATTATTTCGCACAGTGAGTCTTCGTATAGTTCCGGTGTTGTACTCTTAAGGAAGCCCTCTGGAGAACATAGACTCTGTATAGATTACAGGAGACTGAATGCTATTACAGAAGGACAGGTGGATCCATTGCCGGATACAAATCAGCTGTTTGCCAGACTAAATAAAGCTAAATATTTCTCAAAAGTGGATCTGAGTAAAGGATACTATCAGATTCCAGTAAAGCCTGAGGTTAGACCATACCTAGCTTTTAGTACCTCAGAAGGACACTATGAGTTTAATAGATTGCCATTTGGATTGAAGAATGCGCCTAGTGTCTTCTCTAGAATGATGAGAAAATTATTGGATCCTCTGAATAATCCCTGTATAACAAATTTTATGGATGATATCCTTATAGCAACAGAAACATTTGAGGAACACATTGACTCTCTGAACATGCTGTTTGATCGACTTAGGGAGGCAAATTTAACAGCCCGACCAACCAAATGTTGCGTTGGATGTAAAGAATTGGAATTTTTGGGACACACAGTTTATCAGGGAAACATGACCCCTGACCCAAAGAATTTAGAGAAACTACAGAAAGCCCCGAGACCACAAACCAAGAAGGACGTGAGATCCTTTGTCTCATTATGTGGTTTCTACCAGAAGTATATCAAAAACTTTAATTCCATATGTGCACCTTTAACGGAATTGACACGTAAAGGACTTCCAGATCGCATTACATGGACACCACAATGTGAAATGACTTACCAAGAATTGAAGGAAAAGCTCACAAGTAAACCCATTTTGAAATTACCTGACTTAAGTCAAGAATTCATAGTAAGGACGGATGCAAGTAATATTGGGTTAGGTGCAACTTTACTACAGAAATCAGATGCATTGGATGGGGAATTAAGCCCAGTGGCATATGCTAGCAGAAAGTTGAATAAAGCTGAAATCAACTACTCAACTAGCGAAAAAGAATGTCTTGCAGTAATATGGGCAATAAAGAAATTCAATATTTATCTATATGGGAAGGCATTTAAGTTGCAAACTGACCACAAACCTTTATCGTTTTAGCACAGGCTAAGCATGAGAACTCTAGGTTACTCCGATGGTCTTTGCTTCTGGCTCCATATAATTTTAGCATTGAATATATATCTGGAAAAACAAATCTGGGAGCGGATTTTTTAAGCCGCCATCCGTGTGATGAGAATCACCGTAAACCCCAGAAATAATAATAAATTTCTCTATGTGTATATAGAATAAAGGACTGACATATAATGTCTGTTTTAAGAGGGGAAGTGTCATGAAATATTCTAATCCACATATATAAATTATTAGGTAAATATGAAGCCTAACAAATAAAATTAATAAAGAGAAGAGCAATGGAAAAATAACAGTGCTGTCACAAAGAATGTACTCGAAATCCCCCTTGTTTTCTGCTTCGTCTGCAAATTGTAACGCTTTCACGTTGATAGTAAAGCTTACTGTATTATTACCCGCCTTCTTCAATGAAACGTGTGCTGTATTTCTTGGAAAAGCATTGAGACGTACTGCGTAATGACCTAAATTAACCCTAACATTAATTATACTGCGTTACCAAAACGAACGAACAGATGGACTAAAGGGATAAAAAGAGAAGGGAGAGGCAGAAAGCCGAACACTAAACCCGCTTCGCGCGATACACAATTACTACCATCACGCGTGTAAGTCTACATGCACTAATTTTTTTTCAGACGGACAGTGATAAAATACACTACCCTTTCCCAGAGTTAGGTTTATAAATCATAACAGACTCTTATTAGAAAAGACAACATTATATGGGTTTACGTTTGAACACATAACAGTACCCAGACAGCACATCTTCTAAACAGGAGATAGAAGAAATTGCATATTTTGAACGCAGCCACGTAGCTCCTTTAAATTAGTATTTTTGGGTTCCTTAGGGTTTGCTGACAAATAATATGTAAAACGTTACGCAAATAGTCCAGGAATTAATAAATTATACCCAAAATAAAATATTGGGGGTGCCTGACAGCATAAAATCATTTCTGCTCATAAAATTTTTTTTTATAACGTGTTTGAAAAAAACCTTACGTTACATAAATAGCCTACCATGTAAACTCCAAATTGATTGGAGCGCAACAAATGAAAGCCTAACCACGATTGGTCGGGCTATAAATACTATCTTGGTTGTTGGGGGAGACGGGAAAAGATAACATTTTTTCAAACACTTGTCGAAACGTGGCTCATTGGCCAGTCTCGCTGATATACACACTTGGGAGCGTTAGTTCGAGACCACTAATTCAAATAAGCTTGATAAAGCGACAGTACGTTGAAGCCAGCTCACATTTTTGCTAAAATAAAAGCCTGGAACATAGGCAGAACGGAATTTGTGCCAGTTTGTGCCAGAATTCATTGCTAATCAACGTATCTGTGTTTATTTCCATGAAATTGTGGTAAGCTTGAACCATTCAGTATCTTTTAATGAAAAATTGAATGTGAATTGTTGATTTATGCCTGTATATATATGTGTAGTTCAGTGGCAAACGTGAGGTAAAGCCTATAATGCTCCAGCCTGAACAGAGGGTGTCGGAGAGAAGTAAAACGGCATGGAATGGCCAAATAGTACACTGACACCTGGATGATTGACTAGAAAGAAATAATGCTGGAAGTGCAGAGGCGTAGTAACCATTAAGAAGGGTAATACTGGAATAAAGTATTTCAAATGAAGCTGACTGTTGGCCTAACGCTCTGAACGCAATGTTTGTGCTGTATTGTGATCAGTGTAAAGAGAATATAAATTAGTTATGAAGTAGAAGGTACATCCTTCTTGATTTCAGGGACAGTGGTCTTGATGGTAGTGAGCAGCACCTGGTCAGAGATTTGCTGAATCCAGAGTCGGACAGCATACTCCTTGGTCTTTTTAGCTATCAGTGAGGTGTCTCCTGAGCCCAGAGGAGAATTCGAGCAGAGGAGTCCTTTCCTGCCGCCATCACTAAAGATAAGCAGAGTTGGCCAGCTGAGCTCAACATTATGTCCCCTCATCTTGAACTGACTTTTTAAAATTAACATTAAGAGGGGAATTTACTTGTCTTAAAATCAGGAACTGTGAACATCTCCAATACTAGTCCCAAAAGACAAACTATTGAAGTCATGATGACAAATACCAACAGAGCTTGAACAAAACAAAACCAGTATTACCTCATTTTACTACTACACAAATGACACACATAGAACATTTGTAATAATATATGTCACTACAATATTCATATTAAATACATTCTGTACATAACTTGTAATTTAAATTGATTGTGATTCCTGGTTCCCTTGTAGTTGAATCAGGACACATATTCATTCATGCCAGTAATGAATACATATTGTTATTTGAAACGTTACTAGTGACTTCTTTAAGATATTCTCATAGAGTGTTATATGTATGTGAGTGTCACAGTGTTGTTAAGAGTAGTGGATTAAATTAAATTGTTTATCTGTCTGTTGTTGTGACTTACACTTCACCATACACATACCCTAGACACATAACGTAGCATCACACTATTCCAGAATAATTCTGACTGAGATAAGAGATATGTGGTAGCAAGTAAGGTTATCTATAATACATAGCTGATTCAGTCAGTACATAGATATAAATATTATATTCGTGCGTTGTTAAACCGCTTTTGGTTTTACTCTTGGAGATTTAAAAAAATACTCATAAAATATAAAAAAAATGTTGCACATTTTTTTTTTTTCGGGGAGGTGGCGGTAATGTTGCTGCTAAAAGAACTGTCGCAACTTATTCTGACCATGCATTATGGACTATAGTTAATTTTTTTAATGCATGGGAAGGAACTCATGGAATTGTAGTCACTTTTATTTCTACAGTCGTCTAATCNTGANAGCTNTCGNCNAGANGNTGTCNTANCNTGATAGCNAGGNTNGNCGNTAGTNGNGTNAACGATNTTGAGTCATGTCCATTTANGGAGCGCTCAGATCGCCAGTTCTTTTGAAAAACAGTTGGCAATCGCAATGTTTCAAGATTCATTTCCTTTTAAGGTAAAAGGTCTTTAGTCGAACATCGTAGAACATTCTTCGTTTCGTAAATTTGGCTGAGTTGTATTCGATTCGCGTGTTCTGCGCATGTCTCTTTTTGGTGGCGTTGTTTCAACGATTTCCGCCCAGGTCAGGCTGAGCAGAGAAGCTGATAAGGCGAGACGTAGCAATGTGCTAGTCTTCGCTTAGTTTATTCAGGAAGGAGTCCTCATTATTGTTGTTCCTTTTTTGAGATATATATCTCCATGTTATTCCTAATGCCTGGAGGCATATGTGATTATGTGATTTAATTCCTAATGAACAGGTAACTAAATCCTTTTTTGCTGAGTAACTTTATCGCCATCTTGTGATGTTGACTTTTGCTTAGCCTGCCTTATTATAAAGTCTATATTATGACAAGTTTGCTCAGCTCACGATCCACTTATATTGTCGCGCATCGATTGATGCCTGTCCTACGGACTATTTGCTTCCTGAACTTTGTTGATGGATCTAGGTTTGATACCTTTGCTGTATAAGGAACATAGAGGACGATAATGTGGCGCTCAAAAGACATGCCTGTCTTGTTGAGGTCAAATCGAGGAGACCATATTTAATCTCCTAGTTGATATCTTCTAGCTCTTACGGAAAGAGGAAGTTTACTACCTGACTACATGTACAGCGGTTTACGATATCCTAAAAAGGCACATAATGTACATTATTATAATACTGTCTGCTGTGCCTGTTGAGTCGACTACTTCGATGATACAATGACTGTTGTGAAAATACCTGTGATGTTTTCTGCAGACAAAGTATTTGCATGACGCTACATCTTTTAGTGATGTTTCTTCAAGTGCAATATTGTTATCGTCTTTTGTATTTATTCTCCTTATCTTTGTTTTCTCCCAGTTATTTTCAGACTCACTTGCCGTGACCTCTCAAGTATTTACATTTTGTCTTGCATCTGATTACGGTTATGTACAGAAGAGTCAGTTCAACGGCGAAATTGTTAACTGTGAGTTAACTGGTGCAGACAAAAAATATGTTAAGTAAAATAGTGATTCATTAATCCGGCTTTAACAAAGATCTCCCCTTTCATGTGCTGCGTCCCAGCACGAGACAGGGCCCAACTATTGCAGTACTCATATAAAAGCATTTGCATTTTATTACCCACACACACACACATATGCACGCACGTACACCCACATACACTTTTGGTTCAACTATCTAAGCGTTTGAGTCTTTATCTCATCAGATTGTTGTCGTGATGGTGAAAACTTATTACTGTTTTTTTAATCTAATTTTACACAGAACAGTTTATTCTGTTTGCTTTTTCTTTATTAATGTGTGTATTACATTATTTACACAAAAAACTATTGCGGATAACAGTTAACTATTGCTGATAAAAGTTAACTTATGCGGGTGAAGGTTAACTATTGCGAATGAAAGTAGGAACATGATTTATGAAACAAGCGAGTGTGACGTCACATTTTCAAACACCCCCCTCCCGTTCGTCACACAACGTCACAATATTTTGACTCCCCCCCCCCTTTTCATTGCGTTACGTCATACGTGGACGACCTTTAAGAGCACTTACGTTTTCCATGTATTTGCTCCACACCGAATACTACTTCTGAAGCAGGATTTCCAGAGTTATATGATTGCATTCAACACAACCTGGACACAGATTACCTTCCTTTTTTTCTATGCGTAAAGCACGGCTTCTTCACTTGTGCTCCATGGACCTCTTGTGGGTCCGTGAAAGGATTCTAGGAGGTCTGTGTACATAACCTAAAGTGTAAAATGTAAAATTTTAAACATTGCTTTTCTGAACATTGTTTTTTTCTCCAAGAATGGGTCCATAGCCTTAATTGCACAATCCAAGGGGTATATAACCTTAGTTGCACAATCAAAGGGGTCCATAGCCTTAATTGCACAATCAAAGTGGTCCATAGCATCAATTGTACAATCAAAGGGATCCATAGCCTTAATTGCACAATCAAAGGGATCCATAGCCTTAATTGCACAATCCAAGGGGTCTTTAGCCTTAATTGCACAATCAAAGGGATCCATAACCTTAATTGCACAACGACGGGTCCATAGCCTTAATTGCACTATCAAAGGGGTTCATAGGTTTAATTACTCAATCAAAGGGGTCCATAACCTTAATTGCACTATCAAAGGGGTCCATAGGTTTAATTACTCAATCAAAGGGGTCCATAACCTTAATTGCACTATCAAAGGGGTCCATAGGTTTAATTACTCAATCAAAGGGGTCCATAACCTTAATTGCACAATGAAAGGGCTCCATAGTCGTCAATGCACAATGAAATGGGTCCATAGCCTTAATTGCACTATCAAAGGGGTCCATACGTTTAATTACTCAATCAAAGGGGTCCATAGACTTCATCGGACAATCGAATAGATCCACGGCACAGAGAAAAAAAAAAGGTTAGGAAACCATGGAGTAAAGTCTCCGATTATGAAGTTGTCAAATATCAAGTGCTCACAAGTCTCTGGGGCTTTGAAGTACTCACACTGTGCTAGTGTTTTTACATTGTCGTGTGTGTTTCTGCCAGACTCATTAACTGCTTCTCTTCCCGTTTTGATTCTTCTTCTTGCTTCTTTGGTACTTGGCCACTGACTGACAAAGCAATCAGTGGTCATCACGCCTGGTGGCGTCTTGCAGGGCAGCAACAAACTGTCTCCACCATGCTCGGTCGGCAGCCATCTCTCGTGTTGTGCTCTGGCTTTGGTGTGCAATACATCTCTGCTTTCACAGGTCTCCGCCAGATAGCTTTTGGGCGGCCTCGCTTTCGCTTTACTTCTGGAGTCCACAGAATGGCAGTTATTTTGATTCTAGCGTCCCATGAATATTAATCTTATACTTTTTTCTTTCAGCTTTCCGAGCTATTTGCTCTTCGCTGTTTTCATTCATTCTCCATGCTGGTGTCTCTCTTTCTCTCCAGGTCTTTCAGTGAAGTTTGTCTGCTGGCCCATTCCTCTTTATCATAGACAGCACCTTGTTTGCAAGCACTGAATGTGTTACGTAGGTATCCATTCCTGCCACATGTCCAGCCATCTCTTGTCTGTTAGCTTTTATTATTCTGACTACATGAGGTAATGGTATATCTACAGTGCATTTCTTATTTGTCCTGATTCTCTCTTTATTAATATTAATTTACTTGATTGTGTGAAAAGAATGTTCTAAGCATATGCCTGAAGCACCATTACTGTAGTAATTTAACTCCTTTTGCGATCTCACGTCTAAAGTAAACTGCATGAAAATTTGACAGGCAATGTCGTTTGTTTCTTTGTTTGTGATGTTCCTTTATCACGTTTAAGCTTTTCATATGTGTAGCACATTTAAAGATACTTTGAATGCAGATAAAGTTTCATTAGGTTTGTGAATTTAATCGATAACAAAAGTGTTTCGCTGCTGTAAAAGCATCTTCAACAGAGAATCTTTGGACGTGATTAAGTTTCATTAGGTTTGTTAATTTAATCTATGACAAACGAGTTCGACTAAAGTGGAGGCATCTTCAACTGCGAATTAAAGAAAACAGTGTTCAATCGAACCATGTTGGAATAACTCCAAGGGCATTAACTGGGCATCATTCTTTCAGGGTATGGGATAAATAAGTTATAAGTATTGGGGTCAGGCATCAGCCTTAACGTATAATAAATATTAAGATTACTATCTAAGTACTTCAGTAACATGTATGAAGCCGCTTTAGAATCATATTAAAACAATACTTTCTGACACTTCCTAAATACAGAGTTTTGATACCAAGTCAATTTCTATATTCTTTAAGAGAAAAACCGGGACAAAGCTGAGTTTTGATTTCCGGATTTTCAAATACCTATACATATAGCACATCGCCCCGTGTAGTCCACGGGGGGGGGGGGGGGGGTTGTTTCTAAGACGAAAAAGAAAGAATAAAACCAGTGCACGCCCCTACATATGCAAAGAGTTGACTTATATCAGTTTGTGTATTTATATCAGTTTGTGTATTAGGCTTGAAACCTCATTATGTTAAAGAAATTGCTACAGAATCCACCGCTACGAGAGCACATGATGGCTTTGGTGCATGTTTCCCGCAGGAAGTCAGCTCTATGACAGCGATAAGGAAGATGATGAGGAATGATAAACTGATGTTAGAATCATCACTGTAGAAGTACATAAATGGATTTGTTGCAGGCTTCATGCACGGGCACCATCAACTGAAGTAGTGTCCCATGTTCCTTAAAGAACGATAAAGGGAAGGAGAAATACACGATATATAGGGAAAAACAAACATTCAACAAATAAAAGAGAGTGACAGGGGCGGACTAAACAGTTGGGCACATATCCTCAGCTTTAAGGCCGCCCCCCCCCCCTTTTTAATCACAAAAACATACGACACAACACATTGGAAATTTAATTTAAGCTATACACAATAAATTACTAGGAGGGATGGTGCTATAAGTAAATAGCGAAATTAAATATACACTATCTAAAATTATAGATTATGCATATGCTAATTATAACCTATCTGGGGTTGAACAAGATTGTTTTGTTCAATAAGTTTTTGTTTTAAATTTCCTTATAAAATGTTGCTCTTGAACGATTAATCAAATCAATAATTAAATACATTATTATTCAGAGGTTGTAGCGAGAGGAAAGATATAATGATGGTGATATTATCCTGGACAAATAGATGTATCAGATGATACCAGGATAGTGCCAGATAAGAGACTGGTCTTACAAGAAATACCCCATTCTCTAAAAAGAGTAATGGTGTATCGACATCAAAGGTATAGTCAAGCTGTATAGGTTCCTAGATGAGATGGTAATGTGCTATCTAGATTCCTATGGGCTCCTCTCCAGACTACCCTTAGACAATGACTCTGTTAGGGGTAATTAACTGACCAACAAGAATTATGAACCAAACTTAAATAATTCGATAAAGACTAGGTACAATTTATAATTTATTTATGTACAAGATCTTTTCTTCTTTGTTCTTTGTTAATTTTTCAAATAAAATTAAATTGAATGCAAATAAAATTATGGGTCACTTTCATATATATATATATATATATATAACACATTTACAGTTAATTTCTTAAACTAATATAGTTCAATTTCACTGTTTTCTTGCTTCCTGATGGAATCTGTCTCTACTTTTGTGCTTTCTTGAATAGATGAATCTAAATGTTACTTTATGACTCATATGACTGTCAAATGTCTTCAATATTCACCACAGTGTTTATTTCATCATCACATAGTATATTCGTAGGTGGGTTAATTTGGTGTTTAAAAATTGAAGAGTAGCCCAATACTGAGCTACTTATCTGAAACAAAGTCCTTCCTAGGCCTCGTACAGCAGTATGATTGGATAGAACCCCACCACTGCGGGTCCTCCACTCGTCAAGATGACACAGTTAATACTGGCAAAAGCTCTGACAAACTTGAGCATCTACCTTGTAATTGCTGACTTGATCACTAGTGATTGTGTATGACACTCAGGGCAGGATATAACCTGAAACAATACATACAACCTACGTAGTATCGCTCATTGTCTCCTTAGCCAGACAGAAGGTAAAATGAGACAGTTCAGAAAAGCTGTGGTAAATCACAAGAGACATTGTTAGTCATGAATTCGTTCAAGTACTAGCACAATAGTTCAATAATTCACTTGTTGCAGTTTTGTCCATGATTTGTTTCAATAAAATCATATAAGCCTTATGGTAATCATTGTGTCATATATCAAATATCATAGAAAATCAATCTGTTATAGTCATTCATTCCTCCAGTTTGGATAGTCCTTTCCAACAAGCATAATATCTTTAAAACGCTTTCCACAACTTAACCTGCTCAATCCATTCGTTGTACTGAATTATTACACAACTGAACTAAACCTGCACACTTCGGGTTTTCCTCCAGAAATAACACAATGATTCTACACCTGCCAATATTTCTTTAACACACATTGATAATATATTTACACACACACACACAAATATATATATATATATATATATATATATATATATATATATATATATATATATATATATATATATATATATATATATATATATCTTCTTCTTCTTCCGTCCTTAGCCAAAGACCGACCAAGCAGTCAGAGGCCATCACGCCTTGTGGCGTCTTAAGGGCAACAGCAGATTGATTTTCTCTGTTGTAGTTTCCCATCACGCCTTGCGGCGTCTTTAGGGCAACAACAAATAGATCCATCTGCCGCTGTTTCCGTAATCGGTGTGATAGCCAACGGGTATCAGCCCATATATATATATATATATATATATATATATATATATATATATATATATATATATATATATATATATATATATATATATATATATATATATATAATTAACATCTCGCTTACCCTCAATCACAGACAGGCTTTTAATGGTTACACAGTCCGCTCACACTTCTGCAGATGGCAACGGAGTTGATATAACTGCTTGTGCTCTGTGTCTGTAGTTTGAATTAAGCGGCGAGTGTGTCTGTGTCTTTTTTTTTTTTTTTAATGTAAAATTTTTGCCTCGTTTTGGAGAGGCGCGTCCCGTTCAACCTAGTCGGTTATATTAGGGCGCATGTCCAAATATAAAAGACCGTTAGGTCTGGGTCTGTGTCATGCGTTCTCTCCCCTTTTATAATGGCCTTGCGGATGTACGAGGCGACAACTAGACCAAGGTACGTTTGCATGCATACAAAATTGTGTAGGCAAGGCAAGATGTGCTTACAAAGTAAATCCAAAATAATTCTGGAATCCTTATTTCTGTACCGATTTCCTCCATCTTAGGCTTATTTTACTCATATGTAAGTTCTATCACTATGGATATCCATTTTATCCTATAGTATATCCGATTATTCACTGGAGCAGCAGAAACATGGAAAAACACAACATGGTTCTTGTTCCACTGTCTTCTATTCATAATAACTTCGGCTCTACAACACATCCAGTGAATCTATTGCTATCTGCCTAAAGCTAATGATCCCTATTATCGAATTGGGTCCTTCTTTATCTAGGTATTCCATGATTAGTTGCATACTGCCTTCCGAAATATGCTTAACATCTACACTTTTGTTTCCTCCATGTCTAGCGTACCTTCCGACACTATTATACCAAGCTGGCTTTTCATTGGTCAGATGCATCCACGGGGTTTGTACGGTGATAATTTTTGAATGCTGCCGAGATATGAATCAGACTTTATACAGACGTATTTGGCAGCGTTGATTTTGTGTACAATTTTATTTTTAAGAAATTAATGAGTAGATCTCATGTGCTCGCAGAAAATACATTGTTACTTTAGTGCACGTACCATGTTGTTGTTTTTGTTTGTCTGTTTGTGTTTTTAATTGTTTGGATTTTAATTTTTGCTTGTTTTTGTTTTACACCATTTTGACAAGTATGAAGAGACTACCATTTTAGAGTTAAGGAAAAACACACACACACAATTTGGAAATTTTAATTTGCTTTATTTGCAATAACTGGAAAAGACATTTGATGCAACGTTTACATAATGACAACTGAACATATATGAAAATATGACACAATATATCCTACTTATAACCGTTCAGGGTTTGAACGGGATATTATTATTCATCAATTTAAAAAAAAATACCATGAAATTAAGTAACCACAAAACAATAATGGTTAATTAAAATGCTTGATTATGGTTTTCATCTCGGTCAATTCTCATTTCTTGTTTGGTTTTAAGGACAATCTTCATTGCACAAGGACAACTCCATCAGTGTTCCGATCTCCTCCCTTAGATCACACAAGGAGGATCTCAGCACAGTACACGAACTCCGTAACACTGATGAAAATACCAATGTGTGTATTTAGAAAATGTGTTTTAAGAAATGAAAATGCTGAAGCTTCCTGCCATATCCGGTACATGACCTGATTTAAAGTGTCCAAACTAAGATCGCATTCGGCGTAAAAATAAAACAAAAACACATCTTTTATTGATAATGTCGATTGCATAGGCTTTCTTGGAAGGTAAAATTACTACAAATGTTTGAAATATTCTGGTAACTCACCTGGATGTATTTAACTGGGTAGTGACATGGCATGAACTACAAGACAAGAAGTTGTAGAACATGATCTAGCTCAGCTGGGTCTAATAGAAAACACAGGAAGTGCAAATTAATGTGGTGTGCAAACATGCCAGTTTGTAATCTGTAACCAAATGAGACCAAAAAAAAAAATAGCAGGCAAGGATTATTGAATGCAAGTCGCCGTCTTCTCTCCTTCTTCCAGTATCATGTCTGGTGGCATAGGCGATCATCTCTCTCTACAACTTCCTGTCTCCAGAACTATTTATGTATTGACTTCATTGCATGTCATCATGTTACTGTCAAGTGTGTGCTCTCTTTGTCCTGTCTATCTCTTTTTTCATCAATCTTTCCCGTTATTACGATACATTCCAGCTTTCTTCTCATGTCAAACAACAGTAGATTGCTTCATTCTAAAAGGTGGAATAACCTTTATTTGTACATTGGCTTCTTTCATGACACGCTCATTAATCTTTTTAGCTGTCCATGGTATTTTTAACCACGTGATAATGTGGGAAAAATAGAAGAAAATGTAACACTGTCTATAATGGTAGACTGAAATTCGACTCTGAAAATTGACAAGGACCGACGCATTTACAAATATTCTTAGATGATAAGAAACTCTAAACAGAGCGTTACAAAATGAGACAATCCGATCATCATAAGTCTTTTCCCCATCCGACAAGTGTTTTGGCCCTTTTATCTCTTCTGAACTCTGTTGCGGGTGGGCCCGTTTGGGTCATGACTCTCAAGAGTCGCCTGTAGTCGTTTTCCCGCCATCGCTGGTAATTGAACCCATTACCCTGGATGAGACTTTCAACTTCAATCTTAGTTTTAATCACTGTGGCTAGCTTGAGGCAATTGTGCTAGTAACCAATATGGTGTATATTAATTACTTTACTGAACTCCATAGCGACAAGAACCTCATGAAAGCAAGTTTTTATGCTATTTTTAGCAAGTTTTATGTTGTCAGATTCAGCAGTTATGAAAATGTTACGAAAGCTGATAAAAATGCTCCACCAAAGTGCTCTGAGATTGATCATTGCAGATATAAAACTAATGTACTACCATTTTTTTTTTTTTTGTTCAACTTCTCAATAATGGCGCCTGCGACCTTTGTTACTATAATTAAACAACTCACTGTGTATCGTTCATGCAACAATGTATCGGCGCGCCGAGATTGGACTCAGAAATGCACCGTCTTAGTAAAGTGAGAGAGACTGCCACGCCGCTTGCTGCAGGGAAACGAAACTCAAGACAGTATGGTGCAGATCGATTACTACAGGCTAACATGTTATGGCAATTATATAATCGATTATGCAGCAGAGAAGAAGAACAAGATAAATATGATGAGATAGTCGATTAAAGAAAATGTGTTTATGTGGTTGCCAAGTTTGTGTCTACTCTTGGTATTATCATTTAATAACAGGCACTAATATTTTGTGGATTTGACAGGTATAAGTCTAACTCTGTGTTATGGTTTAATACCTGCTTGTGATTGAGAAAGTCAACGGCAGGACATGCCCCGGTAAGATAGGAGATCCTGGACAACCGAATTAAACGCTAAGAAACGATATGTAAAACATTGGGCCAAGCCCTTTTCCAGGAATGGGTTGAGCAAGAAGGTAAAAATATCACTAACTTGTTAAATTCCCGCCACCCACCCAAGTGTTGACTTAAATTTTAACGCAAAGTATTCGTCACAAATTTGCATATCCACCAATTAGTTTAATTAAAGTCCCTTAAATCAGATTTGTCCCGTATAAGTTCCCTGGGGTCTCTGATGAGACAAAGAAAGATTAGGACAACTGTACCATCAGACATGTCGTATCAGGCTACTGATATGAGGTTGGGCATGAGGCTGGCAACCTCATCATGTAAACAAATTGCTACAAAAACCACTGCTGTAAAAGCTTATGAATGTCTGGTGCAGGTTTCCTGTAAGGACACCAGATACAGTAGTGACTCCGTGCTCCATAAGGAGCGAAAATGAAAATGATGATGATGATATAAATGCGTGCAAGAACTGGTGTAGAATAGAAGGATTGGATGAGTGTGATAAGATCACTAATGTTGAACTGATGACGATATAAATGCGTGCAAGAACTGGTGTAGAATAGAAGGATTGGATGAGTATGATAAGATCACTAATGTTGAACTGATGACGATATAAATGCGTGAAGAACTGGTGTAGAATAGAAGGATTGGATGAGTATGATAAGATCACTAATGTTGAACTGATGACGATATAAATGCGTGCAAGAACTGGTGTAGAATTGAAGGATTGGATGAGTATGATAAGATCATTCGCCATGCAAGAACTGGTGTAGAATAGAAGGATTGGATGAGTATGATAAGATCACTAATGTTGAACTGATGACGATATAAATGCGTGCAAGAACTGGTGTAGAATAGAAGGATTGGATGAGTATGATAAGATCACTAATGTTGAACTGATGACGATATAAATGCGTGCAAGAACTGGTGTAAAATCCTATTTGGATTTGCTGTAATGAGTAAAATAAGTATCACTCATTTGTTGAACTGATGACGATATAAATTTGTGAAGAACTGGTGTACAATAGAAGTGGTTGGATGAGTATAAAAGATTTAATGTTGAACAAGTGATGACGATTAAATGCGTGCAAGAACTGTAAAAATGAAGCCATTGGATGAGTATGATAAGATCAAAAATGTTGAACTGATGACGATATAATTTGCGTGCAAGACAACTATGTGTGCGTGTGTAGTGTGAAGGCAAGTTGGATTTTATATTAAGCAAATCACTAATGTTGAAACTGATGACGATTTTAAATGCGTGAAAAATTTAATTCATAGGGTCTATACCATTTCAAATTCACACACAAAATTTCACTTATATGCGTTATATATTCGCTGAGATATAGCATTTTGAAGTTGGGCAAAGCTAGTGAAACGTGCTATAGTAACCAATATGGTGTATATTAATTACTATACTGAACTCCATAGCGACAAGAACCTCATGAAAGCAAGTTTTTATGCTATTTTTAGCAAGTTTTATGTTGTCAGATTCAGCAGTTATGAAAATGTTACGAAAGCTGATAAAAATGCTCCACCAAAGTGCTCTGAGATTGATCATTGCAGATATAAAACTAATGTACTACCATTTTTTTTTTTGTTCAACTTCTCAATAATGGCGCCTGCGACCTTTGTTACTATAATTAAACAACTCACTGTTTATCGTTCATGCAACAATGTGCAACAATGTATCGGCGCGCCGAGATTGGACTCAGAAATGCACCGTCTTAGTAAAGTGAGAGAGACTGCCACGCCGCTTGCTGCAGGGAAACGAAACTAAAGACAGTATGGTGCAGATCGATTACTACAGGCTAACATGTTATGGCAATTATATAATCGATTATGCAGCAGAGAAGAAGAACAAGATAAATATGATGAGATAATCGATGAAAGAAAATGTGTTTATGTGGTTGCCAAGTTTGTGTCTAGTCTTGGTATTATTATTTAATAACAGGCACTAATATTTTGTGGATTTGACAGGTATAAGTCTAACTCTGTGTTATGGGTTAATACCTGCTTGTGATTGAGAAAGTCAACGGTAGGACATGCCCCGGTAAGATAGGAGATCCTGGACAACCAAATTAAACGCTAAGAAACGATATGTAAAACATTGGGCCAAGCCCTTTTCCAGGAATGGGTTGAACAAGAAGGTAAAAATATCACTAACTTGTAAAATTCCCCCCACCCACCCAAGTGTTGACTTAAATTTTAACGCAAAGTATTCGTCACAAATTTGCATATCCACCCATTGGTTTAATTAAAGTCCCTTAAATCATATTTGTCCCGTATAAAGTCCCTTAAATCAGATTTGTCCCGTATAAGTTCCCTGGGGTCTCTGATGAGACAAAGAAAGATTAGGACAACTGTACCATCAGACATGTCGTATCAGGCTACTGATGGATGAGTGTTAAGATCATAATGTTGAACTGATGACGAAAAATGTAAAACAAATGCTGCAAAAAACTGTGTAAAGAATAGAAATGTCTGCAGCAGGTTTCCTGTAAGGACACCAGCTACAGTAGTGACTCCGTGCTCCATAAGGAGCGAAAATGATGATGATGATATAAATGCGTGCAAGAACTGGTGTAGAATAGAAGGATTGAATGAGTGTGATAATATCACTAATGTTGAACTGATGATGATATAAATGCGTGCAAAAACTGGTGTAGAATAGAAGGATTGAATGAGTGTGATAATATCACTAATGTTGAACTGATGATGATATAAATGCGTGCAAAAACTGGTGTAGAATAGAAGGATTGAATGAGTGTGATAATATCACTAATGTTGAACTGATGGCGATATAAATGCGTGCAAGAACTGGTGTAGAATAGAAGGATTGAATGAGTGTGATAATATCACTAATGTTGAACTGATGACGATATAAATGCGTGCAAAAACTGGTGTAGAATAGAAGGATTGAATGAGTGTGATAATATCACTAATGTTGAACTGATGATGATATAAATGCGTGCAAAAACTGGCGTAGAATAGAAGGATTGAATGAGTATGATAATATCACTAATGTTGAACTGATGGCGATATAAATGCGTGCAAGAACTGGTGTAGAATAGAAGGATTGAATGAGTGTGATAATATCACTAATGTTGAACTGATGACGATATAAATGCGAGCAAGAACTGGTGTACAATAGAAGGATTGAATGAGTGTGATAATATCACTAATGTTGAACTGATGATGATATAAATGCGTGCAAGAACTGGTGTAGAATAGAAGGATTGGATGAGTGTGATAAGATCACTAATGTTGAACTGATGACGATATAAATGCGTGCAAGAACTGGTGTAGAATAGAAGGATTGGATGAGTATGATAAGATCACTAATGTTGAACTGATGACGATATAAATGCGTGCAAGAACTGGTGTAGAATAGAAGGATTGGATGAGTATGATAAGATCACTAATGTTGAACTGATGACGATATAAATGCGTGCAAGAACTGGTGTAGAATAGAAGGATTGAATGAGTGTGATAATATCACTAATGTTGAACTGATGATGATATAAATGCGTGCAAGAACTGGTGTAGAATAGAAGGATTGAATGAGTGTGATAATATCACTAATGTTGAACTGATGACGATATAAATGCGTGGAAGAACTGGTGTAGAATAGAAGGATTGGATGAGTGTGATAATATCACTAATGTTGAACTGATGACGATATAAATGTGTGCAAGAACTGGTGTAGAATAGAAGGATTGGATGAGTGTGATAAGATCACTAATATTGAACTGATGATGATATAAATGCGTGCAAGAACTGGTGTAGAAAAGAAGGATTGAATGAGTGTGATAATATCACTAATGTTGAACTGATGACGATATAAATGCATGCAAGAACTGGTGTAGAATAGAAGGATTGGATGAGTATGATAAGATCACTAATGTTGAACTGATGACGATATAAATGCGTGCAAGAACTGGTGTAGAATAGAAGGATTGGATGAGTATGATAAGATCACTAATGTTGAACTGATGACGATATAAATGCGTGCAAGAACTGGTGTAGAATAGAAGGATTGGATGAGTGTGATAATATCACTAATGTTGAACTGATAACGATATAAATGCGTGCAAGAACTGGTGTAGAATAGAAGGATTGGATGAGTATGATAAGATCACTAATGTTGAACTGATGACGATATAAATGCGTGCAAGAACTGGTGTAGAATAGAAGGATTGGATGAGTATGATAAGATCACTAATGTTGAACTGATGACGATATAAATGCGTGCAAGAACTGGTGTAGAATAGAAGGATTGAATGAGTGTGATAATATCACTAATGTTGAACTGATGACGAGAACCCGACAAGTGCCAGTGGAACAAGAGATGACAAGATGTCGCTGCCGTTGGGATGGGCATACACTGAGAAAAGTGGTTGATAATAGTTCAAGGTAGTCAGTGTTCTGCAATCCTCAGGGTAGGGGCGGCAGAAGGAGAGTGAAACAAACTAGCAAAAGAGAACAGTAGACAAACGTTGAATGAATAAAAAAAGTCATGGGAAGAAAGAGGGTTGACATAAATTTGGTGAAGTCCGATGCTCATTAGGGTGCTAACGGGTAGTGACGATGTAAAAAAAATTATATTTTGACGAGACACGCTTTGTTTAACCTAAACAAGGGTCGTCGGTTATATTAAGGCGCATGTCCTAATATAAAAGACCGTTTAGTCTGGTTATTTATAAATTGGTTACTTATAAATTTATCAGTATTTTACATCGAATGCGTTCTTACAGTTTTCTAAAGCCAATATTGAATTTGCCTATTGAACCAACCCATTTCCTTTAAACTGTTATTTAAAATAAATACACCAACATGTGTAGAGCAAGATTTATTACCTGGCAATTTATAATTTTTTTAAAGTTAACACTGACGAGAGTGAAAAATAAAGTTGGTATTCGAAGAGGCATAAGAAAAATAAATAATCAAATCAAAGAAGTGTCTTTCACCAGTTCTCTTCAGTACATTCATTAAATCAAAAAGAGAAATCTAAAAAGGAAGAAAAACTGACATGAAGATTTTCAAGGAATAATAACAGAGGGCATATGATCAACAACGTACGATACTGTGATGACGGAATGTTAATAGCAGGGAATGAACAAGTTATAACCTACATAAACTACTACACACTATAATCAGAACACGTGAGGCGAAGGATTAAATTTCATATTTCCAAAGCAGAATAACGTTAATAACAAAAGGGAGCGCCGATGCTCAGAGGCATCCGGAAACCAAACGAATATTCACAAAACAAAAACAAAAAACAAAAAAACTGCATGAAATTAATTCCTAAATTGTTTTAAAGGGACTGTATCGAGAAAATATAACTGCTATGTGATAAAATTGAATTATCTACCATCACAGACGACGTTTAAAAAAAAATAATTAATGCTTGCAATGTACGCATGTTGCTACTAGTCAATTAAAACAAGAGATACAGAAAGACTGTTGTGAGAGAAAAATTGAAATCGGAACATGCCTCGACTTTATAGAAAACAAAGAGCAAAATAATCAGATTGGTTATTGAAGAAAACAAACATTTATAGTGTCAAGAGCTACGTATATCTTGGTCATATAATAACAGAAGATGGCAGATGTGAAACAGAAATCAAGAAGAGAATAGGAATGGCCAAAGCTACATTCAACAACATGAAACATATACTGACATCCAAACAGTTATCTCATAAATTAAAACTGAGAATCATAAAGTGTTATATATATTCTGCATTTCTGTATGGTGCAGAAACATGGACGATGAATAAGCATTTGGAAGAAAGAATTGAGGCTCTTGAAATGTGGATATATAGAAGAATGGGGCGTATCTCATGGAAAGAGATGAAAACAAATAAGGAGGTCCTAGAAAATCTAGGTATGAAAAGAGAACTAATGAGAGAGGTCAAAGTTCGGCAGCTAAAATACTTTGGCACATAAAAAGGCATAACACCTTGCAGAAGACCATAACAGAAGGGAGAGTTGAAGGTAAACGTGCAAGGGGAAGACAGCGCTATAAGTGGGAAGATAACATCAAGAGATGGACGGGAAAGAGTCTATCAGAGTGTACCACCAAGACAAGAGACAGAAGACGTTGGAGATCCATTACAGCTAACCTCCGTTGTGGAGATGGCAACTGATGATGATGATGATGTTTTTTTCCCAGAGGAAGTCTCATTTGTTAAAACGTTGGTTGTTTCCGTTCCTATCTAACGTGTGTACTTTTGCTGTCTGTGTGACAATTTATTGTTAAAACCAGGTTCCCCCGAGAGCTCAGGTAAGGCTCAGGCCATTTCATTTTGTGGGGCTCTATCGTGGTCAGGAAGAGAGTTAAAAGGTGCTTTATTGATGCATCCTTAGCTGAGGTGAGGCTCTCTGTGAGGTGATGATAGGGTCAATTAACTGGTCCAGTTCATTACACCCACCTCCCCTTTTTTTTCTTGAGGAATAAACTTAAGTTATATGTTATTACATCTGCCTGATGTTATTGACTGTAGCTTTAGTCATAACATTTTTCCTCTGGATTTCTGTTTTCCATCAGGTCTTAGCCTCTTTTACGGGTAGTATTCATTCTTTATTTATATTCTTATGTGTCCTACTGAGCTCTCACTTTCTTTCCTTTCATTAACGAAGACATTGTGGCCGCAACGTTGTCTATTTTCTTTGTCTTTTGTCTTAGTATGACGACTCCCTTTAGAAAAAAAAAAATTTGTTGTTTCATATCCATCCACCGTATTCCACGTCTTACTGCAATTCCTCCCATCTTCTTCCATCTACCATCCAGTGTTGTTACTTTCCACTTGTCACAGTATTTTACTACTTACTTTAATGATAGTTACATATGCGATCACTATGTCACGCTTAGGATATGCGATGGCCCAGGGCAAAACCCTATATGCGTATAACCACAGAAAAATACACAACCCTGCATGAGAACACAGCTGACATCAAGGCAGAAAGAAAACTCTGTCCTCCGTGGTAACAAATCAGGATGGGGATTCGCGGCTAGAGTAAAGAACAGGATCGTCACTGAACATAATATAATAATATAATAATAATAATAATTAGCCCCTTCAGTGATAACTGACATGGGAATGTGCCCCTGAGGTGTCTCGCCTTCGTCCCTTCTCCCGTCAGTGGAGACAGTTCCGCCGGGCTCAAATTGAGCCACACATGAAGGCCGGGAGCTGGGCTTGGTTGTCAGAGGCTATTTGAGGCGCGTGCCATAGAAGCATTCGTCGCTGAACACAGCGGAGCTTACACGACAACAATCTTCAGCACGAGCATGGAGACAGAGGTATGTTCTGCAACCATGAAGTGGCTGTCTGAAATTCCATTGATCAGGGCAGCTATTGTGTTGAGCTGTCCACGCTTCGGAAGGTCCAAAATGGATGACTGCAGCATGAATGAAAAACATTCCTAGAATCGTCGAATCTTCAGAATGTGATGTGGATCTACTGTCCTTGTCATGCAAAGATACGCAGCAATGAGAGAGCTAACAGACTAGATTCGAGAGGACCCATAGTGGGGGCACCTTATATGGATACGGGGGAGATACCAATGACAATTAATGATCACCTGTGTTGAGAACAACACTGCAATCGTTAAATCAACAAGGTTAAGATTTCTGGAATTTGGCATGAAACGTAGGACTACCAGGGATAGACTTTGACAGGATGCATCCGGCGTGCATACAACCAGTGCGCTACAGGACCAATAAACATTGATACCATTTGACATTTGCTGAGGAATACTGAGCACCTTTGTGTGTTTTTCCGGAGTGCAATAATGAATTGTCTGATCAACAGTTACACTTTCACATTTCTTGGCAGTCCCGTATGTGACAAATTTCCACCAACTTGCAATCTTTTCATGGTGAAATTTCGGGAAATTATGAAAACGCACAGCGGTCTGGAAACTAAATTGCGCTCATTGAAATAATGCACATTTCTTCCCATCTCTTCATGGCGAGTGTTCAGTAACATGCACTCAAACCTCCCCCCCCCCCCCCCCAACCCAAAAAGGGGGGGGGGGGAAGCAACATTAATTGAATTGTCCCCATTTATATTTTGGGTAAATACCTTGTATGAATACATATCTTTGTCTTCTAGTTATACTTAGTAGTACATAATGAATAGAGTTCGTTACATGTGCAGTAACTCGGCTAATTTAGTCGCCGGACTCGATACGCCAATAAATAATGATTCGGAGATGAAGTAATGGAAGGTTTGTAAAATTTTTGTTGTGAGTGTGCTTTTTTTTTCAAATAAATACCAAAACTAAAGCATTATTTTAAAAAAATATATATCTATATATTTCGTCATGATATCGGAGAAATCCTCTGTCGATTTATCATTCTTTTCTTTTAACACTTACTTCCCTTTCCGTGTCGGACAAACACGACAGCTAAGGGAATATCTGATGGACTTTCGTATCGCATATTTCCTTCTTTGGGCTATGTTTGCCTCAAACTAACACACATGTTCATTTGAACTATTTCAGTGAAGATGGCTTGGAATCAGATCATATCTTAGCAATATAAACTAAAACCACTGATACATCCAGGAATAACAGTTGGAAATAGTTTTATGGTTTAGTGTTTAAAGTATTTGGAAATTTGTGACAAAATTAGCACAAACCAGTGGAATCGCTGTAAAAAGAAAAACTGAGTGCCGGAAGATAGTTTCTGCTCATTACTCCGATAGATACGCAAGGCCCCTATTAAAGAGCGCTTAGATTTGAATCAGACACACATACCAAACATACCAGTTTATACAATATCATATTTTGGATAAGAAAACCTTATTGAACTTTTTAACTTCGATTAAATCATTTTAAAGGTACTGCATGTTTGTCTCAGTCAATTTGCTTAACTACAAAAGGCAACATACCTACTAGAGATAATATAGTATACAATAAATACAAACAAAAACATATTACAATAAATGAAACACGTCCTGATATAAACAACAGCTCCATGTATATTGTAGATGGTTGAAAGCGGCGTGCTACAAAGAAAAGTAGCAAACACCTATAAAAAAAAATCAGACACACACTCCAGAAAAAAAAAAAAATCCATGAAGCTGTCAGAAGTATCCAGTGAGCTGCGAAGAGCTGAGAGCTTATTGCAAGCCATTGAAAGCCATCACAGCGAGATACTAGAGTAGTAGTTCTGCCATTGTGAGCAAGTTGGCTTCATAACAGTTGCAGTGGGCGTGGTTAGTTATACGTGTCTGAGTGTTGAACCATATAGTGAGAGCTGGTCACTATTTGGTGTGAACTGTTCCAAGTGGACCAACACTAACACCTGGAATAGGCATTGTGTCCTCAAGGTCCAGGGTATTGAATATGAAGAGAACACCACATCACAAATTCAGCAGATTAGCGCACTGTTAACTTGAAAATATTCTGTCAAGTGAACGGGACCAAAGACGCATCAAGATTGAGGAATGCAGTCAGCGACCCATAGCTTGACTGCTAACGTCAGGGTCAGCGAACCAGAGCTGACCAAGACCCTACTCCACCTCCAAGTGGTGGTCCTGGAAACAGGCTGCATCACTGCAGTCTAGCTGAGAGAGTAGGGATCGAAGAGGGAAGGTTAATCCTGTCCCAAAAATGCCATGCCGAAAACGGATGTGTCGGGCCGAAAGGCGCAGATATCGCAGCTTTGCTGTAAACGGCGACACAACGTAACAAACGTCCTTTTCAGGACGAACGCAGAAGAAGTCAAGTGAACCACCCACTTAAGTGATGATACAGACATACACTAACGTTTAAGTGATGATACAGACATACACTAACGTTTAAGTGATGATACAGACATACACTAAAGTTTAAGTAGCATTGATTCATTTTCTATGTTAGTGTTAAATAATGTCATTCTGAACAAACATCTATACAGTGCAAGTATTATATTTTATTAAGTGTATGCATTAGATGGATTACAGTAAATTGTTTAAAATTGTATAACTGTAGTTATTGACCTTTTCTTGTACACACCAGTTATCATTTTGTTGTGTGGTTGAATAGTCATAATTAACATGGTAGGGAATAATGCGACCAAAATTTACAATTTTGAAATTAATACCCTTAGATAGATACCCTATCTAACCCTAAACCTAAACC
This sequence comes from Oreohelix idahoensis, assembly GCA_024509875.1. Lineage (NCBI taxonomy): Eukaryota > Metazoa > Mollusca > Gastropoda > Stylommatophora > Oreohelicidae > Oreohelix > Oreohelix idahoensis. The sequence continues at coordinate 107,877 of JAMPIV010011631.1, forward strand.
TAAAGCTAAACCTACACTTAGAGCTCAGAGTAGGTTTAGCGGGAAAGTAACTTACCTAACAATTCTAGTCTATAGCTCTCTCCTGAACTGTGTGGTTAACTACTTGTCCTTTTCATCCCAACCTATAGTTTACCAGTTCACTTCTCTGATTCTGGGTGAACTATTTTCTTTCTATTCCTACCACGACCATCTAAACTTCCATCTCGCCACACTTTTACAAAACATGAAATAAAACAGCTGTTAATTAATTAGTCAAATTTCAGTCCATTGGCTTTTAAAAAATTTCTCCACGTCATATTTGGCGCGTTGCTCCGTCCCTAGCTTTATAACCAATGCATCCAGATAAACAACCCCATCAGAATCAGTACTGTCATGTTGAAATGAAACAGAAAGGCAATTATTACCTCCCAGTGTCTTCATGTGTTACTTGCTCGTAATGACAAGTTAAATGCTTAGGACTTCTGCAGAGTTTAGTCGTACTTTTATATGTGTATGTATTGTGGAAGTATGAATGGATATTGTATGCATCTATCTATCTATCTATCTATCTATCTATCTATCTATCTATCTATCTATCTATCTATCTATCTATCTATCTATCTATCTATCTATCTATCTATCTATCTATCTATCTATCTATCTATGTATCTATCTATCTATCTATCTATCTATCTATCTATCTATCTATCTATCTATCTATCTATCTATCTATCTATCTATCTATCTATCTATCTATCTATCTATCTATCTATCTATCTATCTATCTGTTTCTCTGTTTGTCTATTTCTCTGTTTATCACCCTGTTTGCCCTACCGACTATCTCTGTCTATCCGTACGCGAATCTACCTGCCTGCATGTTGAGCATCCGTCTATTTGAATGTATGTCTGTGTCTCTGTCTGTATATGTGTGTGTCTATCTAGTTGTCTTATCTATTAACCCTACAAACTGTCCATCGCAAAAAAACAAAAAAACAAAACAATAAATCAATTCAGCGTTGACAGTTTGAAGCATCACAATAATTAATAAAGCCAAGACAGATCGTTGTCCTAAGCTCCCACGTGACAAGTACCTACACTAAAAAAAACATAACGCTCATTATTGTAGCTTCCCGTGTAATCCCCGGGAAATTATAGAGAAAAAGAATATTTGATGTAAGTTGCTCCATTTCATCTAACAGGGGAGTGAATCATGCAGATCTTGACAAGCTTTTATGATTGCTTCCCTTATCTTTTGCCATTTTATTTGCAATCCAGGTTCAACGTTATGTCCTTCTGAAGCAATTTTTATTGTTGTTTTCGGGTGTCGATGTCAGAGCGACAGAACGAAAAAAAGATTTCCTCTTGACATCTTTCCAGTATTAAAGTTTGGGGCTATCTCATGGTTTGGTTTTTGGCCCATGCACAAGAACATGGGCGGTTATATTATGCATAGACCACTCTATCTTTTCCATCTTCTCCTTACTTCTTTCTTCTCGTTTTGATGAGGTCGATAAGGTTCTACAAGAGCAATTTTTTTACTTCTACCACTCTTATTTTAACATTCCTTTCCAACTTTGTGGTGTTTGCATTCTTCTGTTAGTTTTCTAAGTTGTCTTTTCTTGTGTAACAGTTGAAGAAGATTTGAAACACTTTTTAGTCAACATTCTTCTGTTAGTTTTCTAAGTTGTCTTTTCTTGTGTGACAGTTGAGGAAGACTTGAAACAATTTTGCGGGGTCACATCTTTAATCTACATTCTTCTGGTTAATGATTATCATTATATTTTTCCTTTGCGCTCCTTACGGTGTACGGGACCGCCACTGTAGCTAGTTCCTTGAAGGAAGGGATTTGGAGCAATTGTGCCCGAGCTGGTCACGGCACCAATGAGTGTGTTATGTGCCCGAGCAGGTCACGGCACCAATGAGTGTGTTATGTGCCCGAGCAGGTCACGGCACCAATGAGTGTGTTATGTGCCCGAGCAGGTCACGGCACCAATGAGTGTGTTATGTGCCCGAGCAGGTCACGGCGCCAATGAGTGTGTTATGTGCCCGCGTCAGTTAAATGTGCAAGTAGTTATATTAATTTTATTTTCAATTGGAGTTATTCCTTTTGATGTTGTTGTTATTCAAGTGCTAACTGGCCTTCCGCCAGAGATGGTAATACTTGACTTTTGCTAATTTTTCTTTCCAGGTTCATTCTTCCCTTTAGGTTTAGTGATAAACAATCTCGTATAATGGTTTTCAAATGATCCAACTGTAACATAGCAATTGTAGAAAATTCAATTAGAGTTTATTTATGTCATTAGGCAAACACTGTAATTTTCACAATGATGGTTGGTTATCCAAGAGGAACATTTATATATCCACAATGAAACATATATATATATATATATATATATATATATATATATATATATATATATATATATATATATATATATATATATATATATATATATATATATATATATATATATATATATATATATATATATATATATATATATATATATATATATATATATATATATATATATATATATATATATATATATATACTGAGCGACTTTAATTACGCATCACTATATGAATCACTCACCAAGATGACTGAGATTAAAATAATGGTAACATGTTTGATATCACTGGAAACAGTATCCATTGACCGACCGATTCTCACAATCCGCGTAGCAGTGCATGCAGTGTTAAAAAAAAACTACAGTCACAAATGTAAGGTAGGGGTCAAATTGAAAAGTCACAAATGTCGTTGTTGTCATTGTAACGCGCTCAGTAGCGCGTTTGACCACCGTTGGCATCAAGGCAAGCCTGGCAGCGTCTCAGCATGGAGTTAACCAGTGTGCGTAGAACATCCTGGGGGAGTCGATCCCATACTTCGGCTATATCGCGTCGCAAATGATCCAGGGTCTGCGGTCGTCTGTGCCGGTAGGGTTGGCGTCCAATCTCGTCCCAGACGTGTTCAATGGGTGCCATATCTGTGGACAATGAAGGCCATGGTATGACAGCGATGTTATTGGCCCGAAGGAACACTGTGGTGGCCCTAGCTGTATGTGGTCGTGCGTTATCATGCTGGTACAGCTGGAGCTCGGGATGATACTGGAAGAGGATTGGGCCGACTCGAGGACGTCTGGCGTTGAGTTCTGCCGCCTGCAGTCGACGTCGCACGGTGTGCTCTGATATGGTTCTACGTCTCCGAACAAAATCTCTTGCTGTTACAGCTGCCGCCAAAAACCGATTCCGCAAATGAATCTGCCGTATATACGCGTCCTGTTGAGGTGTCGTAACTCTGGGTTGACCTTGACGGGGTCGATCTGCAATGAATCCAGTGGCCATTAAACGTTGTTGCAGTCGGACGATGGTGGACTGGTTGCAATTCAAGTGCCTGGATGCTTCTCTGGTGGACATCCCGCCTGTTATCATTCCTATCGCTCTTTCTCTCTCTGCAGCGCTCAGTCTAGGCATGGTTTGACGACGTGTTTGTGGTTGTGGACTAAAATATTGACTGTTTTCCAGTCCGTAGTGCTCTAGGCTGAGCTCTGGCTGAAAAGAAATTAATGTTTTCCGTGCAGAATTTTTACCAGGCACCTAAATCATGTTTTTAGCTGGCCTCTGGGCGGTGACCTTGTGAACCTGTGTACTAATTTCGGTAACAATTGCATGACCATAAGATACTTTTCTAGGCACTCGTATAGTGATGCGTAATTAAAGTCGCTCAGTATATATATATATATATATATATATATATATATATATATATATATATATATATATATATATATATATATATATATATATATATATATATATATATATATATATATATATATATATATATATATATATATATATATATATATATATATATATATATATATATACTGAAGCACATTAAAAACGCACCACTATTATATATACTGATGCCGAGAAGCTGGAAATAAAAAGTGTGGGAATGGATTTTCCCCGTGTTTGCCAAGAGGTAGAGAGCGAATGGCTGCTGGAATGGAAAGTGCATGATTCAACCCACGGGTTTGTGTACAGACTACATGAAAACGATGAAAGTTACACGTGCAACACGATTCCCAACAGCTATGACCCTGAAAATGTGTACACGTTGTGGCAATATACTCGGTATAAAAAGGCCGTTGAGACAAAACACCCAGTACATGTGCTTGAAATGCCACGACTATCTGAAAACGACCGCCAACGAGCCATTGGTATGTTGGAGACCGGAATGAGCTCGCGGGCCATTGCCAGAAGGATGAATTGCCACCACAGCACTATTGTACGTCTCAATGAACGTTACGGAACCACTGGCAGTGCCCGGGATAGACTTCGGAGTGGCCAACCACGAGTTACTACCCCTGCGCAAGATCGTCATATTGTGCTGAGTTACCTAAGGAATCGTACTCTCCCGGCAAGTCAAACAGCAAGAGCAATAGTGGGTAGACATGGGCAAGTCTCTTGAATGACAGTCATACGACGACTCAGAGATACAGGCCTTACTGCAAGACGACCTTATGTTGGGCCAAACGTGACTCACAGATATCGTCTGCAGCGGCTGCAATGGGCAGAGCAACATGTCAGATGGACTAGACTGCAGTGGAATGCTGTCCTATTCACAGACGAGAGCAGATTCAACATATCCTTTGCTGATGGACGTATGCGGATTTGGCGACGGTGTGGAGAGCGCTTTGCAGATTGCTGTGTCAACCGATTTGGAGGTGGCAGTATTCACATTTGGGGATGATTCAGTTTTCACCATCGCTTGCCTCTTCACGTCTTCCGTGGAAATGTTAATGCTGTGACATATCGAGATGAGGTTCTGGATGCACTGGTTGCTCCTGCGTTCACAATTTATCCAGACTTGCAGCTTCTCCAGCAGGATAACGTACGTGCATTTTTTTGTATTTTTGGTTTTCTCCCTTGCCTGCACAGAATGCAATTAATTTCATAACAATCAAATGTACAAATTAATGACCAGCATGGATTCATAGGAAAATGAATAAAGATTCCAAATATGTAAACTTGTAAACACTTATATTTACATTTCACACTCTGTTCCTGGATTATACAGGTGGTGCGTTTTTAATGTGCTTCAGTATATATATATATATATATATATATATATATATATATATATATATATATATATATATATATATATATATATATATATATATATATATATATATATATATATATATATATATATATATATATATATATATATATATATATATATATATATATATATATATATATATATATATATATATATATATATATATATATATATATATATATATATATATATATATATATATATATATATATATATATATATATACAGATGTACATCAATTAATATCACACAATGTAACAAAATTAGTAGTGAGGAAAGGAAACAAAGAAAGAATGCTAGAAATAAAGTACAACAGTCCTCGTCGTAAGGATGACCAATCAATTCAACACGCCGATACTCCAGGAGTGGTACCACTCTATATATAGTTGTCACAGTCTACAATTTTCGTCTCCCTGTAACTTATCCAGGTGTTAGGGCAAAAAAAGAAATCCAGCAAATTGAAAATATCTTCCTTACGCGAAGTCTGTCGAAGCAACCGAATCGCCCACATGTAGGTTTGCTAATAATCGACAATAACATGGGTGTTAGGATTCCTTGGTTCAACGTCCCTGACTCTTTGCTGGTATAATTAATATATGGTGTCGCTGAAGATGTGATGTTGCCATGTTTACGGGGTTGTGTTGGCTTTTTAGAAAAGCAAAAGACAATGGCCACCAGTGGGTGGCTAACGTTGGCTACAAGTTATAAATAACCACACAAGTATGGATGCTGCTATAGAGGAGGGAATGGTAATGGTTAGTTGCCTTAAAGAAGACACACACGATGATATCAACTCACTGCCTAGTGTTAAGGAAAACTAATATAGCTTGGTGATACAAAGACCCAATAAGGCGTGGGTTAAAAAAAGGTGGTTGACAGGGGTTGTCTGTCTCCAGGGGAGTCTGGAATATCTCTGAAAAATACAAAGCAGATCCCCCTATCAACCTAGTCCCATCAGAATTTTACAAAATGCAATACAAAACAACACACCAAAAAATATCTCTCTGCCCATCCACTATTCCTGTTCGGGACCTCAACCACAGGTGCGCGTCTAAATCGCGAATGGCTGGCGTGGTCAGTTTACTCCGCCCTTTATCGATCGAAATCGCTCTCTGAGCCAGCGTTGTGTGTAAATATAACACTGCAGGCCAGAGATCCGCTTAATAGTTATCTCGGAGAGGGGAGTGTGAGACATGAGGTATATGTCATCACGTAAAAGGACTAGAATGTTAACATATACAATACCCTATACCGACATTTGGTTTTATTTTTGTTCAAAAGATAACAACACAAATGAGTATTTATCGGGCTGGTATGATAATTATTATAATCAATACCTTTAAAGAGGTTTATACATCCTTCTGAAAATTTACTTGTAGTTAACTAACTGGTAGAAAATACAAATTGATTAACATAACTATATAGTGTTCCTTGTAAAAATTAACACCTAGTGATTTGGCTGATGCGAAAATTATTAGGATTAAAATACACCGTCATTAGGAAACTAAACTTTACGAAAATTAACTCGTGGTTATTACAAGTTTAAAGCAAGAGAAGTTTTTTTTTTTAATAACCAAGTGTGCTTACCAAAATTACAAGAAATATTCCTTCCTAATATGTAACTGGTATCAGGCTTAGTAACGCTAATTCCACTCTGCAAATAGGAGACCACTGGCACTTTGGGACACAAGCAACAAATAATGTTTGAGACAAGATTAAATAGCCAAGTTCTGCCTTAGATCAACCCACATCTGGGAAACACCCCATCGGACAAGTGGCGAGGAAGACTAGGGACAAAGAAGTCAGAAGTCAAGGAGATATCCCCTGCCACCGGAGATAAAAGAGTTATTAGCCCAGTTGACCTGGGAAGCATCGAGAAAGGGAGCAGGGAGTGGATGATGATAATATTATGATATACTTACTACTTACTTACTTTCATGCGCAAGATGAAGTGGTGGAGAGAGCGGTGGTTGTCTATGTTTATATCAGAAGACATACAAGAGGCATTTGTTTCCTCTCAGTTGGTAGCAGTTGCTAGAAATCGACCCTAGATACCTACCTTCATCAGACCGGTCTAGTGGACATTTGGAACGGCAGCCTTCCTGGGTATGTATTTACTCCTGCACAGCAGCGAACGTGATTCCGAAAACTAGTCGACTCCTGAAGAGAAGGAACTGTCAGAACACCTCTTGTGAACTAGCAGCGACGGAACCAGACTCTACCTGGCCCTACGCCGTCAGCAAATGGATCATTTTGTTCTCTCATCCACCCACACATAAGATCTTCCGATAAAGACACATTTAACTGTTTTGTCTGAAAAACATATTTTTTATTTATTTTACCTTGTTAAACCAATAACTGATTATTAAACCTGTTTATATGTAAATATAAATCTACAGTTGAATTAATTTATTATTTTATGTCTGCACCGGCATGACTCAGTTTAAAAAAATGCACAACCAGACAGAGCTATTAAATTAATATTTTGCTGAATCACCTTCATCTGAGGGCTCCTAAAATACGAGTCAAAATCTTTCCTCACAGAAGGAGCGGAGAATAATACGTTCATAACAGCCTAGATGATCTCAATTGTTATACTTGCCTTTCTATAAATTCCTGTGCGACCCCCTGGAATATAAATATCATTCTTCTATTTATATCTCTGCCAAGAGTAATCTTGAGCTAAGGTTGATGACCTTTGAAAGTCCTCATCCTTTCACGCGGAGTTTGACCATTATTAGAATACCACTGCAAAGCAGGGAAGACCACTCGTGACGCAGACAAAGAAAAACAATATGACAAAAAGAAGATTTGCTGGGAGACAGAGCAGATTTGGTGGGGGAAAAGAAGATGTGATGGGACACAAAGAAGAACTGTATGAGGCAAATAAGATTTGGAAGGCGACACTTTGGAGGGAGACAGAGAAGATTTGGCGTGAGACAAAGAAGATTTACCGGGAGACAAAGAAGAACTGTATGAGACAAATATGATTTGGTGGGAGACAAAGAAGATATGGTGGGAGACATACAAGATATGGTGATGGACAAAGAAGATATTGTCGAAGCCAAAGAAGACCCGTATGAGACAAAGATTTGGTGGGAGACAACGAATAACTGTATGCGACAAATAATATTTGGTGGGAAGCAAAGAAGATTTGGTGTAGACAGACACGATTTGATGGGGGACAAAGAAGATTTGGTGGGAGGCAAAGAAAAACAGTTTGAGACAAAGAAGATTAGGTGGGATACAAAGAAGATGGGGGGGGGGGGAAAGATTTGGTGGGAGACAAAGAAGAACTGTATGAGACAAAGACGATTTGGTAGGGGACAAAGAAAATTTGGTGGGAGACAAAGAGGATTTAGTGGGAGACAAAGAAGATTTTGTGGGAGACAAAGAAGATTTGGTGGGAGACATTGAAAAAAAAAAGAAAACTTTTTTGAAACAACGAAAACTGGTAAATTAACAAAATAATTTCATAATTATACGAAATAAAGAAGAGTTTGTAAGAACCTAGAAATATTGCACTACAGAATTATAAGCACGTTTCACTAGCTTTGCCCTCAAACAAATGTAATTATCTGATTAACCGTCTAACGTATTAATGCCATTTTTTGCATACGATGTTATATTGGGTTAGACCCAACAAATATATACTTTATATCTGTGCATCTTGTCCAGTTCCCATAAACGGATGAAATCCTTTGATCTTTGTCGGCATACTAATTATTGTGTATCGAGAAAAGAAATTTTACCACTTCATGCACAGATTCTGTGAATTGATTAGGCATAGGCGTGTCTACTATTACAATAATGTGGCCATCACGTTTGCAATTGAATACGTGTTGAAGATGATTTCTTAAATGATCTGCATGCGAAATACTCGTGACATTGTTTGACATTTAATGCGCTACCAAACTGGACCTTCCTTGATCTAATTATTTCAATGGGTATCATCTCTTTGCGGTTCATAAATATCATAATGGAACGTTGCTCCTCTAATGTGCTTGTAAATAACGGTAAGGTCATCTTTAAAGAAATTGAACTTCATCCGAATCATAATCAGATGTCTCTGAGAAATTGAAAATCAATCTCGGCTGAATGAAGGACAAACCATCATTCTTCCAATATTCCTCTTCCTCTTGTAACACATGGTTCTCACTTTTCTTCCAATAATCCCTGGCTATATTTGAGATGGCGGCTTTTATAAGTATTTCAACATCTTTTAATTTGAAGGTTCTATTTTCTGTAGCTACCTGTTCCTTAATTTTAGCCCATACTAATTCTATTGGGTTTAAGTGAGAATGGTAAGGAGGTAATCTTAAACATCTGTGACCATGTTCATGGATTGCCTTGTCTATGTGAAATATCTTTGTATGCTGTGTCTTTTTTTACAATTCCAAGTAATTCAGGTTCATGGACATTTCGTTGAATGGAATATTGTTTATGGTCAGCCAAATCTTTATTACATCTTTAATACTTGGTGAATTAGAAACTTTATCTTCTGGTGCCACAACGTTGTGATATGAGGCATTGTCCATTATCAAACACCACGGTCTATCCAAGGAAGGAAGTACATGATTCACAATCCAATCTTGAAATATCTTGCCATTCATCTCTGCATGGTAATCCCTATTATCTGTGGATTTTGAAACAAATATGAGTTCAGTATTATTTAGAAGCCCATGATGGCTGCTTCCTGGATGTGCAATTATTAGGCGCTGTCCTTTGCTGCTTGGTACTAGTCTCTTAGTTGTTCCATCAGATGATTGCCATTCTCGTTCATTACTGTGGTGCGCATTGATCCAAGTTTCATCTAAATACACAAAATCATAACAATCTCTTCTCATTTCTCTGACCTCGCGTAAATATTTGCTTCTCATTGCAACTATATGAGGCTTCTCACAAATAAGGTTTCTACCACCAACATATTTTCTAAAAGTGAATCCAAAACTCCTAATAGTCCTCCATAGAGTAGATTTGGAAATATCAATGTCATTATTCTTTCTTAACCAAATTTTCAATTTCCTTAAAGTCACTGCCTCATTATTGTGAAACATATTGCAAATTTCTCTGTGGATCAATTCTCTGTCAAAATTATCCACCACTCTTGAGAGTCGCTGAAACATTGTTAGACAAAAGTATGAAATGTCAAACATCTGCCATTAAGGATTAGTTATTCATAAAAACAATGTCTCAGATATAATTGTTCAATTGTGTTAACCAACAATCGTCATTCTCTTTTGCACTCCTTACAGAGAAAGCAGCCACCCCCGCAGTTGTTTCCACACAAAAACTGCATTCATATGTTTCGATTCATATGTTTTTTATTCATATGTTTTTTATTCATATGTTTTTGATTCGTATGTTTTTGATTCATATGTTTCTGATTAATATGCTTATGCAGCAGTGGTTTCGATGATAATTTTATTTACATGATACAGTTGCCAGCCCCAGACACAACCTCATATGAGTCGTCTTGTACGACATGCTGGAAGCGTAATAGTCCTATTCTTTCTGTCTCGTCTGAGACCCCCGGGGAGCTACGCGGGGCATAACGAATAACAGTCCCTTCAAGTTTAACCAAGAAAGCATGTTAAACTTGATCAATTTGAAACTCATTATGTCGTTCCTGGTAAGGATTCGTATTGTATTGTGGAACGGCATGTCTTATTGCAGCCCATTTGTTTTTGCTTCTTCCTTGCACTGTTTATCACGTGCTTATGGTCAGTGACACACATTACTACTTTTCTGCATCTACCCTATACATTCAACGTGCAGGGAGAAAAAACGAGCGTCAGAGTTTATGTACTAACTAGCACAACCCGCCAAAATTGGCAGGTTTTTAATTATAGTGTGTTGTTTCTGTTACACGTATTACATTGCTGCTTCTTCTATAGTCTCGCTTGCTCGCTGTGACTGACGCGATCGTCTCTTCCTTTTAGCCATCTTATCATTTTGATCCATAATAATTAGTCTGCAATACTTTAAAGTCAAATTTTGTCTTGAAGAAACAATCAGACACTTACATTTTACGGTTATTTTTAAGAAAAATGATGAGTTAAATTCGTTTCCCGAATAAAACTGGACAGTAGAGTATCTTGATTGTATGTTGATTTAATGCACACCGTCACACTTTTATATTTTCGGGAGAGTACATATAAGGGGAAACATTACAATTATTGTCTAGCTTTCAACCACAGTTGCACCCCCTTAGCTTTTGTCGAAAGTTAATGTATTCTCTCGAAAATACAATAAAGTGCGCAAACGACGGTGGGGAAAGTGTGACAGACCGAAGTACCTTACGGTGGGAATTATGGTATTGGATTTGAAAGTAAGTCGTTTCAAACATCTCATGCATGTCACAGCGTGCTATCAAAGAATTTGTCAACACATGTACAAATGATAGTCTTTGCGTGACTATAGACCAGAGTGCTGCATGAGACTTTAGGACGTTTCACAAAAATATAAGAAAACAATGATCACCGAGGAATGAAAAGACAATTAATGAAGGAGATCAAAATTAGACAGCTAAAATATTTTGGCCATGTAAAAAGACACAACACCGGACACTGAAGATCAAAGACAAACATGCAAGAGGAAGACAGCGATATAAGTATTAAGATAACATAAAAAGATGGACAGGAAAGAGTTTATCAGAGTGCACCGTCAAGACAAGAGACAGAAGGCGTTGGAGATCCATCTCAGTGGACATTTGATGTAGAGATGGCAGCTGATGGTGATGAAACCAAAGACTACTAACCCACATGATTGTCATATGTTGACTAAGGGCATAAATGTTACTGTAAGGGCCACGAAAATACAGGAGTTTTGTCATAAAAAGCCGCTTCATTTAGAATCGTGCATAGACAAAGTTGGGCGAACAGACAATGCCATCAAAACATGAATACAAACTGTAAGAGAAGCTTTCATTGCAGTGCGAAATAAATGAAAAAAAAAGAATCCACTACATAAAAATAAGAATTGTCAATTGAAATGTCAAGTCAGTCCTACAATATTGCCTGGTGTGACGCTGGATCTAAAACTAGCTGTGAGCTCAGGCACCTCCCTAAATTATTTTTGACTTTTGGCCCGCCTATTTCATTTCTTTTTGGTCGCCTGTAGTTGGAAAGTGTGGATAATTGGTCTGTCACTTTAAAATCGAACAGGTTTACCCCCCTTTTCTTTTATGTTGGTAGGAGAAATAATTGACGCGCCCAGTACTCTCTGTGGCGGGAGGTGGCATCTATTTATAGTTATTTGACCACGAGCAAAGCCTGGCACTCGGTTTCTGAGAGAAGAGAGACAAACTTTCCCCGGCCTTTGACCCCAGGGAAAAGCATTGCCTTTCGTGTGTCCACGGGGAGACCCGATTACGCCAAGCAATGACGGTCTCTCTTTAGATTGGCTTTTTCGTCAACGGTCCACGGGGAATCTAGTCTCAGAGTTCCATGGAGGTTGCGTCACGTTACGGGCAACCCGGCGAAAAGAGTCACTCGAAAACGCTTGTAGCCAGGACACCTGGTGCCTGAGAGTACTATATAATCTAAACCCTTTAGTTGTGTGGCCCTTAATGCTCCAGAAGTTCTAGGAGAGTGGACGTGTCATCATTATTTGACAGATTCGACCAGCTAATGTTGGTGTAGTGGATTTCTTGGCCTCTCGCGGAGAAGAAAACTTCCACACACCATCGATGTAGGGACTTGGAAACAAGTATTTCGTCACAACTCTGGTCGTATCATCACATCCTTGACCGAGTTCTCGAGTTGAGATGGGTTTGGGTTAAATCCTAAAAACCCATCACCAGGAAGGCAGACTTGAGTAACCAGCTGCTGGTACACCATGTTCCTGGATCTGCTTAATCTCTTACCGCAGTAATATTCAAGCTCACCAATCTGCAGAATAGCGCGCCCATCCCGACTTAAAGTATAGACCGGTGGGCCCTTTTTTTTATACGCCCAGTTACCATAGAACTTGCCGCGTCTCACGGGTATAGTAAGGCGCATCGCTTGCGCAAACCCGAGTTTGGACTCATTTTAACCCACATGATATCAGGGTTCATTATTATTTAGTCGCTGAAAGAATATTTCTCTCTGACCTTGTCAATCGTGGATTTAAGTAAATTCTCACTCCGTCGGAAAGGCACGAATTTGCAAGTAAATCGGGTCAAGAGTGCAGGATACTACTGCACCGACAAACAGGGGACGTTATCATCAGGACGTGTTTTGTACAGTAATTATTGGAGGTGTTTTTTGAAGTACTGGTTGAGCTTCTTCTTCTTCGTGTCCTGAAAAGGACGTTGGTTGCGTTGTGTCGCCGTTAACAGCAAAGCTGCGATATCTGCGCCTTTCAGCCCGACACATCCGACTTCGGCACGGCCTTTTTTAGGACCGGGTTTGCCTTCCCACTTCGATCCCTACTCTCTCAGCCAGACTGCAGTGATGCAGCCTGTTTCCAGGACCACCACTTGAAGGTGGAGTAGGGTCTTGATCAGCTCTGGTTCGCTGACCCTGACGCAAGCAGTCAACTATGGGTCGCTGACTGCATTCCACTTTTGATGCGTCTTAAGTCCCACTGGTTGAGCTAGAATTGGGTGTTTATTAATTTTTTTTTAACCTTTGTGGTTTACCTATTAGTATTGTATTCTTTTGCTGTGGGGTGTTTACTTTTTCTGTGTTTGTGTATCCTAGTCGCAATTGCCTTTATTTGAGGCTGGGGATTGAAAGACGGGGACACAGATTAGAAATTGGTGGTTATTATTTCTAGTACCCAGTTTGGGTCTTTTTCTATTGGGTTAATTCGTGGTTAATTGTGTGTGTACAACTTGGGTGCCAGTTTGGATTATTAACCCAAATCAGGTTGTTGTATGTTGTTATTCCTGTGTCTACTTATAGTGAATCACACTTTGTTGGAGGGATTTTTAAAAATAACTCCTGCCTTCGTGCAGATACAGGATGTTGTTTTATATCTTCATTTATATCTTAATAAAAATAGAAAACTAGTTATTGCTGATCAGAATTGTCTTGTACCTGTACATCTGTGATCGTTGAATGTGAAAACCACATGGTGTATCAGTCCCTTACTTCATATATCTATTCGTTTGTCGATAGGTGAGAAAGAGAGGGGTGAGTGAAGCTGACATCTAATTAAGTCCGAGTGGCAAGGTAGAGGAGTGTTTATCTTCTTGTACGCCAACAACGATATTGAGAACTAGACAGGTAAGAGCAGCTCTGGGAAGGCTAAGGCTGCCAGCATGGTGATGACTACATCACACCTAGTGTGCCGATGGTCAAGAAAATATGAGCCTTACACCATTTTCCCAATATGCCTCATTGGGCGTGTAACGTGATCCTTTACCCCTCCTTTAGAATAGAATGATTAGACATAGAATGAAAGAACCACTAATGTGGAATTGATGGAAAGAACCAGTCAAACTCAAGGGAAACAAGAGGAGAGGAGAAGAAGGTGGCGTTGGATTAGCTATACAGGATAGCATTACAAGGCAGTCTCTGTTTTGAATACCCAAGGGTAAAAGGACTAAACACTTGGAAAAGAAAACTGGAGGCAGAAATGAGAAAGATGAAAAAGATACGGAAAGACCTTGAGAGGATGACACGTGACATGAGGTCAATGACCTGTGCTCCATAAAGAGTTGAGGGGAATTGATGATGATGATGATAATAATACTAATAATAACGATGATGATGATAATACTATAATAATGATCATGATGATAATACTAACAATAATGATCATGATTAAGAATCTGGTTGCGTTCAGACAGCCTTACGAACAGGATATTTATAATATTTGTATGTGCTTGTGGATTTTAAATGATGAATTGATTTGATTGTAAATGATGTCTATCTGTATTTGGGCTTATAGATCAATGAATAATTTTTGGTCGTCTCATTTGAAATGTATAGGAAGAGAGGTTAACATTTGTTTGGACATCGCCTGACACGTACAGAGAAACCTTTAGTTCCCATGATGATCTACAATACATCAAACCTGTTTATTATTTCGTAAATAATAAACAACATACAGCAACATACATCCAGAAAACCGGACTTCTTGTGTAGACATTTCTAAACAACAGCGAACGAGAAGAAGAAGAAGAAGATTTCGTAAAGATTGACAGTTCTCTAGAATCTGGAATAACAGATTGGGGAAGTGATGTAATCTTAATTTAATATAGGATGACAGGTCCTAAGATATTAGAACAACAACATAGAAAATAATCGTGATATGTCATGAAAATAATATGACATTTCTCACATTTACGATGATTCAATAACTTGACAACCTTTTATATTTTGATAGGTATTGAAACCACTTGCTTGAGAACATGATTGCTTTGTTGCAGGCTTCCTTAAATCAACCAGCTGCAAAGGTGTCTCCATGCTCCAAAAGAGCGAAACAAGAAGATGGCCGTGTTATGCAGCATTTGTTACGAAGACTGATATGATAACATAAAGTTTTATCATCCATTACCGTTCTGTTCCCTAAAGAACATCAGCTTTTCCACAGATTCACGCTAAACCTTTTCTGTTGCGCGCTTTCCGTTCAAAGCCTGTCTGTGCCTTCTTTAGTCCGTTCACGTCCAACTCCAGTTTCTTTCTTCGTGTGTTTTTTCGGCATCCTTCTTTTATCTCTTACCCTGGCCAGTCCAAAAATAAGGACAGCTATGAACATGCTATCATCAAGTTTCCTGACATGAACATGCTATCATCAAGTTTCCTGACATGAACATGCTATCAAGTTTCCTCAAATGAACATGCTACCATCAAGTTTCCTCAAATGAACATCCTATCTAACGCCAGTGTACTTCCTTCATTTCTTGTTGCACGCTGTATGTGTCTGGCTCTTGCTAACAGCTACACATGTGTGATATCGTAGCCATTTCAGTGTTTACAGTCTTCAAAAGTGGCCTTACATTCTATTACTTCCTTATTGTCCTTTTACTGTCAATCCCCTTGTTTCAGAGCTTTACGGTGACACTGCTTTGACATTGGCATTTTCACAAATTTAGTTTTTAAGTTATTAAATAATGAACCACGAAGATATTATACTGATATTAATTCATACTTTGTTCTGGCCTCGGGTAAACTTGTTCTGGATTTATTTTTTCACCTGTACATCTCGCAACTGTCGATTCTCTGTCTTATTTGCACAGAAAATGTATATCCCCATTTGAAAGCAAAAAAAGACAAAAAAAAAAAAAAAAAAAAAAAGCAATTATCTAAACTCCCGACGTTATAGGAAAGTACACCTGAAAGAAAGAATAAAAATCCGAAATGTTTTGTATTGAATTAACGAAAAAGAACAGTAAACCCAACCGAGCATCCGAAATGTTCGGATAATTGGATTACATAATGTATCGAGTACATGAATATGTCTAACACGTCCCTATAAAACATATACCTGTACTGTAATAATAATACCCACACTGTATTAGATCAAGTATCACCAAAATTTTTCATTAACAGTGCATGTACTACTTGAATAATTAAGAAAGAGAAACACTAACATTGAACACCAGGCGCAACTTACGTATTACTTGGGTAGCCCCACTATTTAAAATTATCCGCTGATGTAGAACTGGATAGTCTCCTTTTTGTCTAAGTCCCCGCACTCTCTTCAACAGCAGAAGCTGAGCCATCGCTGTTTCTAGTGCTATAAAGGACACGTTTTGGGTTTGGATACAAAAATGTCTGGGGAGTCTTCAAAACTACATGTATTTGTTTTTCTTCTTGGAGAAAGAAAACTTAAAAAACTGAAAAAGATCAAAAATTAGCCACATGTGTGCATCATCTTTGTTACAGTCCAAAAATCCGGGCATTGCTTGTTATCATCATTTGTGTCCACTGCATTTTCAGATAGTAGTTTCATTTCCTCCTTCTTAGCAATCTATTCCAAGCCTTGTTGAGATTAAATCAGCTAAACAAAGCAAATTGAGATTAGCTTTTGAAAAAACTTTCTTCATCTTAAAACGAGCAAAACTTTTTATATGATTCCATTTGATTGAAAGATTGGGAGGCCTTTAAAATTTGCACGTAATTGTCCAGTAGAAGAAATCCAGTTAAATCTTACATTTGGGATGAACTGATTTGTATATCCAAGAAAAAGCACTCTTCGTACTTTGTAGCACAATTGCATTCTTTAGTTTTTTAGCTTTGCCGATCATTAGCACCGGTAAACGATGACTTCCACTGGCATTCGCGGCTACCAAAATTGTTACTCTCTCTTTTCACTTTCTAAAATTCGCGCTGAGATGCAAGTGATTTTTGAGGCAATGACAGTATAACAGTCTCATCGGCATTATACACACATCGAAATAGCCTTATCCAAAAAAAGCCAAGAATGTTTTTTAAAAAACTTAATGGTAGATAAGAACCTTGAATCTGAAGATGGACGATTTGTTCTTAAACGTCAGTCGGCCTCAAGTGATGATAGTTTTGTTACGTTTCTGCTTCTTCTTACCTACACAAAGCCTCTTTTCACTCCATTATTCCTTATAATTACCTGCAGCATACTCAATTTCCTGACATACGGAAGTGAGTCATGGACAATTACTAACCAAGTTGGAAAAGCACTAGAGCCCACAGAGATGAGGTTTTACAGAAGAAAGTTAAAAATAATATGGTCATCTAAAATGAGTCTTGAGGATCTCCTGATAGAGGCCACTGCACAAAGGAAGCTTATTCCTCAGGTCAGAGGGAAGCAATCCACTTTGGTTGGGCATGTTATGAGAAGAGGAAAGCTGAAGTACATCGTGACAACAGGAAAGGTGGAAGGAAAAATAGATAGAGGACGACAAAGAGAGAAGGTTCTGGACAGTTTGACATTATGGCAAGGACAGAAGTCAACAGCAGAATTGATCAATAGTACTGGATGCATAGTAACACCAGACGGCGGAGCAAGCAAAGACATCAACAACAGAATGAACAAAGCAAGAACAGCCTAGTTTTTTTTACGTTTCTAAGTTTTTCACAACATCTGAAGTCCTCTCAGTACGGAAGCACAAGCATTACTAACCAAGTTGGAAAAGCAAAGCCCACAGAGATAGGTTAGGATTATATCAGAGAAAGTTGTGGTGCTGATTTCAGGTGTGCTTCATGTTATGAGAAGAGGAAAGCTATCGGCGCGGAGAAAAATAGATGGAGAGTTACAGAGAAGGACAGAAGTGATCAATAGTACGAAATAGTAAACACCAGACGGCGGAGCAAGCAAAGTCCTGAACAAAGCAAGAACAGCCTTTTTTTTTCACACAACATACAGCCTAAGAAAAATTCTCCGAATCTTTTGGCTTCGAATATCATCACCAAGAGGTTTACAAGATCTGCGAAATTGTCCTCTTTTCACACAACATGCCTAAGAAAAATTCTCCGAATCTTTTGGCCGAATATCATCACCAACCAAGATCTGCTTACTCGGAGCAAGCAAGAGGACATGCACACCATCATAGCTGGCAGACGCTGGAGCTGGGTTGGCCATGTCCTCAGAAGAGACCCCGATGCCATCCCAAGAACAGCTATGCTATGGACCCCTGAAGGAAAACGAAAGAGAGGCCGACCAAAAACAACCTGCGGAGGACTGTGGAGGCTGAGATGCAAAGAATGAACCCGAGCTGGGGCACTGTACGAAGGATGGCCGCCGACCGAGCAAAGTGGAATCAATTTGTTGTTGCCCTACAAGACGCCACCAGGCGTAATGGCCACTGACTGATTTGACGGTCAGCGGCTAAGGATCAAAGAAGAAGAAGACTGGAGACGGGAAGATGTGGAGAGACACGATCATCTACGCCACCAGACATGGTACTTGATGTTGTTGACTCATTCATGTTTTTAATTTACTATTCACAGGCCACATACTGTTTTTTATTGTCATGTTTTGATAGATAATAGACTTCAGACGTGAACATTTGGTTTCTTGTAGACGGATAACATCAAGAGATTGTGTAGCGACCTTGTTAAATGTCGATTCTTCCGCCTGTAGGGCGTGAAGCTTGTCTAAATGATATCGTTGGAGATTGTGAAAGCAGTTTCAATGTTTACCAGTATCTCAGGTGAAACTGGTGATCTACCTTTCCTCCTCCATAGTCCACTGTTCCTGTTTCGGAGAATGTACTCGTCCACGACTTCATTATCTTCATTATCAGGTTATTTTTTTCTATCCTTCCTAGCGAATAACCGCTGAACACTTGCTGGATATTCTGTTTCCTTAAGCCAAACGACCCATTTAACTTTCACTGTGACATACTGTAGCAACCTTCCCGTAACGGATTGCTATATTTATATAATAGACTGGCACTAATGGCAAGGGCGATGCCAGAAATGTCGGGCTTAAAGTCTCTATTGCCGACTTACAATGTTCAACGCGAATATTATAATGGTGGGATGTAGATGGGTCAATGGTAACTGGAACAAACGTCAACTGTGACGGTGGCAAGTAAGGTAAACTGAACCCATGACTTGATTATGAATGTCAACAGTTTATTATACGAGAACGTGGACGCAGACATCATAGTAAGTAGTCATCAATAGTACAAATAGCCGTGTCGAATCATACAGATACTTTCATTATAGGTATAGCTTTGTTAATATACGAAATCAGTCAAGAACTTGGTCGACTTATACAACCGCCGACATTTCAAAGACGGCGGAACGAACGACCATTAGCGATTCTTAGATGAGTAATCTTCTTTACGAATATTATGAGTAACATGCAAGATGTCTTCCCTGAAGATCCGCAAAACCAATGTTAGGACATATATATATTGTCCAGCAAGACTAGACACACTCGCGGCACTCCATAACAAGGTCGTGTCGAAATTCTGCTAGGTCTTGACAATTAATATAGGAGTGTCAATACTTGATATACAACTCCAGCCAGGGTTGGCTAAAACGAGCACTCCACACAGAGAGGAATAATAATAATATATATCTTACTTGAGTCTACCCCAACTTGGGTATGGCTTACAATCAGCTCCGTCCAAAGACGACCGTCTCAGGTCATCGCCATAAGGCATCTCTCCTCTAACGTAATTGTTCTTTGGCAACAAACCAGAGCGCACCGCGTTGCGCTTTTGTGTTAAACATAGTGTATGACAGCGCGTAAATAATTAATCATATATATTTTTTTTTTCTTAGATGTGCTCAACATTTAATTTACAAGCGCAAGAAGGACTTAACAGATATGTCATCTTGACTGGACAGCTGCGTCAGTGATAACAATGTGAAATGGTTAAAAAAATACATTCGCAACAACTCTATATAAATATTCATCAGTCATTTCCCTTTTTCTCTCTTTACAGAGCATAGAGTCGCCATTACGTCGGGGCGCGCTTTACAGGAAGCGTGCACCAACGACCTCTCTCTCATGTTTGGAAACGATGGTTTCTCCAGCACAATTATTTTACTTGATGAGGTTTGGTAGCCCCATAATAAAGTCATGTTAGTCGTCTTTTACGACATGCATGAGGGAGAAGTTATACTATTGATCCTGTGTCTCCACAGAGAACTATAACGGCATATCGTCTTTTAAGCTACCTTTAAAATGAAAAATAACGTTAGATGTTGTGTGACCTACCACCATAGCATTTATTCGTGCTAGAGTCCAAATAATAGAAACTATCATTCACTGTTATAGAAAACCAGCAAGCAAGATTTTTTTTTTACAAAAAGAAACAAATATATAAAAAAAAACCACAACACACACTGAGTGCAGGGTGAAGTGGGGTGAAATTTAACTATGTCAGCTTTGACATAAACCACGCTACGAATTGGCGGGAGTTACCATGGAGATTAGTGACGTAGATGGGAACAACCTTGCTCACTGTAAGATAACATGAAAGAATGACCAGTGAATAAATGAATAGAGAAAGACTTTAACCAATGAAAAGTAGCCAGCAAGCATGCACCACAAAGCCGGCTGAGAAATAATTCTCGGGAAGGCAGTTGGAAGAAGCCAAGCAGTGCATGAAGACTCGTTTGTGACCGTCTCGCTCCCACGTTGAGATATTCAACAAAATAGATTATAAGTTCATAATCTTCGACTATGCAGCAGTCGCAGGTAGAGATATCATTGGTTGTGTAAATTATACACAAGCAGATGTTGTTTAGTGGTACACCCACACGTAAGTAAAGATTAATCGCAAAATATTGTTTTTATTTCAGCTCGCTTGTTCGAAATGAGACATAGAAATAAATGAAAAGGTTAAAGAAGGACACTTAAAAATAAATGAAGTGGATAGAGGAGGAAATAAACACAGTAAGGAAACCTTCTAACGAAGTACCCAACTACGAGATTTTTATTAGCAAGAGCTTGGAAAAATATGATGTTGAAGAAGAATGTTATAAGCTCCCCTGGATAGAAGTGAGGGATGGAAGATACATTATACATAATGAGAAAAATAACCAAGGATATATTGATGTAAATATGTACCGTAAATGAATTATTGCCTGTTGATCTTCAACCAGTTCGGTTTAAATAAAAATTCTTTGTTAATGAACAAAGCTGTTGAGGAATTGCTTGTCAGTTGGGTCCATTTAAATGTACTGTTCAAGGTTCACACATCTCCACCACTATTCTCTCCAACTCGTAACATCCATAAGAGGAAAGAACAGGCCTGGTCACCTTTCAACATAACCCAAGAAATAATTAAACTCTGGCGGGCTTTAAGCCAGTAAAGATCAAACTTGGAGTAACTACAAAGATCAGAAATTGCAGTAGGCAATATCAATAAGTGTAAATGGGATAACACAAAAACAAAAATTGAATACGGAACACTGCCACAAATAAGTAGAGAATAATTCCGTACCCAGTTCCACACTACACTCCCCGGTCACAGTTGCACTAATAATTCCCAGCACATTTTAAACAGGGCAGTTTTCCTATTACACCGAACAAGAAAAAGAAGTTCATTACAAAGAATCTGTTTTGTACAGGATCAGAAAACACAGATATTTATATAACCTTTTTCCTTAATGGCTCAGGTTAATACAACTCACTCTGCCCTTGATGTAAACTTGATGTACTGCTGATCGATCCCGTTCCGTGTGTGTCACAATAAAAAGTTGTCAATTGTCTGGTATCTTTGTTGTGGTAGTCTCCCTTTAGGTGACTATCCAGACGGAGACAAATGAATACCGATAAGGCTTTAATGGAGTCCTGTGTTGATCCTTGGGTTCTCTGAGGGAACGATAGAATAACAGGTCTATGGCTTCCTCAGGCATGTCGTAAAAGACAACTAATGTGAGGTAGATCATTGGGCTGGCTGCCTGATTATGTCAAACAAATGGCTTTAGCCAACATTGCACAAGTGTATGTGTTTTGATGTGTGCTTTTTCAATGGCAACATTCTGTGGTTACTCCGTGCTCCATAAGAAACGAAAAAGGAAACGCTAATGATAATGATGATGACGACGACGACGATAATGGCTTTTTAAGTGCTATAGAAACAGTCGCAGTTAGTGAGTACAGCACAAACATATTCCGGCAGATAATTGTGAGATAAATGTGAGATAAATGTGAGATAAATGTGAGATAAATGTGAGATAAATGGTTGCTTGCGTAGAACAGAAGGATTCAAATAGTCTGACAAGGTAACCAATGTGGAACTGATGACAAGAGCCAGACAACTCCTAGTAAAACAAGAGATGAGAAGATGACACTGGCGATGGCTAGGGACACACATTGAAGAAACCTAATGATAGCATTACAAGGCAGTCTTTGTTCTGGAAACCACAGGGTAATAGAAGCTGAAGTAGATCAAGAACCACATAGGGAAGAGAGCTAGAGACAGAAGTGAAAATGTTGAGGAAAAAGTGGAAAGAGCTTGACCTGATCCCACGTGACAGGAGGACGGCATGTGTTTGTTGAAGGCCTATGCTCATTGGGGAGCTAAAGTGTATTGATTGATATACCGGAAGATACTAACGGGAAAAACCTCTGGTATAACTTGCCAGGCATTTGTACGGAAACAACATGGTATGAGCAAGACGAGAATTTCACTGATCATACTTAAAAAATAAAATTCTTGCAGAAATGTAGTAAAGAATAATAATACATCGCGTGAAAGACCGAGAATGTGGCTGAGAGACGGGCTGAATAAAATATGTGTGATAAGGAACACAAGCCTTCAAGAAACATATACCAAGACTTCCTGTCCCGTGCCTTCAGCTCAGTATTTCCTTGTCTACTTCATCTCTTTCATGTCTGTCTCCAACCCTCGTCTCCATGATTTTGTTCAGCCTCCTACTGCCTCTCTTGTTTGTTTGTTTGTTTGTTGTTGTTGTTGTGTTTTTATTTGGTTCATTACGTTCTTGTTTGCTTAAACAAATACTTTATTTTGATCATGATTGGGTAATGTCATTGTATGCTGTTATGTAACCTTTATAACGTTGTATGCCTTTAATTTAATGCTTAAAGTAACATGTGGGAATGAAAGGGTATAGTATGCAAGATAAGGGAGAATGGAAGGGCAGAATGTTAGTTCGTTCGTTCATTCGTTCGTTCTCATACTTTAAAGGATTACAGAACAGTGACTGGCTTGTTATGTTATCAATAGGTTTCCTCATTTAAGTCCTATCCATCACCAGCGATAATATGTCATAAATACATCATTTTGGTTGTGTATGGCAAGTGTGTTTGTCTTTGTAATCGTGACCATAGTCATTTCCATAAGTGCTCCTAATGGAGCATGGAGCCAACACTGCTGCTGGTCCACGTGCAGGACGCCTGCACCAAAGCTTTCGTGTGTTCTTACAGTGGTGTTTCTGAAGCGATTTGTTTTAGTGCTAAGCCAGTTTCGAGCTTCACACACAACGTCATTATAGTCACGCCTGACGAGACGCCTGAAGGAGCATTAGTTCTATTCTGTCTGTCTCTTCAGGGACCACCCGGGAACTACTTGGGGCTGTAATTGTAAAGTCTTATTTGAATTTTCGGTAAACATCAGCTGCTGAAATAAAACTGGCTGATGTCTCATGAATCAATTAAATATTCACAGTTCTGCGTGACTGTTCGTGTCTTCATTTGATCCTATGCAAAAATGAAGTGAGGCATTTCTGGTGCCATCCTTATATTACCACCAGCTAAACACAGTGCTACAATATACAGACGTGAAAGTGAACCTCTGTCTGTGAGGCTAATCACACCCTCAATGATTCTTGAAATCATCCACACACTTCCATGGATTGCCCCCTGTGATGAAATATGTTGAAGACCAAGCATTGCACACTACACCTGGAGGAGTCTCTTGAGCCCCAGACGTACCTCTGGATTTTATCTGGTTGGCTCATGCAGGAGGATCTCACTATGGCCTCATGGTTTAACTGGGGAGCTGAGAAGTAGCTCTATGTTGGACGTGACAATTCCATGGGAAAGCACAAAATCAGAGCACAGTATTTTAGCTCTGCATATTAGGAGAGCCCTCTTGGATGGCGGGGAATGCATAGTATGCCCCGCGCTTCTTCCTTCTATCTTGGGATCAGATGTGATGATCCTTTAAATGCAAGTCAAGCTAGGATAGAACATCCAGGAAAGAAACTGGAGCTCATGAGTTCAACTCAACTCAAACGTCAGAAGACCGGCAGAAAAGCCACAGGAAAAGCCTAGATCTACAGTGTAGATAATGCCAAGGAGTCTTCAACTTGGTATTGGCTGTAAAAGAGCGAGAAGATCAGCAGCCCTAGTTAAGTATCAACAACAACAACAACCCTACGCAAATACTTCGCGGATTAATCATCAACTTTATCGTTGTACTTCAGCTTCCAAGGAGGTAGGCTTTCAACTAACGCATGTCAAGTCCTCCTTCGTGTGCCATCAGTTAAAAGTCTTTCCCTGTCTTCCCCATGCGTTTCATAGAAAAAAAGTGTCATCAAATCAGACTGCTTTCTGCTACCTCTTGATTGCGTCACCAGCAACATCTTTTTCCCTTCTAAAGTAGCGTGAACCATAACTGCTGTTGGTCTCCTTGCACAAAGCCTGCACCAAGCAGGAACATGTTCTTATAGAGGTGATTTCTGAAGCAAATTTGATTGACACGATGATACCGCAGGTGACTAGAGCAGATTTCTCGAACAATTATATTTAATGTAACATATATTTAGAAAGAGCGTCCGATTGACAGAGTGCTTAGAGCACTGGTCTCTCGCGGCAAAGGTGCCGGGTTAGATTCACGGTATCAGCACGCTTCAGTACCCAGCTGTAAATGGGTTCCTGACTTTGACAGCAGGGAAGGGAACTAGTCACCCCACCGTTCAATGCTGGGCTTAGTATAGTTAAGTATCTAACACTTTACTCCTTTACGCCAGTATCCGCTACAGGGTTACCTTTATTTGATATTTACACAATGTCTGATATGTTGATATTTAATGAGTTTGTACCGAATCCGCTATGTTCTCACACTTAACCCCCATTCACCACGAATTTCACAAACTCGTATTCACGGCAAATGCAGTTATGAAATTCTCCTGTATTAGTAATTTAGAACATATTACGCTTCCCAACATATGGTACACATTCAAACATTTACCCTGTGGTGAAAGAGACTTGCATACAAAACGGCCGGAGCATTTTCTGCATAATTGCTGCAGTTATTACATACAATTTTTGCCGATTAATGTGACCTTTACTGACACGTGCTAGTGTTCATGTTTGAACAATCTTAAAAAGTAAAGGCACAACCATAGCAGATGCTGCAGTACGGGAGGAAGTGTTAGAGACTTCGCTATACTTGGTCGAGATTCGAGAGGTGGATGACAAATTCCCTTTCTTGCTGCTTTTGCTTTCCCTAACGCAAGATCAGAGTCGTGTACCCGTTTACACATGACACCATCATGTTTCGAACTCGGTACCTTGCCGCGAGAGGCCAGAGCTCTGACCACTCTCTCAAACGAACGCTAAAATAAATTGTTATTTATTTAATTAATGGAGTTACTCGTGTAGTTTATATTAGTTACTCGTGTAGTTTATATTAGTTACTCGTGTAGTTTATATTAGTTACTCGTGTAGTTTATATTAGTTACTCGTGTAGTTTATATTAGTTACTCGTGTAGTTTATATTAGCTACTCGTGTAGTTTATATTAGTTACTCGTGTAGTTTATTTTAGTTACTCGTGTAGTTTATATTAGTTACTCGTGTAGTTTATATTAGTTACTCGTGTAGTTTATATTAGTTACTCGTGTAGTTTATTTTAGTTACTCGTGTAATTTATATTAGTTACTCGTGTAGTTTATATTAGTTACTCAAGTAGTTTATATTAGTTACTCAGGCCATAAATTGAGGATTCCCCAGTAAAAGAGGAGTTGGCAGGAAGACTGAATAACGCCCCACCTATGTTCCAGTCTTGACTTATGGATGCAAGTCATAGGCAATGACTGCATCTCACAAAAGCCAGCTCCAAACCTCAGAAATGAGGAATCTGAGGAAGGTGGTTGAAGTAACAAAAAGAGACATGGTCCGCAACCAGACGATATGTAATGGTCTCAAAACCTAGCCCTCGAAGACTCGAATAGACCAGTCCTAATGACGATGAGGCCAGGTGGCAGTGGTGGTACACGAATATATTGACACTCCTGGTTCTTAAACACAACAAGCCCAGTGTATGGCGCTTGTCGGGTCTTACACACCACTTCCTACTGTCTGTGTCTCTGTCTCAGTTAATGATGACTTTTAAACATAAAGTCATATTATCTACATGAAATACCATTCTCTATATGAATTAACATTATCTATATGAATTAACATGTCGACAACTCACATTGTCTATGTCATCTAGATCTTTCGTCAGGGTAATTATGTCGTATTATACATTTTAGTACATTGGTCCTATAGACAACAGATGACAGGTAGTAGATAAAGATGAGCTCTTTGTGCTCAGTTTTAAAAGCCAGCTCTGAAAAAGGCGGATAGCTTTCGTTGCTGTATTTTACCAGCCCTAAAAAGGGCTCAGCAGCTTCACTCAAGCTGAGTAGAAGTATTGTTATATTTGAGCTGGACCAACTTTTTACGGACATAGCAAGAATATAGACAAAGATATGCAAACAACCCACATCAGTCAAAAATTATCTGTATGAATAATCAAA
The DNA here is from genome assembly GCA_024509875.1 of Oreohelix idahoensis. Classification (NCBI taxonomy): domain Eukaryota; kingdom Metazoa; phylum Mollusca; class Gastropoda; order Stylommatophora; family Oreohelicidae; genus Oreohelix; species Oreohelix idahoensis. The sequence continues at coordinate 135,079 of JAMPIV010011631.1, forward strand.
CATGAACATCTTCTTGCTAATGGCTTTTGGGAGTCGCTCGTTTGAAGTTGCGAAGCTGTCTGTGTTCCGTGTCTCTGATTTCGCTAGATTATATCTCTCATTCTCAGTTCAAAACATAGATGGTACTTCCGCCGAAATTTCCAATGAAATGCAATGTTTATTCTGGCTCTCAATTCAATCCAATCGCAAGTTCTTTTGCACTATGTGGGTAGGGGTGTTTAAATTCATAATCTCCCCCGCGTGTTTAAAATATTACATTTAATATTCTAACGCATGACTTCTTTCAAATAATGTGGTAATATTTCCGCCAACTTACAACAAATCTGGGAACCTATTTGATGTCTAGATGCTACCTTTAAATATTGACTCGCCAGACATATTTCCTGCGATAATCGCACACAGGGATGGTCCCGTGAAACGATTATCTCATTATCGTCTGTGATCGTGCTTTCTCCAGATAGTCAAACAAAAGGATCGACGGCGGCTCAGACAAACGATATGGTTTCCTCAGACATACAAGCCGCAACCCAGGTGTTAATTGCCTGATTGTCGCTGGCCCCGGACATGAGTTACGTCAAAGTCGCTTTCTCTCTTCACGTTTGCCGTCTTTAACAAAAAATAGCAAGCCGGCTTTTCATGATAAGAATATCGCTCGCTGACCGGTTCAATAAACGGGGTATTATCACGAGTCACCTGGCGTAACGTAAACAGTCTGGGAGTGGTCACATAAAGAATGTAGGGCGTAACATATGCCAAATAATCCAAATAATAAGATAATCGGTGAGGAAAATGAAGAAAAAGAGATGATACTGCTGGAGGGGCTGAAGGTGTGAGAGAGCACAAAAATACATGGACAAACCGTAATTTGACACAGTTGACTGTCAAAAATAGGATTGACACTTGAGGAGTCAAGAATTTTACATACAATTGGGGGAAAAAAGATGAGGGACAGGGTTGAAAATCAGAGATAAGAAATGGGCATTTCTGACGGGACGAAATCGGCAGGAAAGTCTGAGTCTAAGTCGTCACAGAAACCTTCCCACCACAAAAGTGTATACATGATTCATGTATACACACAATGGGATTCTCACCGGTGCAACGAAGTGCGTGCACTGTGCTGAGATCCTCCTTATGTGATCTAAGGAAGGAGATCGGAGCACTGATGGATTTGTCCATGTGCAATGAAGATGGTCTTTAAAACCAAACCACATCAAACTAAAGATTGAGCTGTCCCCTGTTTATATTCTCATTACTGGTTGGAAAACTAGGGGACACAACTCAATCATTTTTGTGTGGCGTCTTGAAATGTTTCCCCAGTGCATTGTTCTCTGAGGTCTCTAAGATGAGATAGAATGGAAAAGTCCACTGTTGCTACCAGGGATGTCAAACGAGGGGAAGCTAAATTAGCGCATGGGGGCGGCCACTTCGTCATGTAGAACAGGTTACCATAGAAACATACACCATAAGACCACCATGACAGCAATAAAATACTGGGATAAAATACAGCAGTTGTTAACTGATACTACGTCTGATCTACACTTTTGTGTTTGATAATTGGGTGTTCACAGTCTTCTGTTCGTATTCCACTCACAACAGAATTAAGGTAGGGTTTTGTGTATGTTTTTACCAACGTGGAGGTTTCCTTACCAGTGATGTTACCCAAGGGACAGCAAATAATCAGTCTGTTGATGATCCCTTGACAGATGCTGTATCTGGATCAGACAACTTTATGATTATACAAGACAGCAGATTATTTCGAGTGCAGATATTTCTTTCTCGAAAAAGGAACATATTAAAAGATTATTCCTTTTAAATAGAATTTTGGGATTTTAAGAAATATTTATGTTAAGCATTTTCAAGTTAGTACTAGTTAGGACAAAAACACGTACACATAAACAATCAAATAAGATTTTAAAATTTGAAATTCCTTATGTTCAAAGTCTTTCCGTGTTTTCTTTATGCATTTTATGTTTGTTTCCAGTTCTCTTCTCCACATTTTTTCTTTGTTCTCAGTGGATTTCCGTTACTTTAACTATTCCAGAACAGCGACTATCTTGTATAGCTATAAGCTGGTTTCTTGAGTATGTGTGTATCCAACGCCTGCATCTTCTTCTCAGATCTTTTTCCACTGGTGTTGTGTGTTTGTGTGGTACAAGACTGTATCATCATCATCATCCTTTTCCATTTCGTTCCTTAAGGATCATGGAACTACCACTACAGCTGCTGTCTTGCAGGAAACCAGCACGAAACATTCACCATGCTCTAGAAGCGATGGTTTTTGTAGCAGTTCGTTATACAGCATAAAGTTTCCAGCCCCATGCACAACCTCATATTAATTTGCCTTGTACGACATGCATGAGGGAGCAGTAGCCGTCATATTCTTTATTTATCTCGTCAGACCCCCCCCTTCTCTCCTCCCCCCCCCACCCCCGAGAACTACACGGGACATAACACTGTATATACATCAGGCGTAACTGACTGCCACGTTAGCCATCATATCACAGTAGAAGCTTTCCAACACTCGACTGATGACGCATACCATCAAAGTGACGAAGAACTATGCTCTCTGGCTAATACTGGTTTTTGGCTTCTGTTTTATTCACAAGTTCGAGCACTCAGTTAATCAGAATACACAGCTTCGTTGTCCTTGTCCTGTGGATTTGTGTTGGAACTATTTTTTTTAATACTTAATTTTTGAAAAGCTCAGTTAATTCTTTTGTAGGCTACTTTTTATTTGTTTACATGCAATCGTATATGCACTTACTCGTTTATATTGACAGTTTAACAACAGTTCGTTCATACACTCATCTATCTATCTATCTATCTATCTATCTATCTATCTATCTATCTATCTATCTATCTATCTATCTATCTATCTATCTATCTATCTATCTATCTATCTATCTATCTATCTGTCTGTCTGTCTGTCTGTCTGTCTGTCTGTCTGTCTGTCTGTCTGTCTGTCTGTCTGTCTGTCTGTCTGTCTGTCTGTCTGTCTGTCTGTCTGTCTGTCTGTCTGTCTCTTCTTGTCTGTCTGTCTGGCTGCCTGCCTACATTATCTGTCAATAACGCAAGAATATTGTACCGAGATGGATGGTTAAGTTAAGAGTAAGGTCCCAGAAAGTCGAGAAGAGACGTGGTGAACTATAGGTATGGATAGCACAGGACAGATGGGTAGTTAACCGCACAGATCTGGGTTGTAGCTGTAGAAGAGAGCAGTAAAGTAAGTCACCTTCTCGCTAGATCTCTCCTATGCTCCAATGGTGCCTGGATAGACAATGTGAATGCAGCTCGTTAATTATTCCTTACCAATTTAAATAGTAAATATTCTTCTGAAGTCCACAAAAACAACAAAAATTTAGAATTAACAACTGCAATTTATAAAATAAATCAAAACACTTTAATAATCATATTTAAGAGTGTTGATGGATGTGTGTACGAAATTACACAATCTTCAAAAGGAATATACTGTCAACTGTCACTGCTTCATCACGAAAATGTGTGCCCCTGGTGACTTTTTGCTTTTGTTTCTCATAGTAGTAAAAGTACCTGTCGTAAATTTCTAACGATAGGTCAGAGGATATTTATGGTCCCGTCTGAGTAGAGGTGATAGTGGTAAATATGTGAAAATAAAGGTTTAAGAAATAGATTTTCACGAGGGAATAGTGTAAGAGGAAGATCTGTCTCTGGAATGAGTATTTTCTCTAGTCCAGCCTATCTATACGACTATATTTTAATATAAGACAACCTTTCTCTCCCTATATGAAATATAAGTTACACTAAACACACCCACGCACACAATTATGTGACCACAATACACACAAACGTGAAAAAACTATGGTTAATTGGGTATGGGTCTGACCAACACACACATTTAAGTTCTTTTTGTTGTTTATTATCATTAGACCTTTTACAACATCAAACATATAGAGAAATCAAATAAATCATGTTTACAGATATATGAAAATAACCGAATAAGTGCCCTCCCTTTGTTGAGAAAAAGATCCCAAAAGAAGTTAATAACCCAAAGGTCAAAGATAAGCACTAGGTTACAGAATAGAATATGAAGAACAAGTTCCCCACTAAATTACTACTCAGTAAAGTACTCAGTTTAGCGAAATAAAAAAAGAAGTTAGTACAATGATTGTAACAAAAGGAAAATATTCACTCTCTCTATCTCTCACTCTGTCATCTGTGGCCACAAACAATCTCGCTTAACTATTCGTAGTGTTGGTATCCCTTGAAAAAATACAATAGTTCCTGAACCTATACTGTCAGGTGGGTTACCCAAATATGGCCCCAGTCCAACCTATATATCGAATAATAATTACAAGGTGGACGCCAAATTTGGTGTTGTAATTTTCCCTGGATGAAACGATTTTCACCACAAATAGTTACTGAAGCAAGACGTGCTCTGGACGTTCACAGTTGAAAAAAAGAGAAAAGTAATTCCCGTATTGCTAAGCATTTGATTGCTAAGACAAATGTTACAGTATGTAAAAATCTGATGACGATGTAAATCCTATCGGCTGGCTCAAGGGTGAGTGCCGATTTTGAAACAGCACAACTTTTTGAATGAATCCAGTGCTGCGTCTATCAAAAGTTAGATGTTGATATTTATTTATATATATACCACTCCCGTGGGCTGATAAATTGGAGAAAAAAATATCTGGGAATTGATGGTCCAGTTAACTTAATAATTAAAATGTTTATGTGTTTTTTAGCCGGTCCTGTTCACAACATGGACTTATGGACTCGAAAGTCACGAAGAAGACAGCATAAATCTCATCAGTACTGGAGGCTATAATCAAGAAAAAAACCGCTGGCCGCCCTGTCAGGTCTGCGAGAAATAAACAAGACATTATGAAAAGAAATGCAACTATTCTATAAATACACGGACGGCGGACGAGACGGTCTCTCTCCCACTCCGGCAGTCCTGCTTAAAGTTAAAAGGCACACGGTGACTTTATTTACAACTATACAATCAGTTTTTTTCGTCCGCGCTGCGCTTGAGATTCGGACCAAGGTATGCACCTTCCCGCTACTCTGCGTGCGCGTTAGCAATCAGGTCACAATGTTAACTATTGTTTAATCATCCCTACGCGCCCTTACAAATATCGTCTGTCGTTAATAGTTATTTTATTGTCGGCGCCTGTTAGTTTAGTCATAAGGTATAACAATAGTCACTTACTATAAAACACAAAAATGAAATAAACGTGAATCCTATTCGGTCACTATAGTCGCGCTTACACTTAATCAGTCACTAAACCGTATCTTCTGGTGTGAGAAGCGGGTGATAAAATTATCATTCTAACCTGGCAAAGAAAAATAGATGTCACAGTGAATTATGATGGTAAACTTAACACATTAAATCACGTAAATGCTAATTTTTCTATTAACACAGATCAGAAATGAAACAATCCCCACGAAATACTATTAACACACTCTCATAATGGTTCTAGAATAACGCGTTTTGATTCTCCAAAATTCTGAGTGACACTGATCAGTGAGTTTAAAAGACCACTGTTTATATCCATTCATTTGCTCTCAGATCCCTAATGGTGTTAATTTCGCATTAAAGTGCGAACCATAGGATTGAGAAACTGTGGACCAGATGAAAAGTTCTCTGACGGCCACCGTTTATCTCTTCAAGCGCTGCTTTGCCCGACATCAAAGACATCGTCCCGCTAACGGAGTTTCTATCGAAATCGCTCGCGTTCTCGAGATGAAATGCAAAACCGGCGTCAGAGTTCCCCTGTATCTGAAGATCAAAGGGTTACATGTTTATCCCGCGTGCGATCTGTCCGATGTCCGGTGATTGGCAGATCAACTCGTGTGAGAAACTAGGTAAGCACATCAGGGCTCGCTGCCTGTTATGCTGGCAGGTCACGGAAATTGGTAAATGTTTGTTTGTTTACATCTCAAGAAGAAAAGGGCGTGGATTAGATATGAGTAATGCAGTCAGAAAATTGCGTGGTTTGGTTTAGCAAATGGTAGACACTAAATGGGAAAGCAAAGGCTGTCAGATTACTGTATCAATATTTACATTCTACGTCACAGTACCACATTCAACTTATCTGGTTTGAGGCTAGCTTTACAGTTCAATTCAGTTTGATTACCGATACAGAGGTGTTGACATTCCGTTATATAATAGGTATTTACCGATACAGAGGTGTTGACTTTCCGTGAAGGAATGAGTTTTTCGGGAAAAGAAAAATTCACATTCCGTAATAGAAAGGAAATTCATTTCTTCTACCTCTTCACCGTTCACTCTCACATAAACACACACACATATATCTCTGTTATGAAGCTGACAGTCCGTTTCCGGTTGTTCTCGTCACCATCTAAGTTTTATCCCTCAACTGGGTAGGTATTTACTAACAAAGAAGTGCTGACATTCCGTGATAGAAGAAGTATTTACTCGGAAAGAGGTGCTCACATGATGTGATGTATTTTGTAATACACAACGAGGAAGATAGCGAGCAGCCATAATACTTTATATTCAAACATGCAACAACTAAGAAATGGAAAAAAATTGTATTGTTATGCAGACTGTCGTGAAATTCTACATCCACATATATAAATTAAAACGTAAATGTAAAGCCTAACAAATAAATTTAATAAAAGGAAAGAAGAATGGTAAAGAACAGTGCTGTCACAATGACTGTACTCGAAATCCCCCTTGTTTTCTACTTCGTCTGCAAATTGTAACGTTTCACGTTGATAGTAAAAGCCTACTGCTTCAATACCCGCTTTCTACGATAAAACGTGTACTGCCTTTCTAAGAAAAACCTTGAGATACGCAAGCTGACCTAGATTTAAAATTCCATTCATGTCATTTTATACACTACGTTACCATAAACGAAAGACAGATGGAACTTAGGATAGAGAGAAGGGAGGGCTGAAAGCAGGAACGTATGCAACCCTAAACACGCGTCTCGCTATACAATTACTACCATCACGCGTGTAAGGCCACAAGCACTAGATTTTTTCAAATCGACAGTGATAAACAACACTACCCATACCAGAGTTAGGTTTTAAAATCCTGAAAAACGCTTATTAGGAAACATGACATTATACTGGTTTACGTTTGAAAACATGACAGTACCCAGACACCCTAAAGTTTGGAAGTGAGGAGGTGGTAACAGCACGACTATCCTAGAAGAAAATGCATATTGGCTCCATTAAATATATATATATTTGGGTTCCTTAGGACTTGCTGACAAAGAATATGTTAAACGTTACGCAAATAGTCTAGGAATTAACAAATTATAGCCAAAAGAAATAGTGAGGGATGTCAGACAACACCAAAAGCAGAATCGTTCAGTGGCAGATTTTCACACCACCATTGTACGGGAAATAGGCTGACATGTTACCTCCTATTTGATTGGCGGAAAGTAAATGTAAGGCTAAACACGATTAGTCGGACTATAAATACTATCTTTTGTTGTTAGGGGAGACGGAAGGAAGAGTACTTTTTTCAAACGCTTGGGTAAACATGGCACGATTGGTTAGACCCGCCAATATAGTCAATCAGAGGCGTCAGGTCAGCACCACATGTTCAAATAAACTTACTAAAGAACCAGTGCGTTGAGCGCCAGTGCATATTTTTCTAAATAAAAGCCTGGGATATGGGCAGATCGAAATTGTGCTATATTCATTGCCATTCAACGTAACTGTGTATTATTCCATGAATTGTGGTAAGCTTGAAATATTTGACATCTTTTTAATGAAAATTGAATGTAAATTGATAATTTATGTCTGTATATATGTGTGGTTCAGTAGCGAACATGAGGTAAAGCCTATATAGTGCTCCAACTTGAACAGAAGGTGTCTGAGGAAAGTAAAACTACATGGAATTGCCAAACAGTACACTGACACCTATATTATTGACTAGAAAGAAATAATGCTGGAATTGCAGAGGCGTAGTAACCATTAGAGAGGAGTATACTGGTGAAAATTGTTTCAGATGAAGATAGCAGTTGGCCTACCGCTCTGAACTCAGTGTTTGTTATGTATTGTGTTCAGTCTGGAAATTTATTATAAATTAGTTCTGAAATAGGAGGTACAACCTTCTTATTTCAGGGACCGTGGTCCTAAAGTTATTGAGCAGCACCTGGTCTGAGCTTTGCTGAACCTAGAGGCTGACAGCTTACTCCTGGGTCCAGATAGTGACCAGTGAGGTGTCTCCAGAACACAGGGAGGCTATCGAGCAGAGGAGTCTTTTTCTGCCGCCAACACGAAAGATAAGCGTCTGTGGCCAGAGGAGCTCAACATTATGCCCCCCCCTCCTTCAAAATCTGACTTTATAATAAAACAGAGGGAAAATACAGTGTTTAAATTGATAGGAACTGTGAACTTTTCCCCATACTATTGCCAAGTTAAACAAACACTTGAAGTCATGATGACAAATAACAACATAGCTTGAAAGAACAAAACCAGTATTACCTCATATTACTACTACACAACTGACACACATAGGATAATATTAATAAAATATGTCACTACAAGGTTCATATTGATAAATTCTGTACATATAACTTGTAATTAAAATTGATTGTGATTCCTGGTTCACTTTGTATTTGAATCAGGACACATATATATTAGTGACAGTAATTAATACATATTTATATTTGAAAATTTACCCGTGCCTCATTTAAGAATAGTCTTATATAGTGTTAAATGTGTGTGAGTGTCCCAGTGTTGTCAAGTGTGGTGGAATAAATTAAATTGTTTATCTGTCTGTTGTTGTTGTGACTTACACTTCATCATATACATACCCTAGACATTTAACGTAGTCATCACAAAATTTCCAGAATAATTCTGACTGAGTTATAATGTGGTAGCAAGCAAGGTTATCTGTAGAACACTACACCTATTAGATACAGATACCTTCACAGCTGATCTCAGTCAGTACACTAAGTCCCCTATAGATATTTATAACATCCCACTTTACCACACAGACCTCATATTAAAAAAAGAACCATTTACTATCCATTATCATTAAGTGGGTGGTAACTTAGGACTTAAGTTATTACTGATTAGTGAGTTTCTCGTTAGCTTTGTGTTCAGCTTGGAACTGTATTCCCTTGCGATAACACAGAGCGATTCTAGTATTACTGCGACGGAGCTTTAAACGGAAACAAATTGTGCGCAAGAATGTAAACAGAAGATCTAGCTGGGAGTATATCAAGTTTAAAAAAAAAAAACGAAAAAAAAAAGAAAAAAACAAAAAACAAAACCTCAGCAACAAATGACTTCAATTCCACATTTGTGACTTTTTCATATCATTTCAGTCCTTCTATTCTACGCAAGCATCCGTTTATAAAAGTCTGTAGCTTTTTGGTTGTTGTTTTTGTTGTTCTCCATGTCTCAGAGCCATACAATAGGACTGACTTCACATTTGAGTTGAAGATTCTTATTTTCGTGTTGGATTTGATTTCTCTTGTTCTCCATATGTTTTCCAATGCAATGAAAACTCCTCTTGCTTTTTGCAATCTTATTTTGATATCACTGTCTGTCCCTCCAACTTTGTCTATATTACTTCCAAGATATGTGTACGATTTTACATCATTTAGTGGTATTTCTTCAAGTTCAACCTTGTTATCATTTCTTGCATTTATTCTCATAATCTTTGTCTTTTCCCTGTGTATTTTCAAGCCCACTTGCTGTGACCTCTCATCGAGAATTTTCATTTTCTCTTGCATCTGGTTATGGTTATGGGACAGAAGAGCCAAGTCATCTGCAAAATCCAGATCATCAAGCTGTTTGTCAGGTTCCACTGGATTCCATTTCTGTTGTGTGATGTCGATGTTTTCATAACCCAATCTATTGCTAGTAAGAAAAGAAATGGAGACAAGAGGCATCCCTTTCTCACTCCCGTTCTAATCCTAAACGGTTCTGTAAGTTGTCCTTCATGAAGAACTCTACATGTCATGTCTTCATAGGTCTTCTTTATTAAGTTAATGATCTTCATGGGAACTCCATAATGCCTCATCAATTTCCAAAGCGATTCTCTGTCTACACTGTCAAATGCCTTTTCATAGTCCACGAATCCGATGTATAGAGGTGAATTTCATTCCAGTCACAAATGTGGAATTGATGACAAGAACCAGACAAGTGCCAGTGGAACAAGAGTTGAGAAGAAGACGCTGGCGATGGATAGGACACACATTGAGGAAACCTGTTGATAGCATTACAAGGCAGTCCTTGTTCTGGAATCCACAGGGAAAGAGAGGCAGAGGTACACCAAAAAACACATGGAGAAGAGAACTGGAAACAGAGGTGAAAACGATGAGGAAAACATGGAAAGAACTTGAGCGGATGGCACAGGACAGGAAGACTTGGCATGTGTTTGTTGAAGGCCTTTGCTCCTTGGGGAGCTAAAGGGTATTGATTGATTGAACAAATGACTAGACTCGAAAATTTGGTAAAAGTCATTTTGTTGAAGTAAAATTTTACAAGGGCATGGAATAAACAATGATTTTTTGTGTAGAAATATGACTTTAATACGGTATCGAATCCAAATTCTGTTAACTGATGTGGACAGATAATCATGAATGTAAATAAAATGAAAACACTCACATTAAACTTGAAACGTTATTACAAACCTAATGTTACCATAGTCATCTCCCTTGTTGCTACTCATGGAGCAAGAAATCAGCATGACAGCTGCCCCCTCCTCCCTTGTATGAAGCCTGCACCAAAGATTTCATGCGCCATTGCAGCAGTTGTTTGTATAGACAATTGTTTTAAACGATGAGATTGCCAGCTGTTTACACAAACCTTATTTTAATAGCCTCACGTGACATGCGCGAGGAAGCATTTGACATTCTTTCTTTGTCTCCTCAAAGTCACCTCCCATCGAAACTACACAGAGCAACCTGATGTTGATGATTCGATTTATTTGTTCTTCAAAAAAAAAAAAAAAAAAAACTACTTTTGTATAACGACAAATAGGTGACTGCGCGGAAGGTTAATTTAGAGAGTGCGGAAGTTAATTTAGAGACTGAGGAATAACACCCAATCTAAATTTAAATCCACCAGCAGCGTTTAACACTAATCACCAATGCCGGTGCTTATCTAATCACCAAGAGCACGTGTGTTTAGTTTACTGTGAAAAGTAAAGGAAAGGGAAGGGGGGGGGAGAGAGAGAGAGAGAGAGAGAGAGAGAGAGAGAGAGAGAGAGAGAGAGAGAGAGAGAGAGAGAGAGAGAGAGAGAGAGAGAGAGAGCGGTAGTTATAGCTATTTCGTGAACGCTTTAGAAATGATCGGGCAAAGTTCTATGAAATTAAGTAAATATACACTTTCCCACACTCCTGCTTTTTCATAAATTAGAGAGCTCTCCTCTCCGCGAAGAGATCCACGCCCTTCCCTGCTGTCTTTCTATTAAGTGGTTTTGGGGTCTCGAATAGCTAAAATGAACCACATCTGCCATCTGTGTGTGTCGATATGGTCACATGCCAAACTACATCAGAAGCTGAGTTTCACGAGCAACGTGGCCGTATCTGGTTTTGTTTTGTGTATGTGATTCTCTGTGATTTTTTTCTATCGTTCGACTGGCTACGTGGTTAGAACACTTGCCTCTCATGGCAAAGTTACCAGGTTCGGGGATCGAAACTAGGTAGCGTCAAGCTCCAGTCTACCTAGCTGTATTTGGGTGTAGTTGACTCTGCTCTTGAAGGAGGGCAAAGGCACTGAGGAAGGAAACTAGTCTCTCATCCTCATAAAGCTGGACCTAGTGCAGTAAAGTCTCTAACATTTCACTCCCCTCGGAAGTATCCGCTATGGAACTACCGTGTAGAAGGATGACGTTAAGTACAGAATAAGTCTCTTGATTAGCTTGAAACCGGAAACAGTTAAAACAGATGGTATAATTAGCCTGATAACATTTCTAATAATGGCTGCAACAGGGAAAAAGCTTCAGAAGTTGTAAAACGAGCATTTTGATTGGACATTTGAGAATGGTAGAGGGTTGAGGTTGCTGAAACTAATGGACATTGTTCTGACAAACAAAGAAATGAATATAGCTGAGTCAACATGGATGGAGCAATTATTGATTTCTTAGTAATATCAATTGTAGTTTTCTCTTCTTTTTATTTAATTCTTTTCTTACAGTTTATATTATTTCTACGTCTTTCATTTTCCCTCTTTACTTCCATTGCTCTTTTCCTTTACCACGTCCCCTTTTATTCATTCTTGTCTTGACCATGTTATTGTCGCTCAGTATAGTATCTTTTCTGCAGAAACAGTTCTCTCCAGCCATCACTGTTTTTCTTCTGGTTGTTGTTATAGTTATTAATCCAGTTGAGTTTGGACTCTAGCCCTTCAGCCTAATGCCATATTGGTTTTTGCATATTCAGCACTGTTTCCAGCAGGTAATGGTTAGGTCCTTGTGCTTTATTTCTTAGTTGTATACATATCCTTTGATCACATGACAACTAGCACACACATTAGGTTGCATTGAGAATTCGTTGAATCTAAAACTTTGGCAAATAATCAGGGCTGTGGAGTCGAAGTCAGGAGTCGGTCGTTTTTTTAGGGGAGTCAGAGTGGATAAAAAATGTCCTGACTCCGACGTTTAGGAGAATTAAGCCCAGACAGATCCTTTTTTTAAGAACAAATTCAATTTTTTTTTTTAAATTATCATATTTAAAAAATACTTTTTATTTTTTTGTTTTTTATTATAGTATGAATGGATGAATAGTTAAAAATGTAATCTACGAAGGTCACGTATTCATTTATTCAGACGTATAACATACCCCTAGTGTGTCGATGGTCAAGAAAATGTGGGCCTAACATCATATTCTTTTTTTTTATTTTTTATTTAATGTGTTTGCTACTTTTCTTTGTAGCAAGCCCCTTTCAACCATCTACCATGTACATGGAGTTGTTTCACATCATATTCCCAATATGCCTAAATATTTATACTGAAGGATAAAGGAGGTGAGAACTTCGTCATGTGAGTGAGTGCGCCTGAAACAAAATTAATGTAAAAGAAAAAGTCGGTGAAAGTAGTTGGAAAAACAGGATAAGTAACTACAAGGGATTTAGCTAAATAATACCCGATGTGCCACTGGTCGCAAACACTTTGATCTTTGAGATGAGAGGGCAGCAGAATACAACGGGGAAACTAATACATACAAATAATATAACTGTTTCCAAGGGTCGGTTCAGTTGATTGATATATATATATATATATATATATATATATAACAATGCTTCTAAAACTTTACCAAATGTGGACATTAAAAGAAAATGCCGAAGATTGTAGAGAATAAACAGAAGATTGTAGGAGAGATCAAGTTGGAGATTGTAGGGAAACAATGGAGAGTGTAGGAGACGCCCATGACAGAAAATAAGATCGTCAGAAGCCTAGAGGTATAGAATATATTTATTAGCACCAGATAGCCTATTGCATTTGATTGTTTCTGTGTGCCCTTGTCACATGCCCGCCTCTCGTCGTATGATGAACTAGGGCGAGTACTCTTTGTAACCTAATACGAGACAGTGAGAGAGAGAGAGAGAGAGAGAGAGAGAGAAAGAGAGAGAGAGAGAGTAAGTTGCGACTAAAGGAGTGACTTAGGAAAGTGTGATGAAAGAAACCTGAGGTCGAAACCGGACAAAAAGCCATTGTTCTGCGGGAAAAAGAGATGAAACTCCGCAGCAGTGATTAACGCTGTAAGCAGTGATAAACCGTGTGATTGGTTACTTGGGGGATTCTCTGAGGAAACTAACGAATAGAACTATGCTCTCTCAGACGTATCATAAATGGCGATTAACGTGAACTAGTTCACAGGGCTGACAACTTCGCCATGTAAAACAAACTGTTACACGACTCTCCAAAGAGCACATGTGCTGTTTTGGTGCAGACGTCCGGCAAGGAACCAGTTTAGTAGTGGCACATTCACCTTAAAGAGTAAGAAGTAAATGACAATGATAATGTCTAGTGAAAATCGCAGACAATTTCCTCTCTTCATCCTGGTTTCTGGATATCCTTGTATTCTAGTTTCCTGATGGTACTCGAGAAAGAACAGACATGCGCAGACGCTTCTGCTGTCACGTGCGGTTTGTCCTGAAGTTACTCATCGCCAGATACAGATGGCGTGTTTCAACCGAAATAGCACACACTAAAAAATTGGTTGCCCCGAATGACTAAAGGCGGGTACTAATCGTCTGACTCACTCCCCAACTTCTCTTGTTCTTCTGGTACTTTGAAAGGAAAGGTCATGCATGATCTGCGTTGCTTGGGAAGTCAAAGGGGAAGTCGTCTTTATTAGAGCTATCGCCATTTCTGTTGTTCCATAGTTGTGGTTCGGCTGATGGCAACCTTTGATGTCCATGACTCGACAATCTCGCCTTTGATATTCGGTTTTGTTTATAGTTCTAGCGACAACTGATGGTTTTCAATTTGGGACGTCCGACGGGAATCGCAGTATTTCATTCTGACCTCTAAAATATGAATATTAGGAAATGCTCACCTACAGTACAAAGATCTTTAATGTGTACTGAGTTACTATATTCAATTTCTGTCCTCACTATATTCACTTACTGTACTTATTTACTGAGCTGTTTTTATACTGGATTGCTAACGCAGTATAATTATACGCCAATTTACTGTACTCGTAGTTATGTGCACTGTACTCGTAGTTATGTGCACGTGCTGTTCTAAGTGTACCCACTTGCTTATTTACTGTACTCAGTGCAATAATCATATCTTGTACAGAGTGTAATCACTTACTTACTGTACTCAGTGCAATAATCACATCGTGTACAGAGTGTAATCACTTACTTACTGTACTCAGTGCAATAATCATATCTTGTACAGAGTGTAATCACTTACTTACTGTACTCAGTGCAATAATCACATCGTGTACAGAGTGTAATCACTTACTTACTGTACTCGTTGCTATGCTTCAGCTTCTTCGTTAGCTCTCAAATAACCACATCTATCTTTCTTATAAAGCTGGCAGTCCGTCTCAGGCTTCTCTCATCACATATAGTTTCTCCATCATCTGGATTGGAGAAGGCCACGCTGCCACCTTGCTCCTCTCGTGCAGCCGATAGTCTTGGAGGACATGTTGTACTGTTTGTTCCTCCTCCCCCACATGTTGTACTGTTTGTTCCTCCTCCCCCACATGTTGTACTGTTTGTTCCTCCTCCCCCACATGTTGTACTGTTTGTTCCTCCCCCCCCCACATGGACACATATCTGTCTGTCCTCCACACATGGACACATATCTGTCTGTCCTCCACACATGGACACATATCTGTCTGTCCTCCACACATGGACACATATCTGTCTGTCCTCCACACATGGACACATATCTGTCTGTCCTCCACACATGGACACATATCTGTCTGTCCTCCACACATGGACACATATCTGTCTGTCCTCCACACATGGACACATATCTGTCTGTCCTCCACACATGGACACATATCTGTCTGTCCTCCACACATGGACACATATCTGTCTGTCCTCCACACATGGACACATATCTGTCTGTCCTCCACACATGGACACATATCTGTCTGTCCTCCACACATGGACACATATCTGTCTGTCCTCCACACATGGACACATGTCTGTCTGTCCTCCACACATGGACACATATCTGTCTGTCCTCCACACATGGACACATATCTGTCTGTCCGATTTTCAGTTTGTTGAACAGAAAAGATTGCTATACTCATTGTAATCACATATTTGCTATACTCATTTCTATAATCAGTGTAATCATTTGTCTTATTTACTAAACTCATAGCTACTAGCTTGTTGTGCTAAGCATAATCACTTATTTACTGTACTCGTTGCTACACTCAGAGTAATCAATTGCTAAATTACTGTACTCGTTACTATACTAATATACTGCACGTAGTGTAATCACATGCTTATTTGCTACACTAGTTGCTATGCTCAGCGTAATCACTAATTTACTATACTCTTTGTTATACTCAGTACGATCGCTTGCTCAATGACTGTACTCGTTGTTAAACTCACTTGCTGTACTCAGTGTAATCGCATCGATTTCTCGTTGTACTCAGTATAATCGCTTGCTCAATGACTGTACTTGTTGCTAAACTCACTTGCTGTACTCAGTGTAATCGCATCGATTTCTCATTGTACTCAGTATAATCGCTTGCTCAATGACTGTACTCGGTGCTAAACTCACTTGCTGTATTCAGTGTAATCGCATCGATTTCTCGTTGTACTCAGTATAATCGCTTGCTCAATGACTGTACTTGTTGCTAAACTCACTTGCTGTACTCAGTGTAATCGCATCGATTTCTCGTTGTACTCAGTATAATCGCTTGCTCAATGACTGTACTCGGTGCTAAACTCACTTGCTGTATTCAGTGTAATCGCATCGATTTCTCGTTGTACTCAGTATAATCGCTTGCTCAATGACTGTACTCGTTGCTAAACTCACTTGCTGTACTCAGTATAATCACATCCAGTATCTGCTATACTCAGTTACTGTGCTCTTCTACTTTTTTCACTGATGGTACCACCAGAGGCGTACTAATGCTTGGCACCTAGTTCGGATGTTTCTTTTCATAAATCACCTCCACCCCTTTTTGTCCCCCGCATGAAGCACACAGAAAAATACATTATGTTTACAAGTAGATTTTTAAATAGTACAATACTGTCATAATAGTATTCGATGATGTAACTGTGTTGCGGGGTTCGGTTGTTGGGTCTTTCATTCTCTTATTATTAGTTGAATATGTATGCTTTGCTTTTTTATCATTATCTCAGTTGAGGTCAACACAAAGGTTTTCGTTGATTAATGAGTGTCCAAGAAAACATTGGTTCCGTACGAACCTCATTATCATTAGTATAAACTTCCTATGAAAAAGAGTTCATCGGGTCAAACAACAATCAACAATGCAAGTTGAAGCAACCAACCGTAATCGAAGTAACGTGGGTAAGTCCTTGATTGAGTCCAAATGTTTATTGACGAAACAACGGATGAAGACATCACAAGTATTATTCATTATAAGCATACATCTATAATTGAGTACATTTTAATCCATATAATATTCTCAGTCCGTGTCCAGTAAAATGAATTAATATAGCCAGAACAGCATAGCTGTGTGCACGCGCGGTTGGGGATTCCAACGGCCGACAATGAGCGTATGAGTCTGATGAATATAATATTATGGACTGTAAATAATCTTTCCTTGAAGTTGGTTATATACTAGCCTATTTATATTATTTGATTCATATCACTTTGGACTGACCCTGAGTCCCTACTTCGAAGTAATTATACAGATATGTGGAAATACAATGCCTAACACTGGACGGATCTAGGACGCATCTTCACAGCTTGACGGTCAACGTAAAAAGGGTGTCGTATCTAAGTCACGATGCGTGACCTATCAACGCTAACACGTCATAAATCGATCGTGTATATAGCGTTCAGTAGTCCGTGAATTCTTAACATCAAATTATATTAAACGCTGTGACCCTAGAAGTAGCACACTGCCAACCATAGCAGACGACTTCAATAAAATACCGTAACAATTCCCTGCCCGCCGGGGAAAAAAATCTATTAGATAGATTTTTTTGAACTATCTTACTCATACATATGAAAAATTTAACAAAAACCCGACCTATGGCCTACGATGTTCTGTCTAGAACAGTGTCGTGGTCATGTCGATAATATATAAATCATGTAATATATTAACAGTCATGCTATACATGTAAATTAAATTACCCAGAGGATTGTCGACAGTCGTTAATTAATTAATTAATTAACGTAAGTGTTAACTAAGTACGAAAGTGAGATGTCATGAAATTATTATAACCAATTAAAAATAAACTAATTACTCATAGTGTATGTGTAAGTAATCAAGTTATTGACAATCTAATTAACGAAAGTGAAAGAAGATGTCATAAGAAAAAGACTAATGAGGAGTAAAGACAAGTAAAGTGCAGAAAACTAAGGTATAAAATCAGTAGGTGGTGTTTTTAAGATTAAATATGTGTGTAGAATAATTACTAACTAATAAAATTAACTAACTAAATAATAATATATTATATCGTTATCATATTCCTAATTACATCTAAGAATATTATCTAAGAATTGTGTGAGATTCATTTGTTTTCTTTCTTATATTTTTTTTTCATATTTCATTTTCTTATTTTTTTTTCCCTCACATTTCAATTTAATTTTATTTCTTTATTAATTCAATCAATAAGTAGAACTAAGTAATCTTGGATATGAAGATCCAGACGTCGTTATTTTCCTTAAGGATGTACGGAAAGTTCCATTCGAAAACTGTTTAAATGTTCCGATCCTGAATGAATTTAAGTTTCATAACGTTCAATTAGTCATGTCACATAACGAAATTTGTCAAATTTGAATTCAGATATTCTTTACGACTATCTTGGTAACAGTTGTATTAGTAATGGACACAAGCCAAAGTCCACGTGTAAATATGAACACTATGTCTCTTGCTTTCATTAATCTCGTTTGACTAACGTCTCTATTGTTTGTTTCTCTGAATAATCGTTGACGTTTCATTCATAGGTGGATAATTCGTTGATCGGATTCTGTCTCTTGGTATGATTACTTTTGTGAAGTTATGTGAAGACTATCCGCATTCATGAATCGTCTTCCGAAGGATTTCTTGAGAGTACGTCGGCCACGATGTTTTCTGTCCCCGATATGTATTCAATGGTGAATTCGAAGGGTTGTAGGAGGATAGCAAACCTCGTAAGTTTCAGGCTTTTGTGATTAGAGCGACGTAACGATGCCACCGCCTTCTGATCAGTTTGGATCAAGAAGGGTGCACCCAGTAAAAAATTTTCTAATTTGTTGATGGTCCACACGACAGCCAATAACTCTTTATCCACAGTCGAATATTTAGTTTCTGGCGTCTTGAGTTTGCGTGAGATGTAAAGAGTCGGATGTAGTATGCCTTCGTGACATTGGAGCAGACAAGCGCCAATCCCGTAATTACTGGCATCTGTACGAAGAATAAACTTTTTAGAAGCATCAGGTAGTCTCAAAATAGGTGGATTTGAAAATATATTCAATATTTTGTGAAACGTTTTGTCGCATTCGTCAGTTCATGTCACTTTCAACGGCATGTCTTTCTTTAACAATGATGACAAGACAGCCGTGATGGATGACAAGTTAGGTACAAATCTGCTGTAGTATTGGACTAACAATAATAAGCTCCTAACTTGCTTCTTCGTTTGAGGAACTGATAAGTTTAAGATTTTTGAAACCGTACTAGGAACCGTTTGAATACGTTCCGCTCCAATAATATGTCCCAGGAAGGTTATCTCCTGAAAAGCAATTTGTATTTTCGTAGGTTTCGCGGTTAAATGATTATCCCGCAGTATTTCCAAAACACATCTAAGCCCCGAAAAATGTTCCTCAAATGACGAACTAAATAAGCATATGTCGTCGATGTATGTAATGATGTCTGGTCTGATAAAATATTTCGCATCATGCGAATAAAGGTAGCTAGAGCGTTCACAAGCCCAAAAGGCATCACATTCCACTGGTAAAGACCCTGTGGAGTGGAGAACGCTGTGTAGTATTTAGCTTTTTCGGTTAATGGTATCTGCCAGTAACCTTTAGTTAAGTCTATCTTTGTGAAAATTGTTCCGTTGGATAGACGAGGAAGTAATTCGTCAAGAAGTGGATGTGGTTCGCTATCAACTACAGTCTGAGCATTTAGCTTCCTATAGTCCACGCATAGACGAATGTTGTTGTCCTTCTTTCTGACAATGACTAGTGGTGAAGAAAATGGAGAGTTACTAGGCTCAATAATACCTAGAGACAACATCTGATCAAGTTCTTGAGTTGTTTTACTAAGAAAATGTAGTGGGACAGAATAGGGATGTACACGGATTGGTGTATCATCATTAAGAATAATGTCATGAGAGATCACTGATGTGCGACCAGGTACGTCTGTCAGCACATCTGGGAATGATTGTAAGAGATCAGCAATCTTCTGATGCTGTTGCGGTGTAACCGAAGAAGAGATGGTTACATCCCGCCAAGATTCAGTAGGTTGTACTATTGGTACAGGTAATGCCATCTGTACCTCAGGAAAAGAAGATTCTTCTTCCTGAATTACTGAGCAGACGACTTCAATAAAATACCGTAACAAACTGTTGCACAGATAAAATGACAGCTGAACATCTGCTCCAAAGATTCCCAACATATGAGCAACAGAGAAAGCACATATGATCGTCACCATTACCATGCCTGGAAAAAAACTCTAGGGAGATACAAATAGTCTCCAGATGACCACTGCTTTCTATGAAAATATTCAAGTACAAGTCTGGGAGTGTACGAAGAAGAATAAGTATCCGATGGCACCCACTCCTTGCTGTCACCTTGGACGAACCGCGCCTCTAGCACCCCCCTTAAAATCACTAACTTCTTATACTCTGTGAATACCCATTTATTCTTCTCGCTATGCTCACATACCCAGTTTCCAACGGATGTCACGTGTTTTCGTTTTATTGAAAGACACAATAATATCAATACCACTTCATTTCCCTTGTCGCTTCTCATAGAGCATGTGGCTAACACTACATATGGTCCCCTTATAGGAAACTCGCACCAAAGCATTCATATTCTCTTGCAGTGATGGCTTCTGTGGAAATTTATTGTACATGATGAGATTGCTAGGCCTATGTACAACCTCGTAACGTGAACGTAAAACGCATTAAAATATAAATATCTCTTTCACCCTCAGTGCAGAAGATTGTACAAAGAAGGAGAAAAACAGAATAAAGCATAATACCATATAGCTAAAAAATTGAATGAACAAGCTAAAGCATTGACAGAGAAGCAATAATGAAACCCAAAAGATAAAATATCTACACCGTATGTTGGAAAATTAGACTGAATGATTTGTTCCATATAGATGATGGTTATGTTGAAGATTAAAATTTAAACTATTGTGATAAAACTTCATAAATTGGGTTTTAGTATTTCGTTTATAAAATGTTTCTATCATGTACAGGTACAGAGTCATTAAAGTTTAAATTTGCACAAGTACTTTATAGACTCCCTATATAAAATACGTTGTGGCTTGGCTGTCAGAATAGCATTCGCGTTATCAAATTATTTCTAGTAGCACGAGTCGAATGAGCATACTTACTGCTGTAATAAAGCGCCTTTGCTAAACTCCATTATATGAAAAAATAAAGGAAAACAAAGTGGTTAGAACAAATCATGTCCATTCTTACTGATACTTAAAAGTGGACTAACTAATTTACGAACTCCCAGCTAATTAAAAAAAAAAAAAAGACAAGAAAACAATTTTTTGGGTGTTTTCTTTAAAATATCAAGAAAAACCTAAATTTTATTATTTCTTTATTTATTTAGGTTCTTATGTGTCCTTTTTAGCCTTCACTTTCTTTCCTTTCCCTGCCGAAGGCCTTGTGGCCGTTGTCGTACAGATAGGTTGTGAGTTATTTTTGGCCCGTCTGAGTAGAGTGGATGGTGATAGGTACGTGAAAAAGGTGTGAGAAATAGATTTCACGGGTGATAGCTTAAGGAAAAAGATATGTCTATGGAATGAGTAAGTTTCTCTATTCCAGCCTATCTATACGACTATAATTTAGTACAAGACAACCTTGCCCCCCTCATACATATAAATATAAGTTTAACTACACACACACAGCTATGTGACAACAAGACACGCAAACGTGAAAAACTACGGTTAATTGGGTATGGGTCTGACCAACACACAAAGTTAAGTTTCTTTGTTGTTTATTATCATTTAAACTTGACAACACCAATTATAATGAAATATCAAATAAAAATCAGATTTACATACATATGAAACAGCAGAATAAATGCGCCCTCCCCTTATGGAGAAAAGAACCCAAAAAGTTAATAACCCAAAGGTCGAAGGTTTGCACTATGTTACAGAGTAGACAGTAAAGTAAGCAAGTTCCTACTATTTGCTACCCAGTAAAGTAAACAAGTTTAAGCATATCCAATGTTGGTAAATTCCCTGAAACAAAGAAAAATATTCACTCTCTCTTTCATAAAGTGGCCACTCAATCACTCTTACCTACTCTTGGTGAAAGCCCTTGGAATTAACATTTTTCCTGAATATATAGAATGTCAGGTTCACTTCCCAAAATGGCCCCAGTCCATCCTCTAACAAAACAAAGACTAGTGAGGTGAACGCCGAACCTGGTGTGGGTTTTTCCTAGATGAACAAAATGTCACCGCCAATAGTTGATGTAGAAAAACTTGTTCTTGGGGTTCACAGTTAAAAGAGGAAAATACTTCCCGTATTGGGAAACATCTGGTTGCTAAAATTTTTTTTACCAATGATGATGATGATAATCCTATCGGAAAACTCTATGTTAGAGCTCCGATTCTGCACCGCGTAAAATCTGGATAAATCCGATTGAATACGACTGTCAGAAGTCGGGAACAAATAATGTTATTTGGTACACCTCAGTGGGCTGATAAAATATTGGAAAAAATATCTGGGTTTGGTAAGTCCAGTTAAACTTATAAGTTAAAATGTTTCTCGTGTATCCTTGGCAAATACTCGCTCACAAATGAAATTGGTGACGCACAACCCAAGGAAAAGGAACAACATTAACCATTCAGAAAAAGACCGCTGGACGCCCTTGTGATTAGGTCTGCGAAGAATAAATATAAATATATATTATGCTAATCCTATATCTACACACACAGACGGGGACAAGACGATCTCTTCTCCACTCCGTCAGTCCTGATTAAATTTAAAAGGCACACGGTGTTTTTCTTTATGCTTACATGGTCGCCTTCGCTAGCGCTGAGTTTTTAGGTCGGAGGGAGTTATGCAACTTTCCCGCCCCTGCTCGTGCCGGAAGTCAGCGGACAATGTTAATTATTATTTAATGATCCATATGCGCACTTACACAAAGTATCGCCTGTCTTTAATAGCCATTAAATTGTCGGCGTCCGTTAGTCATCGTATGGTATTAAAATAATTGGCACTTATAATAAATACGCACAATGAAATAAAACGTGAATTCTTTTCTGTCACTATCAGTCGCGCCAAGCATATGAACCAGTCAGCTAAAACCGCCTCTTCTTGTGTGTGAAAGCGTGTGGTGAAAATTAACATTATAACTGAACATCTGGTATGAAATAGCTACGCGTTATTTTATTTCACTAGTTTTAACGCTAGGAAATCTAAATGAATTATAATGGTAAAAGCTAACACTTTTAATTGGTAAAAGCTAACACTTTTAAACAGGTAAGCACTAATTTCTATTACCAGAAATCAGAATGAAGAATCCCCACGAATTGCTAATAACACATTTAGCAAAATGGTTCTAGAACTGCGTGCTTAGACTATCCAAAAATTCTGAGTGACAACTGATAGCAGGTTTAAGAAAACACAGTTTATATATCATTATATTTCTCTGATCTATCGATGATGTTACTTTTCACGTTACTATGTGTAACGAAGAATCAGAAACAGAGTTACAAGATAAAGGCTTCACGGCCGGTCTTCCGTCGAGCGCTTTCGACCGTCATCAAAAGACTTATTGCGTGTAACGGGTTTTCTCTGTACGAATGCCCGCTTCTGAAGATCAAAGAGCCCAGGGGTTTCTGACTTCCCATGAGTACGAACTTCAAAAGATTCTATGTTTTTCACGTGCGGTCTGTCAGGTATCGTATGATTGACAGATAAACTTCGCATGAGAAGACGAGGTAAACAAACTAGATTCGCTACCTGGTATGACGGGCAGGTCACGAAAGTTTGTAAACACTTCGTTTGCTTATGTTCAAAGAAAAGAGGCGTGACGAGAAAGTACGCTTGTGTAAGTAAACATAGGAAGAAAATGCATGGTTTTGCTAGCAAATCATAGAACGCTACGAGATTACAAAAGACTGTCAGATTACTGTAGGCTCTTTTTTCATTTTACGTCACAGCCGTCACGGTGGCTATTTTCTTTGTCTTTTGTCCTCGTAAGACGAATCACCTTTTTTCGATTTTTTTTCACACCCATCCTTTAAAATATCAGCGTTGCTTCGTTTTGACGAGAACGGGACGTTCAACCTAGAGTCAAGGTTCGTCAGTTATATTACGGTGCATTTCCAAATATAAAAGAGTTTTTGTCTATTGTTTATCTATTATTTCTGTCTTCTGTCATGTTGTTTGTGATTGATAATTCTCGAGAATTAATATGTTGAGATTTAGGTTTTTAATATACGTAAAAAGGTCAGATTTTAACAGATATTAGTACATTTACAAACGACGTTGTGACAAAATAATGTTAATGAATTAGTGACATTTCCTTTCATTGGTTTCTTATCACTTCTCCCGCGTCATTTTTGAAGGGTTGCTCCGTATCTTCATAATCAATGCATCCGGGTAAGTTTGACTACAAAGATCCAAAGTAGGTAGAATGACATAGAAAGGAATGAAATAACGAAAGGAAAAATAGCTTCGTCATCAGGAGATGCACCAGAAAAAGCACATTCAGGATTTCTCATTCTCTGTCACAAACTCTTCTTGTTCTATCTTTCTCTCCCTATCTTCGTATCGCTCCCTCTCCCTTCAACCAAAATTTGCTGGGCGGTCTCGCTAATTCCAGACAAAACACAAGGAGGGCAGAGCAAATATCTGCCATTGCTAACATAATAATGGCTAAACTGGCCGACTGAATCGATAACAACAGTACAAGTCCATACACAACAGCAATGACGATCCCTGGGAAATTGAACTTCTTCTTTTATCGTGATATTATTTGAAGGCTATAGATTGTTTTCTGTAATAAAGATGGAGATAAAGTCTTGTTTCCAGTTAACGAGGGGAGAAAGAGTCATTGTCTGAGCTTGTTTCAGGTAATAAAATGTGACAAGTTATAAAACCAGCGCTTTTTTCTTAATACTCTGTTACAAATAGATCGTTTTTAAGCCTGAACTTACTTCTTATTCACACTCTCTCTCTTTCTCTCTCTTTCTCTCTCTGTATATATATATATATATAGTGTGTGTGTGCAAAAGTCGTAAACAAAAGCACGTCAAAACTTCCCTGTCCTGTGCCATCCGTTCAAAGTCTTTCCATTTCTTGTATTTCCCTTCATATCTGTCACTATTTCCCTTCATGTCTGTCACTATTTCCCTTCATGTCTGTCACTAGTTCCCTTTTCAATGTCTTATTCGGTGTCCTTATACCTCTCTTACCCTGGGGATTCCAGAATAAGGACTGCCTTGTCATGCTATGAAATGTTTCTTTAGTATGTGTCTTATCCAACGTCAGTGTCTTTTTCTCAATACTTGTCCCACTAGTACCGGTTTGGTACTTGCCATCAGTTTCATATTGGTGATCTTGTTATGCCGTTAGAATCTTCAACGTAACTACCAGACTGCAGTGAGATAAATCTTCGCTTCTCACGCCAAGTACTTATAAAATGCTTGCTGCAGCGGCCGCTTCGCTATCTTCTAAACATGATAAGTTGGAGATGTATGCCTGTTTGCGGTTGAAAAAAAAAATCATGTAGGATGATATAGCTAATCCGCTGAAATTCACGGGATAGACAAGAGTAAATAAAAATAACCTTCGGGGCTTTCCTAATCAATCTCGGACGACATCAAAAATGAAGTAAATCTATTTCTTTCTGCAGGGATTCCACATTGACTTTGATTTATCAATTTTTTTTCGGGGACAGAATTAGGTTCCCACGATCTAGAATCTAGAGAAGATATAGATGTTCAAGCAATTTTTTCAATAGAAGGCATTGGTTCGGATGTCCGTGTTAAGTGAGCAGTTAGTATGTTAAGTTCCTATACGAAATAAAATATGTAATAAAGTTTTAATAGATTGACCTGGTATGCTATTTAAAATTGTTAGCGCTAGGTCCAAGAAACGTGTAAATGTCCTAATTTCATTCTTTAATATTTTAATTTAGTTTCTTTTTTTTTCCCTGCTAGATTTAGCACGTCTAATGAACAACAGAAACTTTATCCGGCTGTTTGTCGTAGATTTTATTGAGATAGGTTGAAGATGTTTAAGGTCCCGTCTGAGCAGAGGTGATAATGGTAAACTATGTGAGAATAAGGGGTAAGAAATAGCTTTTTTTTCCACAAGGGGGTGAGAGTGTAAGAGAAAGGACAGTCTCTGGATTGAGTAATTGCTCTAATCCCAGCCTATCTCACGACAATATTTAACTAGACGTACTTTCTCTCCTGGTACATATATATCAGTTACACTTCACTTACATATACACAATTCTGTGACATAATACGTACAGACGTGAACCAAGCTATGGATAACATATACTGGGCAGGGGTTTGACCAACACGATAACTTAGGTTTATTATGTTTATTATCTTAAAGAAATCACATACAACAATATTATCTATCAGAAGGTATAGTTTACAGACATAAAAAATGCAAGAAAATGTATTAACCCAATAGGCTCTCCTCTACTGTAAAGGAATCCCAAAGTAGATCCTGACAGAGGTAATTAACCCAAAAGATTACAGTTAATAATAATATATATAGGGATAGACGATAAAGTAAAAGAACCAAGTCTCTAGTTAATCTATCCTGAAACAAAGAAGACAAGAAAATGATATAACAGTATTTGCGAACCCGAAAAGACTGAAGTGAGTATAATGATTATACAAAATATGAAATATTCATTTCTCTTTCTTACAGTCTGTCAGTCTGTGGCCACAAGTAATCAGCAATCACACTTACCTACTACTCTGTAACACATCTGTGTATCTTTGACATATTTCAGGGTGGTGCTATCCACGGGACCCCAGTTCCTCCAAGAATGATTAATTTTTCCTAATGGGGAACGTCCGCTTAAATAATGCTAATATTATGTGTCAAAAAGTTCACGTCAGGTAGGGCAGGCAAATATATATTGCGATCAAAAATGTTCACTATGGGCAGCACACAGATGTCCGATATTTTAGGAAAATGTCTGGTGGGTACACTGTTAGAAAACCAATAAGGATAAGCAAAGGATCTCCTATCTGTTTTTATCTCTCACTCTGGGGTTGGGTGCCGGTTATGGACCCAAGTATTCTTTTTTCTGGATAAATCCACTTGAGAAAAGAAAAAAACTACGATAGTCAATATTCTGGAAACAATGTTTATATATAGCCTAGATATTTGGCCACCACAGGCGGATCAGATTTGCTGTGAACAATCTGGGTAATTTCTTGTCCAGTTCTGATTTTTATATTCTTTAAAATGTTTATATGTGGGGACTTTCTCTCTGTAAGAAAACCACAAGAGAACCGCACAGGTCCAAATCTAGGACCCAATAATATTTTAAGAATGTTTCTGGAGCTATTCAGACCGCTAGATCGCAGGGTTGATCGCCTAGATGTAGAAAAAACAAACATTTTAACAATGATATCATTATTATATTCTACACTCGTTAGGTAAGACTTCTAGATCACTCCGGTATTAAATTATATTTAAAACCAACAAAACTCTAGTAATTCACAAAATTAAGCATGATGAATAAAAGTATATCTATCTCTAATTATCAGTCGCCTAGCGTATATTAATTAATTTAAAGCGTCTCTTACTGGGGGAATAGCAAGAAATTAAATTTACTTATTACAGCTGGAACTATTTAATATGCTTATTTAATAAACACAGAAATCCCAGTGAAAACATTAACACGTTAAGGCACTCAAAATTCTAATATGTATATGATTACCGCCACACAAGAAAGGACTCTCTCCACGAATCTTAAGAAATTATCTATATAAAACTCCAAGATTCGCGCTAGCAGATATCACCAATTCCTGGGGCCAGACTGATAAAGAGTTTTCTAAAACTGCGCAAATATACTGAATCGCCCCGATGTCCCCAGGTCTGGCAAACGCACCTGCGAAATCTTCGTCCATTCTATTATCAGGTGTTAAACAGAGGTTTCAAACCTCGGCTTGACATCGCAACCTGATCTCTGGTGGTCTGCCTCTCTGTGGGAATGTCAGTAAGAGATACCGAAATAGTTTTATTTTAATCGCCCTCGAGAGAAGACAACAAAAGGGCGAATGTCCAGATAACGTATGGCATACCAAACCAGCAATCGTGGGAATGACTCGAGTTGTTTAGTTGTAATTAAAGAAAAGGGGGACTGAGGGATTAAAGAAAGAGAGGCCTGATTTTCATACGTCACAGTCGTCCCCTCTTAAAGACATGAAACCATTTCATGTTTCATTTATGACAATGGAGCTCTCTTGATCAGTAACTTGCAGGTGATTGTTGTTTTCGCTTTCCATCTCCTCTTCCGTGCTCCAATTTCTACTCATAAAATCTGCTCCCACGTTCTGTTTTCCCGGAATGTATTCCACTTTGAAAGAGTACACGCTTAGTAGCAAGGCCCAGCGCATGATCCTCGCGTTGAATTCCTTATTCGCCCCAAGAAAAGCTAAAGGAGCGTGGTCTGTTTGCACCGTGAATGTTACTCCGTAAAGATATTCATGGTATTTCCTTATGCCATGAACAAGTGCTAGACACTCTCTTTCGACGGTGGAATAGTTACGTTCTGCAGCATTCAGTTTACGGCTGCCATACGCAACTGGAAATACCAGATTCGGATCGGTGTCATCTGCTTGGAGCAGGGTTGACCCGATGCCCTGACCCGAAGCGTCGACCCGCAATATAAAGGGTTTCTTGAGGTCAGGTAGTCTCAAAATGGGGTATTCAGACAATTGACCTTTTAAAGTGACGTAAGCTTGTTCGCACTTCGAATCCCAAATAACCTTGTCCGGGCGCCCTTTTTTGTAAGGTCAGTAAGGGGTGCCGTTAGCCCGTTGAAATTCTTGATAAATTTCTGATAGTAAGCACACAGTGATAGAAAAGAACGGGTGTCTTTCTTCGTTCGGGGTCTTTTTGCTGCAACTATTTTCTCAATGTTCTTGGTAACTGGCCACATGCAGCCTTGAGAAATGGTATGTCCCAGGAAGTCTAGCTTTTGAAATCCGATGAGACATTTGCTAGGTCTGGCTGTGAGACCAGTTTCCTGTAGTCGCCTGAAGAGCATAGCAACCGTAGCAATATGTTCATCATAGTTTTCCGATGCAATTAATATGTCATCCATGAAATTATGGATATGGGGACTTTGCAAGGGTTCTAAAAGCTTCCTCATCATTCTGGTGAAGACTCCTGGTGCGTTGTGCAATCCGAACGGCATTACGTTGAAAGTGTAGTGTCCTTCACTGGTGCTAAAAGCTAACAAAGGCTTAACTTCCTCCTTGACTGGTATTTGGTAGTAACCTTTACTCAAGTCAATCTTTGAGAAAATTATTCTTGCCTTGCTAAGCTTAGTGAACAGCTCAGAAGCGCTCTGTAGAGGTTCGGGATGGAATTCCGTTACTGTGTTAAGTAAACGGTAATCTATGCACAGCCGAACTTCCTTATTGGGCTTCTGTAACAGTACTACACTCGAACTATAAGGAGAGGTAGACTCACTGATAATTTCTGCTTGACGCAGCTTGTCTATCTCTCCGCGTAGTGCATCAGCTTTAGCGTACGGAATGGGGTAAACTCTGGTTCGAACAGGGGTCTCGTTGGTCAGTTTCATATCGAATTCTATGAGATTTGTTCGACCAGGTACATCCGTTAAGACTGCAGTGTACTGTTTCAGTAGCGCCCTGGTTTCTGTCTGTTGTGCTTCCGAGAGATTTTCGCCGAATTTGACATCTTTGAAAGATTCCGTTTGTTGCAATGGATACTCCATGCAACTATCGTCATCTTCCTCATTTTCCGTCGCAATGGCGACCGCCAGGAGATGTTCGGAGGACGGCACCGGTCTTTCCAAGTATTTCTTTAACAGATTTACGTGGAAGACTGTTACGTGCAGTCTTTGATATCTTACAATATAATACATTTGTATGCTTGTTATGTTCGCAAATATTTTGTAAACAAAATAGATACTTTTTAGTGCTTAAGGAAAAGTCATTATTGAGTTACTTCCCTTGAAAGGAGTGTCGTCACTTTCGTTCGAACTCCGCGGATGAATCCAGTTTTACTGCGATTTATTCTTTGTTTGGGTAGAAATAGGTTGTTCTTGCTTCAGTGTATCTATGGCCTGAATTTATGTGTATTGTTTGTCTGGGTAGGACGAGTCTGTCTTATATCTGAATATCTTGGCATGTCTAAGTCGAACTATATGGTCTTTTGTCTCTAGAAAGGTCAAAGGGCTGTTCGGCGGATGTGTCGCTAGAGAGGTGTGATTTGGCTTCGCCCTGATGGGGGCTGTGATTTTTGTGTAGCGGCTTGTCGCCGGAAAAGTGATCTCAGTATTTATGGGGAAAGTGATAGTCGTCTAGACCTATCGTGTATGCTTTACCCCAGTGTTTATTCTTATTGCCAAGGAATGGCAGAATCATATTTCTGATACCAAGGTAACAAAAGATTCTCCTTATGAACTCTCTTACGAAGCCACCGTTTTTCGATAGGCACGATTTGTACGTCTGAGAGAATATATTTAACTAGATGAAGATGACATTCACTCCTAGCAGCACTATATCTTGTATGATGAAGTCAATTGTATCATGATAGAATCTACAGAGCTATGAGAACATTTAATGAATGACTAACTTTAATACAGATTCTTTATCTGTATCCAAACGTGAGTGACAGCTCACGAGAGAAGCCATCTTGTATCCAAATATTTTGTGACTTTTAAGAAGAGAAAGGGATATCCCGTATTATCGCTTGATGAGTCCAGAGATCACTGCTACACATGAGAACCCAGTACTAGCGGTTCAATATGATTATATGAAAAATATGTGCTGAACATTATGTTAAGGAATCTTCGCTAGACGAGGTTAGGTCTAGAAGCCATCTTGAATGTTGTTTATAATCTGACGTGCTTTGTCAGTAAACTCAGATGATATATATATATATGGGCAATACTGAGTGCTTGTCTACTGACAGTCCATTATGCTATTATTCTACATGAGTGCCCATGTATCATTGCAAGACCATTTATCCACTGTACCATGATGTATTATGCCAACCTGTGATTTGTCACTATTCGTGCTGTCGAGTGTGTACGTCCAATTAAACTGTAGCAAAGGTACACAGTCGTTGGTGTCGATGACTTCCAGCCATACATGAGTGTGAGAAAAAAAGACCATTTGTCAACACCACGAACTCTTCTTATCATTCGCATATTATACTCAATCTATGTCTACACACCACTGCGTAGGTCGAGTTGACATCCCATACTCAAACCACAAGCAACACAACAACACAGCATGTAGCTCTGGTGATGTTCTAGTGAGCTTATATTTATCAACTGATGAGAAGCAAAAAGAGAGTTATCAACAATAGAGGTTTTATCAACTGGTGGACCAGCTTTCTGGGTTTGACCTCGCAGAAATTGAGAAGTCAACAGACTACCGATACCAGACCGTTTCCTGTGGCTGATACGACACACTTGCAGTATTAGTTTGCTCTTTGTCAACACTTCGTCACGTGACCTGTCAAGTGAATGCAGTATGTAGGTCAGCGTTGTTGACATTTTTACACTTAGACATTGCAGAGTTTCACAGTACAGAGATGATACTTTAAAGGCCATAAACTGTCCTGTTGTTGAAAAGTGGTTGAACATAAAAGCCCTACTTTCATCGATGGATCTTCTTATGTTCTGCTATTGTGTTGAACTTTAATATTTAATGCCAGAATTTGTAATTCAATAAAGTGGCAGTTTATTTATTTTTACAAGAATAACTTTGCCATTACTGTAAAACTGAGCCTATTTTGCAACACATACTATCATACACATAATTTATATATTTATGTTTACATGTTATTTGTTTGTATAGTATGTTAGTTTATATGTCAGCGGGTTGTGTTTAGGTTGGGCGGTGTCCTCACAACAGAATATCCCACGTGATAGAGGGTCCGTTGTGGGCGTTTTCTTTAGGTGCAATTTCCTTAATTGGAAATTTGCTTGCAACAGCTGGTTGCTATTTGTGTTAGCTGTGAAGACTGTAATTATTGTTATTTTTGTAATATTTCTTTGTTCTTTAGTTTTGTTTTGAATTGTTTGTAATTTGTTGGTCTACCCTTTTCTATCTTTCAGTTCTATTCACAATTTATATTCATATACTGTGACGTCATTTGTGTTGTTATTCCTTTGCAGATTCAGTGATTATTTTCATTGATTTCCCTATTTGATTTATTTGATTTCTGCAAACATTTTCGTATTGTCAGTCTTATTTGTACTTTATGTATTCTGTTGGTTGACATATGTTTTATATAGGTGTATTTCATAAGATACTATTGCTTGTGCACTGCACTTGGATTATGGTATAAACCAGTACTTGATTATTATTACTGTTATACAAGACCTTATTAAGGCTTGTGACCCACAGATACTGGGATAGTGCGCTGATTAATCAAGTCATTAAGAACTTGTGGTATTATTATTATTTCAGGTGATTAGTATTATTGTTAGACATCATGTCTACATTAGAATACTTCATTATACAAGGGAAAGCCCTTGATAAGACTGGTCAACAATTAGAAGAATGCGCAGTTGCTCAATATGACAAAGCATTAGCTGCTGAAGAGAGAAAAGCTGCTGCAGAGGAGAGAAAAGCTGCTGCTGAAGAGAAAAAAGCTGCTGCTGCTGCTGAAGAGAAAAAAGCTGCTGCAGAAGAGAGAAAAGCTCTGGCTGAAGAGAAAAGATTAGAAAAAGAAGCTGATGCTGCTGCTGAACAAAAGAAATTGCAGATGCAGGTGGAGGAAAGGAGATTTGAAGCTGAACAAAAAAAATTAGAAAGAGAAGCTGCTGCTGAACAAAAAAGATTAGACAGGGAAGCTGAACTAAAAAGATTAGACAGAGAAGCTGAAGAAAAAAAAGCAATAAGAAAACATGAATTTGAGTTAGAGAAATTGAGATTGACAAGTATGAGTAATGTTAATCAGGCATCTAGTGGTAATGGTAAACCTTCTACTTACAAGGTTAAGGTTCCACCGTTCAATCAGTCCAGTGACGATATTACATTCTGGCTGGATAGATTTGAACGTTCTTGTCGTACTCATAATGTGGATAAATCACAATATGCTAACCAATTAGCAGAAAACTTGAAAGGTGAATCTCTGACTAGGTTATGCCTTATAGGAGAAGCAGATAAGGATAATTATGATGTCATTAGGGCGGCTTTGATAAAAAAAATACCAGCTAAGTGAGGAAGGCTATCGCCTTTTGTTTAAGACGATGGTGCCTGAGACAGGTGTAGAATTCTCAGAATTCATTGCAAAGGCACGTCTCACAGTTGATCGTTGGATTGAGCTTTCCAAAACAGAAAAAAAACGTATGAAGGACTTATGGATTTGTTGCTCAGAGATAAGATTATGTCATGTGTTAACAAACCATTCCTTGAATTTATACATGAGCGTAAACCCAAATCTCTAAAGGAAATGGAAGAATATTGTTCCCAATATGTCACTGCACACCCCGACGTGACTTTTGGCAACACTAAGATTAAGGAGAGTATGCCAGTTGCTTCAGCAACACCATACAATCCCAATTATTCACACAGATTTCAGGGACCTCAAAACAGATTTGATAAAAAAGGTAACCATAATAGTTATCAAAACCAAGGTAACCAATCATTTCAGGGTTCTTCTTCAAAGAACTGGAGACGAGCTGATAGCTCTCGACACAGGGGTGGTCACAATTATAGCAATTTCCATAGAGGAAGTAATTATAGAAACTATCCGAGGTATCCGTCTTGGAGTCAACAAGATCGCAATTACAGAGATTCTCATTATAATGAATATGATAATGGTAACCAAGAGAACTATGACTCAAACCCAAATAGGGGTTACAATAGAGGTAAAAATAACTACAGAGATAATGATAACCGAGGTAGATCTCAAAACAGAAGACATAAACCACATTTTCAGGCAAACTCTGCACAACAAGAGTCCCATGAAGCCTATAAACAGAGTAAAGACAATAATGACGCTAATAATATGGCATGTGCCGCTTTTGATTTTGGGAGAGCATCTCAGTGCCCCCAATGCAAAACATTATTTGAGCCAACCACAGTGTCTACTTTAAGCTGCGGCCATCCTCTTCCTGCTCTTCCTGCATCAGTCGCGCATGATGGAAGAGGTTCTCTTGTCTTACATAAGGGTTTAGTAAATAACAATCCAGTCTCCGTGCTATTTGATTCTGGATGCACCACAATTGGTGTTAGGCAGTAACTCGTAGATCCTTCCCGTGCCACTGGACAAGTAGTCAAATGTGTAACATTTGGCGGCACATTAGAGAAATACTCTACTGCTATCATTAGGATTGCTACTCCTTTCTTTACAGGAGATGTACACGCATGTCTTCTTCCGAATCCGATCGCTGACCTCATCATCGGTCGCATTCATGGAGTCAAAGAATGCACTCCGCAACAAATTTCCGCGTGGGAAAGGCAAAACATGCAGATTGCTAATGCTGTAGTCACTAGAGCTCAGGCTCTTAACATGCCTCAAACTTCATCTACTGAAGATAATGAAGTGCATAACCAAGATGAACCCTTGGTAATTTCTCGTGACTCGTTTATAAAACAGCAAGAAGATGATCCCACTCTGAAGAAATTCTTCATTCTTGCAACTAAAGGTGATCCGAATAAAGACACAAATCGTAAATCATGGATTACAAAGAAGAATGGCGTACTTGTACGTATGGTTCAAGACTCCATTACGTCAAGTCATTCTCAAATCCTGGTTCCCAAGAATTTGAGAGTTAAAATTTTGCAGCACGCTCACGACTCTCAGTGTGCTGGACACATGGGTTTTTCCCTTACTAAGTCAAGAGTCCTTGCGGCTTTCTTTTGGCCATTGGTAAACAAGGACATACGGATTTATTGTCGATCTTGTAAAGTATGTCAGGAAGTTAAATCCAAAGGTCCACGGCATGCTGCACCCATTCAGGCGGCAGACATTCCTATTCGGCCGTTTCAAAAAATGGCCATAGACATTATTGGTCCATTTAAGATCAAGTCTGCCAGAGGACATCAGTTTATCTTGACGTGTGTTGATATGTGTACACGTTGGCCAGAGGCTATTCCTCTGAAGAGCATTACTACTGCTGATATTGCAGATGCTCTTTGGCTTATATTTTCTCGGCTGGGGTTCCCCGGAGAGATATTGTCAGACCATGGCACCCAACTAATATCAGATACCATGTCTCAAGTAATGTCTACTCTGCAGATAGATAGATCTTTAAGTAGTATCTATCATCCAATGTCTAATGGGATGGTCGAACGCCTTAATAGAACACTTAAAAACTTACTAGGGAAGATAACTGAGGATCATCCTCAAGACTGGGACAGAGTTTTACCTGCGGCCCTCTTCGCTTACAAAGAGATCCCCAATGAACATACAGGATTTTCCCCCTTTGAACTCGTCTTTGGCGCGCGTCCGCGTGGCCCTATGTCGTTGCTTCATGATCTCATAACAGCTGACAATATTGACGATGACACAAAGTCATCCTACGAATATGTCATCGCGTTGAGACAAAAGATTATCGAAGCATGCAAATTAGCAACTTCTTCTTCTGAATTTGCGAAACAGAAGGCAAGGCAATTTGCCAATAAGAAGAGATGCTTACGACAACTTTGTCCTGGTGACAAAGCATTTGTATTACTACCTTGTAGGGAAAACAGACTACTTATTTCTTGGAAAGGTCCGTACGATATAATATCGAAAATTTCCGATGTCGACTATATTGTCGATATTGATGGGAAGCATAAAACCTTCCACATCAATATGCTTACGGAATTCCATGAACGTCCGGATTATTTGCAACCCATTTTCCAAGCAACGGATAATTCTCCAGTACAACATGGTCATTACTCATCACTGTCCGTGATACAGGATGAGGAAACAAGTTTTTTCAGATGTAAATCTTCCTCTTCCAATGATCCCACTTCATTCTAGTGAATCATGGAAGAACGTTACTGTCTCTCCTGATTTGTCTCTAGGAGAACAGCGACAAGTTTCAACTATGTTGCAAACATTTCAGGATGTACTTACTGACATCCCTGGACAAACTCATGTCATTGAACATGACATTGTTCTAACTGACCATACTCCTATTAGGGTTAGATCTTATCCTATCCCTATACATTTTCAAGCACAGGTCGAGAAAGAGTTGGATGAGATGATAGATTTGAAAATAATCGAACCATCCACCTCTGCATATTCTTCGCCGATGGTTATTGTTCGGAAAAAAGACAATAACATACGTCTTTGCGTCGACTATCGCAAATTGAATCAAGTAACGAAGTTCGATGCCGAACCTATGCCTTTACTGGAAGAGCTACTTACTCGACTCTCCAAATCTCATTTTTTCACTAAACTTGATTTGTCTAAAGGATATTGGCAAGTTCCTTTATGTGAACGCGCCAAACCTCTCACGGCTTTTTCAACACCTAGAGGTTTGTTCCAATGGAATTTTATGCCTTTCGGTCTTATGAACGCACCAGCTACATTCGTACGCATGATGCGCCGAATCCTATCTTATCGGTCAGATGTCATTGCATATCTAGACGACATCTGTCTTTTCAGCGATACTTGGGAAGATCACTATTCAGGGTTAGATGAATTGCTGTCTACTTTGCGCGAGCACAACCTGACAGCGAAACCCTCTAAAGCCTATATTGGTTTTAGCGAAATTTCTTTCCTAGGCCACCGAGTTGGTCATGGTTTCCTAAAGACAGAGGACCATAATACTAGTAAGATACTTAACATCTCTATCCCTAAGACTAAAAAACAGGTGAGAAGTCTGTTAGGTCTTATTCAATTTTATGGCAGATTCATTCAGAATCTATCCTCTATCATGGCACCTCTTTCTACACTTTTAAAGAAAGGTTCGCCTAATATGGTCCACTGGTCTCAGGAATGCCAATGCTCTTTGGATAAGATTAAAACATTGTTTTCAACACCACCTATTTTAGTGTTACCTACTAAAGATAAGACATTTGTTCTTCGTAGTGATGCTTCATCCACTGGGATTGGAGCGGCACTAATGCAAGAGTACTCTGGAACTCTGCATCCTGTAATGTATATTTCCAGAAAACTTAATGCGACAGAAAGGAATTATTCGGTTTTAGACCGTGAGCTATTAGCTATGGTTTGGTCGATCCTCAAACTACAGAGATTCCTTCTAGCCGCACATTTCATAGTAGAAACCGACCAAAAAGCTCTTATTGCTATACAGAGTAAGAATTTGAAGAGCTCGAGGTCTACTCGATATGCAATTGCTCTTCAACCTTTTCATTTCTCTGTGCGAGCTATTCGTGGATCAGATAATGTGATGGCAGACATTCTGTCAAGATGCCCACATGATTCCCCATAACTATTAGATCTTAGACTTCTTGATATGTCTAGTTTATAATAGTTCCTTTCTATATCAAGAAAGATACACATTTGTAATTTAATAATATAATGATTGTATCACTACTTAGCGGTTCATTGATGTTTATTCACCGCTGTGCTTTGATGATTTTTCTTCATAAATCATAAATTTAAGATATCTAATACGAAATTATGGTATGAAATTTTTTAGGCATTGTGTAATTGCCAGAATTGTATTATACTTTGATGACACCTTCCTGGAAAAATTTACTTGTAGAGAAATAATTTCTCTCAGTTTATGAGATACATTCTCACCAGTCGCTCCATAAGTCGACTTAGCCTCATATTAGGCGTTATATTTATTCCAGATATTTTCATCTGCGCATTATTCATGCGTTGTGAGCCTATTGTACGTTGCTCCTAGATGTATTTCAAAAAAAAAAAAGTTCCATTTTTTTTTTCTCCGGGAGGTGTGGTAAGACTGTTACGTGCAGTCTTTGATATCTTACAATATAATACATTTGTATGCTTGTTATGTTCGCAAATATTTTGTAAACAAAATAGATACTTTTTAGTGCTTAAGGAAAAGTCATTATTGAGTTACTTCCCTTGAAAGGAGTGTCGTCACTTTCGTTCGAACTCCGCGGATGAATCCAGTTTTACTGCGATTTATTCTTTGTTTGGGTAGAAATAGGTTGTTCTTGCTTCAGTGTATCTATGGCCTGAATTTATGTATATTGTTTGTCTGGGTAGGACGAGTATGTCTTATATCTGAATATCTTGGCATGTCTAAAGTCGAACTATATGGTCTTTTGTCTCTAGAAAGGTCAAAGGGCTGTTCGGCGGATGTGTCGCTAGAGAGGTGTGATTTGGCTTCGCCCTGATGGGGGCTGTGATTTTTGTGTAGCGGCTTGTCGCCGGAAAAAGTGATCTCAGTATTTATGGGGAAAGTGATAGTCGTCTAGACCTATCGTGTATGCTTTACCCCAGTATTTATTCTTATTGCCAAGGAATGGCAGAATCATATTTCTGATACCAAGGTAACAAAAGATTCTCCTTATGAACTCTCTTACGAAGCCACCGTTTTTCGATAGGCACGATTTGTACGTCTGAGAGAATATATTTAACTAGATGAAGATGACATTCACTCCTAGCAGCACTATATCTTGTATGATGAAGTCAATTGTATCATGATAGAATCTACAGAGCTATGAGAACATTTAATGAATGACTAACTTTAATACAGATTCTTTATCTGTATCCAAACGTGAGTGACAGCTCACGAGAGAAGCCATATTGTATCCAAATATTTTGTGACTTTCAAGATGAGTCCAGAGATCACTGCTACACATGAGAACCCAGTACTAGCGGTTCAATATGATTATATGAAAAATATGTGCTGAACATTATGTTAAGGAATCTTCGCTAGACGAGGTTAGGTCTAGAAGCCATCTTGAATGTTGTTTATAATCTGACGTGCTTTGTCAGTAAACTCAGATGATATATATATATGGGCAATACTGAGTGCTTGTCTACTGACAGTCCATTATGCTATTATTCTACATGAGTGCCCATGTATCATTGCAAGACCATTTATCCACTGTACCATGATGTATTATGCCAACCTGTGATTTGTCACTATTCGTGCTGTCGAGTGTGTACGTCCAATTAAACTGTAGCAAAGGTACACAGTCGTTGGTGTCGATGACTTCCAGCCATACATGAGTGTGAGAAAAAAAGACCATTTGTCAACACCACAAACTCTTCTTATCATTCGCATATTATACTCAATCTATGTCTACACACCACTGCGTAGGTCGAGTTGACATCCCATACTCAAACCACAAGCAACACAACAACACAGCATGTAGCTCTGGTGATGTTCTAGTGAGCTTATATTTATCAACTGATGAGAAGCAAAAAGAGAGTTATCAACAATAGAGGTTTTATCATAGACCTTCTCCTTTCCTTTAATAGAGATCTTGTAGTTAGTGCGGGAGATCTTTTTAAGGACGGTATACGGCCCTTGCCATCCGATGCGAAGTTTGTTGTTTCCGGTTGGAAGTAGCAACAAAACTTTCTCCCCTGGTTGGAGTTCTCTCTCTTTCGCTGCTTTATTGTATCGTTGAGCGTGCTTTGCGCGTGCTTTCTTAAGGTTGGTTTTTGCTAGGTCCCATTATAGTTGTAACCTTTCCTTGAGCTCTGATACATATTTGCTTGCTGAGACGACTGTCTCGTCAGCCTTATGGTCTGTCAGGGACCGAAGTAAGGCTTCTAGCGGCCCCTTAATAGGTCTGCCGAATAAAAGTGTAGCTGGTGGAAATCCTGTAGATGCCTGGGGAACCTCCCTGTAGGCGAATAAGGCTGCAGGAATGAAAAGGTCCCAATCTTCAGGTTTCTCTTGTCCCAGCTTACGTAACATCATTGTGAGGCTTCCGTTAACACGTTCTACTAACCCACTTCCGGCCGGATTATAAGGGCTTGTGTAGATGTGCTGGTTCCTCAAGATCTTAACGATCTTCTCCATCAACAGGCTACGGTATGGGGATTTGTTATCCGTCAAAACTTGTTGAGGGAATCCCAACCGTGTAAATATCTGCACCAGGGCTTCTGCGTCATGCTTGGAATCCGTGCATGTTAGCGGTATAGCTTCGGCCCACAAAGTGCATGTGTCGACTAAGGTCAGGATAAACCTGTGCCTTCTTTTAGTCCTTTCTAAGGGTCCTAAAATGTCGATTACAACACGGTCCAATGCTTGGGTGCCACACGTTGGCACTGGGCGCAGGATTTCACATATCTGATAATCTCAGAGTTCATTCCTGGCCACCAATAGTGAGTCAATATTCGCTGCATAGTGGCGTTTTGTCCCATATGTCCGCTAAAGGGAAGAGAGTGCCCCATTTCTAAGATTTGGTCTCTGTACTGTTTCGGTACTAGGAGCTGGTTATGCCCTTGATCAGGTTTGCCAGTTCTACGATACAGTACACCATCCTTAGAGAAGATGTCTCCGTTGTGTCTGGGGTCCGTAGCCATGGGCAGTTTCCTAAAGCAGGGCTCCAAGGTAGGGTCCTTTTGTTGCGCCTCTTTTAGTTCCTTAGGTAACACATTTGGCGCAGGCTCCCGTTCCTTCTGTGCTTGCCCTCTTGTGGTTACTGCTGCCACAATCGGCTCTTTCGGTCTCCCAATAAACACATATCTACATCCCAGGATAACTGGGTAGATAGGATCATCCATAATGGCCGCTTTAATAACACCTTTGACAAAATCAGAGTGTATTTCCACCAGTGCGATGGGAAGCGTCCTGGGTGCGTCACTCTTGAAAACTCCACATAGTTTGACGGTGTCTTCTGTCTCTTGACCGGGTTTGACCAGGTGCCTTGCGACTATACAGTCAAAGGATAGACCCGTGTCAAAAAGACAAGATGTTGAAGTCCCGTTCAAAATAACAGTTCCTCGCGTTGAGGGCCTCTCCCCCTCAGGTTGAGAATCACTGACATTGATTCTTCCTTGCGAGGCTGTTTGCAAGCATCCGATGCGATTTGGCCCGGTGTGCTTGCCCTGATCAGATGTCCCGTGCGCAGGGATTTTCCCTTTGTCACCCTGTCCTTTCTGGCCGCGCTGCCACGTAGGACGGTGGGGTTGATCAGGATTGTTGTGGGTGGGATATCTGGTTTTGAAGAATTTCGATTTTTCCTGTGGAAGATGTTGGGGTACGGCTTCTCGTTGGTTATGGTCATGGGAAGAATGGGAAGACTGCTCTAGATTATTTTTTCGAGCAGGCTCATCTGTCGGTTTGCGTTTGGTGCTGGGAAGCTCGGCCATAGCATTTATGTACCGTTCAGACTTACTGAGAATGTCATCTAACTTGACTGCGCCTTGTTCAGCCAGGAATCTACGGGTTTCACTTGACAAAGTGGTTTTTATTTGTTCTATAAGAACGAACTCCTCAAGACCTTCGTAGGTGAAAGGGAGCTCGGAAAGCTCCATGCACTTTGTCAAATATCCCTTCAGCCGGGAAGAAAACTGCTGAAATGTTTCAGTGCT
This sequence comes from Oreohelix idahoensis, assembly GCA_024509875.1. NCBI lineage: Eukaryota > Metazoa > Mollusca > Gastropoda > Stylommatophora > Oreohelicidae > Oreohelix > Oreohelix idahoensis. The sequence goes on from JAMPIV010011631.1 coordinate 176,475, forward strand.
CTCCTTTCTGCTGTTTCTGAACATTTGTAGAAACTTACGAGCGTTCGTTTCGAAACGCTCCAGTAAAGCCTTCTTTAGCATGTCGTAGTTGTCTTGACTGCTTCCCAGTTTCATGTAGACTTCATAAGCACTACCTTTCAAAGCCTGTGAAAGCTTTAGGCACCACCGGGAACTCTCTAACCCGTACAGATTTGCCATTCTCTCAAATTTTTCTAGAAACGAGTCAATTTTCTCATTAGGGCTTGGGAAGGGTTCCAGGGCGAAAGACATAGCTGTGAGTTGGGGAGAATGAGTGCTGGAGTGATCAGTTAACGATGAATGGGGAGATTACGGCTCTCCATTGCTGGAGGTAGAGGCAGCCCCGCGACTTTGGACTTCTAGAGCCTTAAGCGCCAACTCGTGCTGTCTCTCCTTCTCTCGTTCCTCGTATTGTCTATCCTTCTCTCTTTCGTTTGCCCTGCGAGCTTCCATCTCTGCCTCAATTTTCTTCTGCTCTAATAGAGATTGACGCTCTTTCGCTTCTTTCCTATCCGCTTTATCTTCCTTCTCTCTAGCTTCTGCTACTTTCTGCTCCGCGTCATATCGGTCAAGTTTTGTGTTGACGAACGCGGTCACTTCCTCTCCTTGCAATCCTGTCTCCCTTGTTTCCTCTCTCAGCATAGTCCTAAGTTTTACACGCTCAGCCATGTTAGAGAACTGAATGCCACTCACCCGAGGAAAAAAGAAGGAAAGAAGGAGAAAAACTATATCCTTAGCCGCTTACGAGAAAAACCAACAAAGATGTTATTCTTTACCCTGAGATACCTCCTCCTGTTATCAGTTTACTAATCTATCACTGTTATCTCTGGCACTAAGGCTCCTAATACAGACGACTTAATCCAAAAGTGGTAGATCAGATGACCTGGAAAAACTACTATTACTAACGGTGGAGAAAAATATTTTTATTTAAAAACAATTTAAGGAGAAAAAAAAATTTCCTTAAAAAAATTAAACTCCACCCCAAAACTCGCCCACTGAAGTCAGTTAAGAGAAGGGACGTTATTAACTTGACTAAAAAGTCAGAACAAGCCGTCCTTTGCTTAGCTCAACTCTGCTGCTTAAAAAAAAAACCCTAGTGATTGATAAACAATCACGCGAAATAGCGGTCTGTTACAAAATTACCAAATATCATATATTCAACAAAGATTATTATCAAAACAAGTTTCCCGTAACTATTGCTGTGAAAAGAAACAAATCCTATATGTGTGTATGGTCAAACACCCAGTAACTAAGAGCGTTGTCTAGGGGGTAATTATTTATTCCTTAAATCACAAGACAAACTCACAACACACTCTATCTAGATGAAACTTCTGATTCAGTATCAGACTTTAGACATTTATCTAGACTCAAACTTGGATCTTAATCCCGCGACGAGCCGACCATTTATGTCGTAGATTTTATTGAGATAGGTTGAAGATGTTTAAGGTCCCGTCTGAGCAGAGGTGATAATGGTAAACTATGTGAGAATAAGGGGTAAGAAATAGCTTTTTTTCCCACAAGGGGGTGAGAGTGTAAGAGAAAGGACAGTCTCTGGATTGAGTAATTGCTCTAATCCCAGCCTATCTCACGACAATATTTAACTAGACGTACTTTCTCTCCTGGTACATATATATCAGTTACACTTCACTTACATATACACAATTCTGTGACATAATACGTACAGACGTGAACCAAGCTATGGATAACATATACTGGGCAGGGGTTTGACCAACACGATAACTTAGGTTTATTATGTTTATTATCTTAAAGAAATCACATACAACAATATTATCTATCAGAAGGTATAGTTTACAGACATAAAAAATGCAAGAAAATGTATTAACCCAATAGGCTCTCCTCTACTGTAAAGGAATCCCAAAGTAGATCCTGACAGAGGTAATTAACCCAAAAGATTACAGTTAATAATAATATATATAGGGATAGACGATAAAGTAAAAGAACCAAGTCTCTAGTTAATCTATCCTGAAACAAGGAAGACAAGAAAATGATATAACAGTATTTGCGAACCCGAAAAGACTGAAGTGAGTATAATTGTCGTGGAATATTCTAATCCACATATATAAATTATCAAGTAAATATAAAGCCTAATAAATACATATAATAAATAAAGGAAGAAGAATGGTAAAGAACAGTGCTGTCACAATGACTGTACTCGAAATCCCCTTGTTTTCTACTGCGTATGCAAATTGTAACGTTTCACGTTGATATTAAAGGCCTTCTGCAACATACACGCGTTTCCCAAACACACAATAAAATGTGCTGCCTTTCTAAGAAAAACCTTGAAATATGCAAGTTGACCTAAATTTTAAATTCCATTCATGTCTTTTTCTACACTATGTTACCAAGATCAAAAGACAGATGGACAAAAGGATAGCGAGAAGGGAGAGGCAGAAAGCCGAACACTAAACACGCTTCGCGCGATACACAAATGCTGCCATCACGCGTGTAAGACTACAAGCACTAACTTTTTCGGACGGACAGTGATAAATTCACTACCCTTCCCAGAGTTAGGTTTTAAAATCATAAAAAACGCTTATTAGGAAAGATAACATTATATGGGTTTACGTTTGAAAACACATCTTCGAAACAGGAGGTAGAAGGAATTGCATATTTTGAACGCAGCCACGTAGCTCTTTTAAATTTGGATATTTGGGTTCCTTAGGGCTTGCTGACAAAGAATATGTAAAACGTTACGCAAATAGTCCAGGAATTAATAAATTATACCCAAAATAAAATAGTGGGGATGCCTGACAGCATGGAATCATTTCTGCTCATAAAATTTTTTTATAACGTGTTTGAAAAAAATCTTACGTTACAGAATTAGCCTACCATGTAAACTCCAAATTGATTGGAGCGCAACAAATGAAAGACTAACCACGATTGGTCGGGCTATAAATACTATCTTTCGTTGTTAGGGGAGACGTGGAAAGGTAACATTTTTTCAAACACTTGTCGAAACGTGGCCTCATTGGCTAGACTCGCTGATATACTCACTTAGGAGCGTTAGTTCGAGACCACTAGTGCAAATAATCTTGATAAAGCAACAGTGCGTTGAAGCCAGCTCATATTTGTGTTAAATAAAAGCCTGGAACATAAGCAGATGGGAATTTGTGCCAGTAATTGTGCCAGAATTCATTGCTAATCAACGTATCTGTGTTTATTTCCATGAAATTGTGGTAAGCTTGAACCATTCAGTATCTTTTAATGAAAATTGAATGTAAATTGTTAATTTATGCCTGTATATATATATGTGTAGTTCAGTGGCAAACAGGAGATAAAGCCTATAATGCTCCAGCCTGAACAGAGGGTGTCGGAGGGAAGTAAAACGGCATGGAATGGCCAAATAGTACACTGACACCTGGATGATTGATTAGACAGAAATAATGCTGGAAGTGCAGAGGCGTGGTAACCATTAAGGAGGTAAATACTGGTATAAAGTATTTCAGATGAAGCTGACAGTTGGCCTAACGCTCTGAACTCAATGTTTGTGTTGTATTGTGCTCAGTGTAGAACTAGAGTATCAATTAGTTATGAAGTAGAAGGTACATCCTTCTTGTTTACAGGGACCGTGGTCTTGATGGTACTGAGCAGCACCTGGTCAGAGCTTTGCTGAATCCAGAGTCGGACAGCATACTCCTTGGTCCATTTAGCTATCAGTGAGGTGTCTCCAGAGCCCAGAGGAGAATTCGAGCAGAGGAGTCCTTTCCTGCCGCCATCACGCAAGATAAGCTGATTTGGCCAGCTGAGCTCAACATTATGTCCCCTCATCTTGAAATGACTTTGTAAAAATAACATTCAGAGGGGAATTTAATTGTCTTAATATCAGGAACTGAGAACATCTCCAATACTAGTCCCAAAAGACAAACTATTGAAGTCATGATGACAAATACCAACAGAGCTTGAACAAAACAAAACCAGTATTACCTCATATTACCACTACACAACTGACACACATAGGATATTTTAATAATATATGTCACTACAATATTCATATTGATAAAGTCTGTACATATACTTGTAATTAAAATTGATTGTGATTCCTGGTTCCTTTGTATTTGAATCAGGACACATATACCTTTATGATAACCATGAATACATATTGTTATTTGAAAAGTTATCAGTGACTCCTTAAGATATTCTCATAGAGTGTTATATGTATGTGAGTGTCACAGTGTTGTCAAGAGTAGTGGATTAAATTAAATTGTTTATCTGTCTGTTGTTGTGACTTACACTTCATCATACACATACCCTAGACACATAACGTAGTCATCACACTATTCCAGAATAATTCTGACTGAGATATATAGATATGTGGTAGCAAGTAAGGTTATCTATAATACACTACTCTTAATAGATATAGATACCTTCACAGCTGATCTCAGTCAGTACACTAAGTCCCCTATAAATATTTATAACATCCCACTTCACCACATATATTGGGGTCTCGCTCTTGGGATTTTGAATCTTTACCTGTTAAAAATATTGGGGGTAATTCACTTCAGGGAATATAAGAATTAAAAGGTATCCTTGGGTGGAATTAAATAAGGTTGAGCTCACGGTGCCTGTGTTGTCCATTAGATATATTTAGAGATTAAATTGTTGGTTAGACATTGTAGAAATTTACCTGATAGACAATAGCGGACCTGGCCAAGTTTCGATCTGCTGCTGTACAGACTGCAAAAGAGTTAGGATTAGATGGGCAAGTTATGGTTGCCTATGTCACTACGGAATGTGACAAATTTATTGAACGCGAAGAAAGAAGATTAGAAAAAGAGGCCGAAAGAAAGTTAGAGGCTGAGACTAAGAGGTTGCAAGCTGAGGCTGAGACTAAGAGGTTGCAGATTGAGGCTGACAAAGAGGCTAAAGCATTGGAAGCCGAGGAAAGAAGACAGGCTGCAGAAAGGGAAGAGAAGAAATTAGCTGCAGAAAGGGAAGAGAAGAAATTAGCTGCAGAAAGGGAAGAGAAGAAATTAGCTGCAGAAAGGGAAGAGAAGAAATTAGCTGCAGAAAGGGAAGAGAAGAAATTAGCTGCAGAAAGGGAAGAGAGGAAATTAGCTGCAGAAAGGGAAGCAGAAGATAAAAGATTACAAAGGGAACATGAGTTACGACTAAGGGAGTTTGAGTTTCAAGGCCATGCTCCTGAAAATGGTGCCAGTCCCTTTGCCTCTGATGCTACGGTTACTCAGGGAGCCTCAACCTCAGCTATGAACTTTCATTTAGATCATTTTGTTGAGAAAGACGATGATATTGAGAGCTATATAAATAGGTATGAGCTATTAGCTACCACGTATGGGTTAGAGAGAGAAAGGTGGAGCTTAAAGTTATCTCAGGGACTTCGTGGGGCAGCTTATGAAGTTTTTGCAAAAATGAGCAGAGGTGATCAGGAAAATTATGACATGCTAAAGCAGGCTCTTTTGTTAAGGTATGAAAAGAATGCAGAATTTTATAGGAAAAAATTTAGGAATGCTAAACTACTGTCAGGTGAAACCTATCACCAGTTCTCTGCACGAATAGAGACATACTTGGAGAAATGGACTTCTCTGGGGAAAACCCAAGATCTTAAGGAAATGGTCCTTATAGAGCAACTAAGAGAGTCCATGGCTCCAGACCTGAGAAAGTTTCTCATGGAACAAGGTGCAGAGAGGCTGGGTGAGTTGCTAAATGTTGCTGAAAGGTATCAAGCAGCTCAAGCAGAGGTAACAGGTAATAAAAAGAAACAAGTGGATAACTTTAGGGCACCACAGAACTTTAATAAATTTGATCCTAGGGATCAACACAAAGGTAAGCACCAGTTTGATAGGCCACGGTATGAAAATAAAAATAAATTCCCACAATTCGATGAAAGGAAATATGATGAAAGAAAATCTTTCAACCAAAGAAAAAGGTGGTGTAAGAATTGTCAGATGGACAATCATGACACTGACCGTTGCAGAAGGAAACCTGTGTATATGGCAACCCTTCAGGTCAGGTCGACCTCAAGACAGGAGGAGGATATTATGTTAGATACCACTCCAGAAGAGATGAGGAAGGCACAGGCTGGGGATAAAACACTCAAGCCTTGTTTCAGAAAATTGTCAACTTGTCATACAACTCCAGGCAAGGGAGATTTTTACATGAAAAACAAGTTGATGTATAGGAAGACTGGAGCTAGATCCAAAGGTCAAGGACAGCTGGTACTTCCTAAAAGATATAGGGCAGACTTAATAAGGAGCCTACATGTGAAACCAGATGGGGACCATGAGAAAATAGGTACCATCATTCAAAAGGTGGCTCACAATTATTATTGGCCCAAAGCAAGATGGGACATTGAGAATTTTGTAGAAAGGTGTAGCATAGCACATGAGGGAACACCCACAAGTGGGAACATGGATCAGGACCTGGACACGCCACGGGGCAAAATTAGGCCTGATAATAAAAAGAAATATAAATTTGAAAAAGTGGACCAAATGGAATGGGAAGCCCCTTTTCACGGACAAGCTTCACTTAACTGTTTTACAATGGCCACTATGCGGAGAGTGCAAAAGGATGTCTTACCCCAGGATAAGCCGACAATCCCTCAATCGGACTAAAACAAACTGGAGGAAGAGGATGTAGAGAGGAAATCTCTCATCAAGAATTTTAAGTGGGGAGAAAGCCCCAAAAGAAAAATTGGTAGCGGTCGTTTTGTGAATGATAATTCTGGGAAGAAAAATCATCACTATAAAGCTTAGAGTGGAAGAGACCATACCGGTGCATGGACAAATAGGTCCACACAATTAAAGGTCCATATGTAGCTATGTTAAGAACGTGGACTGATGAAAAGGCAGAGGAAAACATTACATCTTCATACCAATATGTGAATGAGCTGACCACTCGGTTAAAAACTGGCTGGAAACTTGCCAATGAAAATTTGAAACAAGCCAGGAAGAAACATGCTGCCTATTATAACCGGAAGGCGAAAGACAGAAATTTGGCTGTGGGAGAGAAAGTACTGCTTCTTTTGCCCGGGAGTCAGAATAAGTTACAAATTGGATGGCAGGGTCCATATACAGTTCTAGAGAAGGTGTCTAGAACAAATTATAAGATAGATAAGAAGGGGAAAGAAAAAATCTATCATGTGAATCTCCTGAAGAAATATTTGGAAAGAGAACATCAGGAAGAGACACACTTGTTGACCTTGTCCATCGCCATGGAGATGAAAAAGGAACCACTTTCATCATTTGAATATCCATTACACCCCTGTGAGACAGCAGCACAGGTGAAAATCAGTACACATTTAACGAAAACTCAGAAAGAGAGAGTGCAACAGGTTCTAAATAATCATGCAGAGGTGTTAACAGACCGACCAGGGCATACAAACCTATTGGAATATGATATGAAACTAATAGACTCCACACCTGTCTGTATGAAACCATATTCGATTCCGTTTGCTAAGGAGAAAGCTTTGAAGGAAGAGATAGACTATCTGTTGAAGGAAGGAATTATTTCGCACAGTGAGTCTTCGTATAGTTCCGGTGTTGTACTCTTAAGGAAGCCCTCTGGAGAACATAGACTCTGTATAGATTACAGGAGACTGAATGCTATTACAGAAGGACAGGTGGATCCATTGCCGGATACAAATCAGCTGTTTGCCAGGCTAAATAAAGCTAAATATTTCTCAAAAGTGGATCTGAGTAAAGGATACTATCAGATTCCAGTAAAGCCTGAGGTTAGACCATACCTAGCTTTTAGTACCTCAGAAGGACACTATGAGTTTAATAGATTGCCATTTGGATTGAAGGATGCGCCTAGTGTCTTCTCTAGAATGATGAGAAAATTATTGGATCCTCTGAATAATCCCTGTATAACAAATTTTATGGATGATATCCTTATAGCAACAGAAACATTTGAGGAACACATTGACTCTCTGAACATGCTGTTTAATCGACTTAGGGAGGCAAATTTAACAGCCCGACCAACCAAATGTTGCGTTGGATGTAAAGAATTGGAATTTTTGGGACACACAGTTTATCAGGGAAACATGACCCCTGACCCAAAGAATTTAGAGAAACTACAGAAAGCCCCGAGACCACAAACCAAGAAGGACGTGAGATCCTTTGTCTCATTATGTGGTTTCTACCAGAAGTATATCAAGGACTTTAATTCCATATGTGCACCGTTAACTGAATTGACACGTAAAGGACATCCAGATCGCATTACATGGACACCACAATGTGAAATGACTTACCAAGAATTGAAGGAAAAGCTCACAAGTAAACCCATTTTAAAATTACCTGACTTAAGTCAAGAATTCATAGTAAGGACGGATGCAAGTAATATTGGGTTAGGTGCAACTCTATTACAGAAATCAGATGCATTGGATGGGGAATTAAGCCCAGTGGCATATGCTAGCAGAAAGTTGAATAAAGCCGAAATCAATTACTCAACTAGCGAAAAGGAATGTCTTGCAGTAATATGGGCAATAAAGAAATTCAATATTTATCTGTATGGGAAGGCATTTAAGTTGCAAACAGACCACAAACCGTTATCGTTTCTAGCACAGGCTAGGCATGAGAACTCCAGGTTACTCCGATGGTCTTTACTTTTGGCTCCATATAATTTTAGCATTGAGTATATATCTGGAAAAACCAATTTGGGAGCGGATTTTTTAAGCCGCCATCCGTGTGATGAGAATCACCGTAAACCCCAGAAATAATAATAAATTTCTCTATGTGTATATAGAATAAAGGACTGACATATAATGTCTGTTTTAAGAGGGGAGGTGTCGTGGAATATTCTAATCCACATATATAAATTATCAAGTAAATATAAAGCCTAATAAATACATATAATAAATAAAGGAAGAAGAATGGTAAAGAACAGTGCTGTCACAATGACTGTACTCGAAATCCCCTTGTTTTCTACTGCGTATGCAAATTGTAACGTTTCACGTTGATATTAAAGGCCTTCTGCAACATACACGCGTTTCCCAAACACACAATAAAATGTGCTGCCTTTCTAAGAAAAACCTTGAAATATGCAAGTTGACCTAAATTTTAAATTCCATTCATGTCTTTTTCTACACTATGTTACCAAGATCAAAAGACAGATGGACAAAAGGATAGCGAGAAGGGAGAGGCAGAAAGCCGAACACTAAACACGCTTCGCGCGATACACAAATGCTGCCATCACGCGTGTAAGACTACAAGCACTAACTTTTTCGGACGGACAGTGATAAATTCACTACCCTTCCCAGAGTTAGGTTTTAAAATCATAAAAAACGCTTATTAGGAAAGATAACATTATATGGGTTTACGTTTGAAAACATTACAGTACCCAGACAGCACATCTTCGAAACAGGAGGTAGAAGGAATTGCATATTTTGAACGCAGCCACGTAGCTCTTTTAAATTTGGATATTTGGGTTCCTTAGGGCTTGCTGACAAAGAATATGTAAAACGTTACGCAAATAGTCCAGGAATTAATAAATTATACCCAAAATAAAATAGTGGGGATGCCTGACAGCATGGAATCATTTCTGCTCATAAAATTTTTTTATAACGTGTTTGAAAAAAATCTTACGTTACAGAATTAGCCTACCATGTAAACTCCAAATTGATTGGAGCGCAACAAATGAAAGACTAACCACGATTGGTCGGGCTATAAATACTATCTTTCGTTGTTAGGGGAGACGTGGAAAGGTAACATTTTTTCAAACACTTGTCGAAACGTGGCCTCATTGGCTAGACTCGCTGATATACTCACTTAGGAGCGTTAGTTCGAGACCACTAGTGCAAATAATCTTGATAAAGCAACAGTGCATTGAAGCCAGCTCATATTTGTGTTAAATAAAAGCCTGGAACATAAGCAGATGGGAATTTGTGCCAGTAATTGTGCCAGAATTCATTGCTAATCAACGTATCTGTGTTTATTTCCATGAAATTGTGGTAAGCTTGAACCATTCAGTATCTTTTAATGAAAATTGAATGTAAATTGTTAATTTATGCCTGTATATATATATGTGTAGTTCAGTGGCAAACAGGAGATAAAGCCTATAATGCTCCAGCCTGAACAGAGGGTGTCGGAGGGAAGTAAAACGGCATGGAATGGCCAAATAGTACACTGACACCTGGATGATTGATTAGACAGAAATAATGCTGGAAGTGCAGAGGCGTGGTAACCATTAAGGAGGTAAATACTGGTATAAAGTATTTCAGATGAAGCTGACAGTTGGCCTAACGCTCTGAACTCAATGTTTGTGTTGTATTGTGCTCAGTGTAGAACTAGAGTATCAATTAGTTATGAAGTAGAAGGTACATCCTTCTTGTTTACAGGGACCGTGGTCTTGATGGTACTGAGCAGCACCTGGTCAGAGCTTTGCTGAATCCAGAGTCGGACAGCATACTCCTTGGTCCATTTAGCTATCAGTGAGGTGTCTCCAGAGCCCAGAGGAGAATTCGAGCAGAGGAGTCCTTTCCTGCCGCCATCACGCAAGATAAGCTGATTTGGCCAGCTGAGCTCAACATTATGTCCCCTCATCTTGAAATGACTTTGTAAAAATAACATTCAGAGGGGAATTTAATTGTCTTAATATCAGGAACTGAGAACATCTCCAATACTAGTCCCAAAAGACAAACTATTGAAGTCATGATGACAAATACCAACAGAGCTTGAACAAAACAAAACCAGTATTACCTCATATTACCACTACACAACTGACACACATAGGATATTTTAATAATATATGTCACTACAATATTCATATTGATAAAGTCTGTACATATACTTGTAATTAAAATTGATTGTGATTCCTGGTTCCTTTGTATTTGAATCAGGACACATATACCTTTATGATAACCATGAATACATATTGTTATTTGAAAAGTTATCAGTGACTCCTTAAGATATTCTCATAGAGTGTTATATGTATGTGAGTGTCACAGTGTTGTCAAGAGTAGTGGATTAAATTAAATTGTTTATCTGTCTGTTGTTGTGACTTACACTTCATCATACACATACCCTAGACACATAACGTAGTCATCACACTATTCCAGAATAATTCTGACTGAGATATATAGATATGTGGTAGCAAGTAAGGTTATCTATAATACACTACTCTTAATAGATATAGATACCTTCACAGCTGATCTCAGTCAGTACACTAAGTCCCCTATAAATATTTATAACATCCCACTTCACCACAATAATGATTATACAAAATATGAAATATTCATTTCTCTTTCTTACAGTCTGTCAGTCTGTGGCCACAAGTAATCAGCAATCACACTTACCTACTACTCTGTAACACATCTGTGTATCTTTGACATATTTCAGGGTGGTGCTATCCAAGGGACCCCAGTTCCTCCAAGAATGATTAATTTTTCCTAATGGGGAACGTCCGCTTAAATAATGCTAATATTATGTGTCAAAAAGTTCACGTCAGGTAGGGCAGGCAAATATATATTGCGATCAAAAATGTTCACTATGGGCAGCACACAGATGTCCGATATTTTAGGAAAATGTCTGGTGGGTACACTGTTAGAAAACCAATAAGGATAAGCAAAGGATCTCCTATCTGTTTTTATCTCTCACTCTGGGGTTGGGTGCCAGTTATGGACCCAAGTATTCTTTTTTCTGGATAAATCCACTTGAGAAAAGAAAAAAACTACGATAGTCAATATTCTGGAAACAATGTTTATATATAGCCTAGATATTTGGCCACCACAGGCGGATCAGATTTGCTGTGAACAATATGGGTACTTTCTTGTCCAGTTCTGATGTTTTATATTCTTTAAAATGTTTATATGTGGGGACTTTCTCTCTGTAAGAAAACCACAAGAGAACCGCACAGGTCCAAATCTAGGACCCAATAATATTTTAAGAATGTTTCTGGAGCTATTCAGACCGCTAGATCGCAGGGTTGATCGCCTAGATGTAGAAAAAACAAACATTTTAACAATGATATCATTATTATATTCTACACTCGTTAGGTAAGACCTCTAGATCACTCCGGTATTAAATTATATTTAAAACCAACAAAACTCTAGTAATTCACAAAATTAAGCATGATGAATAAAAGTATATCTATCTCTAATTATCAGTCGCCTAGCGTATATTAATTAATTTAAAGCGTCTCTTACTGGGGGAATAGCAAGAAATTAAATTTACTTATTACATCTGGAACTATTTAATATGCTTATTTAATAAACACAGAAATCCCAGTGAAAACATTAACACGTTAAGGCACTCAAAATTCTAATATATATATATGATTACCGCCACACAGGAAAGGACTCTCTCCACGAATCTTAAGAAATTATCTATATAAAACTCCAAGATTCGCGCTAGCAGATATCACCAATTCCTGGGGCCAGACTGATAAAGAGTTTTCTAAAACTGCGCAAATATACTGAATCGCCCCGATGTCCCCAGGTCTGGCAAACGCACCTGCGAAATCTTCGTCCATTCTATTACCAGGTGTTAAACAGAGGTTTCAAACCTCGGCTTGACATCGCAACCTGATCTCTGGTGGTCTGCCTCTCTGTGGGAATGTCAGTAAGAGATACCGAAATAGTTTTATTTTAATCGCCCTCGAGAGAAGACAACAAAAGGGCGAATGTCCAGATAACTTATGGCATACCAAACCAGCAATCGTGGGAATGACTCGAGTTGTTTAGTTGTAATTAAAGAAAAGGGGGACTGAGGGATTAAAGAAAGAGAGGCCCGATTTTCATACGTCACACTGTTACTGGCTCGATTTCTCGACGGCTTTACTTTCTAAAATGTTCATTAACGTACAGATAAAAACCGCATATGCAAACTAACAAAAACAATAAATGGCCACTAAAAAGCATTTACAATGTATTATGGGACAACGTGAGGAATACTTGTTTGGTTTGATTTAGTTTTAAGGATCATATTCAGTGCACAAGGAGAACTCAATTAGTGCTCCGATCTCCTCCTCCCTTAGATCACACAAGGAGGATCACAGCATAGTGCACGAACTCCGTAGTACCGGCGAGGTTCTCAATTTTTGTTGACAGGAATCACATATTCTATAAATATTTTTGTGGTGGGTAGGTTTTTTAATTTAAAAAAAAATAATTCCAGGACTCTTTACGATTTCCAACTGCCGAGGGATTTTTAACGTGCGCAACTTGCACACAGGACCTCCTATTGTTTCGCTCTTATCCGAGAAGGCTAGACATCCAATTTCATTACCCAGAAGATCAAGATCGGATGGGGGGGGTGGGGGGGGGGGGGTGGTGACAAGGGGCGGGGGGGGGGGGGGGGGGGGGGGGGGGGGGGGGGGGGGGAAATGAGTTGGACATCATTAGTAACACTGGTTCTGAACAAATTTCCATCAATTATATTCCATGTACTGGGAGCGAACCTGATACCTTTAGAAGTAGAAGCGGACTTCTTAATCACTCCGACCCTCCAAAGATATGCATGGAGGCATATCTGGAGTCATCTTTATATGACTACCAGCTATGCACAATGCTACAATTTACGTACGTGGAACTGAACATCTGTCTGTGAGGCTAATTACATCCTCATTAACTCTTGAAATCATCCACACACTTCCAGGGATTCCTCCTGCGGTGAACCCTGTTGAGAACCCAGCATAGCACACAAAGCTTAGAGAAGTCACTTGAGCCCAAGGCGTAATTCTTTGGCTTTGACTTGGTTGACTGCATGCAGAAGGATCTCACTATGGACCCAGTGATAGGCAGGGGAAGCTGAGAAATGGCTCTGTGTAGGACGTGACAATTCCTAGGGAGAGCCCAGAACCAGAGAACAGTATTTTAGCTCTGCATAGTTGGTGAGCCCCCTGGGAATGCACAGTATGCCACGCACGTCTATCTTCTAGCTAGGGACCAGATGTCACGACTCTTTAAATGCAAGCCAAGCTGGAGAAACTAGAGCTCATGACTTCAACTCAACATGTTTCGGAATGGCAGAAAAGCCACAGGAAATGCCTAGATCTACAGTGTAGATAAAACCAAGAAGTCTTCAACTTGGTATTGGCTACTGAAGAGCCAGAAGCTCAGCAGTCCTAGTTAAACAACAACAGCAACCCCTCAAAGATAGAAACAAATAGAATACATTGAATTACTATCGCATAATCTCACAGGTAATACAGAACAGAATTAGACAGGTAATACAGCACATAATCTCACAGGTAATACAGCACAGAATCTCACGCTTTTCAGTCCAAATGGAAATATTTATATTTAAAAAAATGATATGAGTTTCATTAGATTCAGACTTTGTTCTACGCTGTAATTAAATCGAGTACACTTGAAATCACAAAATAAAGCTGTAGATTATAGATATTACGGATTGTTGTGAAGTTTGATGCCGCCATTACAACATTGTGGTAAAGTGGGATATTATAAATATTTATAGGGGACTTAGTGTACTGACTGAGATCAGCTGTGAAGGTATCTGTATCTAATAAGGGTAGTGTATTACAGATGACCTTACTTGCTACCACATATTTATACCTCAGTCAGAATTATTCTGGAATATTGTGATGACTACGTTGAATGTCTAGGGTATGTATATGATGAAGTGTAAGTCACAACAACAACAGACAGATACAATTTAATTTATTCCACCACACGTGACAACACTGTGACACTCACACACATTTAACACTCTATAAGACTATTCTTAAATGAGGCACTGGTAAATTTTCAAATATAAATATGTATTAATTACTGTCACTAATATATATGTGTCCTGATTCAAATACAAAGTGAACCAGGAATCACAATCAATTTTAATTACAAGTTATATGTACAGAATTTATCAATATGAATCTTGTAGTGACATATTTTATTAATATTATCCTATGTGTGTCAGTTGTGTAGTAGTAATATGAGGTAATACTGGTTTTGTTTTTTTCAAGCTATGTTGTTATTTGTCATCATGACTTCAAGTGTTTGTTTCTGTTGGAACTAGTATTGGAGATGTTCTCAGTTCCGTTCATTAAAACAATTAATTTCCCCTCTTATTTTTATACAATGTCAGTTTAAGATGGGGTTACATAATGTTGAGCTCCGCTGGCCACATAGGCTTATCTTTCGTGATGGCGGCAGGAAAAGACTCCTCTGCTCGATAGCCTCCCTGTGTTCTGGAGACACCTAACTGTTTGCTATATGGACCAAGGAGTATGCTGTCAGCCTCTAGATTCAGCAAAGCTCTGACCAGGTGCTGCTCAATAACTATAGGACCACGGTCCCTGAAATATGAAGGTTGTACCGTCTACTTCATAACTAATGTATTATCTATTTACAGAGTGAGCACATTACATAACAAACACTGAGTTCAGAGCGGTAGGCCAACTGTCAGCTTCATCTGAAATAATTTACACCAGTATATTCCTCCCTAATGATTACTACGCCTCTGCAATTCCAGCATTATTTCTTTCTAGTCGATAAGATAGGTGTCAGTGTACTGTTTGGCAATTCCATGCAGTTTTACTTTCCTCCGACACCTTCTGTTCAGGCTGGAGCACTATATAGGCTTTACCTCTTGTTCGCTACTGAACCACACATATATACAGACATAAATTATCAATTTACATTCAATTTTCATTAAAAAGATATCAAATATTTCAAGCTTACCACAATTCATGGAAATAATACAGAATTACGTTGACTGGCAATGAATATAGCACAATTTCGATCTGCCGATGTCCCAGGCTTTTATTTAGAAAAATATGCACTGGTGCTCAACGCACTGGTTCTGTAGTAAGTTTATTTGAACATGTGGTGGTGACCTGACGCCTCTGATTGACTATATTCGCGGGTCTAACCAATCGTGCCATGTTTACCCAATCGTTTGAAAAAAAGTACTCCTACTCCCGTTTCCCCTGACAACAAAGGATAGTATTTATAGCTCGACTAATCGTGTTTAGCCTTACATTTACTTTCCGCCAATCAAATAGGAGGTAACATGTCAGCCTATTTCCCGTATAATGGTGTGTTGAAAATCTGCCACTGAGCGATTCTGATTTGGGTGTTGTCTGACATCCCTCACTATTTCTTTTGGCTATAATTTGTTATTTCCTAGACTATTTGCGTAACGTTTAACATATTATTTGTCAGCAAGTCCTAAGGAACCCAAATATATAAATTTAATGGGGCTAAGGGGCTGCGTTCAAAATATGCATTTTCTACTACCTCCTTTTCGCTTCGAATACGATGTGGTGTCTGGGTACTGTAATGTTTTCAAACGTAAACCAGTATAATGTCATATTTCCTAATAAGAATTTTCAGGTTTTTAAAAGCTAACTCTCGTATGGGTAGTGTTGTTTATCACTGTCGATTTGAAAAAAAGCTAGTGCTTGTGGCCTTACACGCGTGATGGTAGTAATTGTGTATCGCGAGACTGTGTTAGTATTGCCTGCGTTCCGGCTTTCAGCCCCTCCCTTTCTTTCTATCTTTAGTCCATCTGTCTTTCGTTTATGGTAACGTAGTGTATAAAATGACATGAATGGAATTTTAAATCTAGGTCAGCTGCGTATCTCAAGGTTTTTCTTAGAAAGGCAGTACACGTTTTATCGTAGAAAGTGGGTATTGAAGCAGTAGGCTTTTACTATCAACGTGAAACGTTATAATTTGCAGACGAAGGAGAAAACAAGGGGGATTTCGAGTACAGTCATTGTGACAGCACTGTTCTTTACCATTCTTCTTTCCTTTTATTGAAGTTATTTGTTAGGCTTTACATTTACTTTTTAATTTATATATGTGGATTAGAATATTTCACGACAAACATACATGAGGGTGGCAAACCCACTGAGATTTAAAAAAAAATAAATAAAAAGTCATGCAGTTATGCATGCGCAAAGAACAGCTGTTACGGGGTGAAAAAAATCACGTTTCTCATCTCCTCGTTAACAGGTTAATTGGGACGAGAGTTAAACGTAAACGGTAATACTGCAGAAATCAATTCGAAT
This sequence comes from Oreohelix idahoensis, assembly GCA_024509875.1. Lineage (NCBI taxonomy): Eukaryota > Metazoa > Mollusca > Gastropoda > Stylommatophora > Oreohelicidae > Oreohelix > Oreohelix idahoensis. The sequence continues at coordinate 193,440 of JAMPIV010011631.1, forward strand.
TTCACGTAAGAAAGAGTCACCGTTGTAATTTCTGCTCCACTTGAAACATCAAGCTCCAAATGTTGATCTCCAGAGACTCGTATTGTGGTTTATTCTTATTCAGTGTCCAGTTTCTTTGGCATCCTCTTTGTACTTGGGCTCCCATCCAGGTGGTTTGTTTGACCACCATCACCAGCATTCATTCATGCTAGGGCCCATTTATAACAAAGTAAACTACCATTTTGTTGGAAACAGACAATAGATTGGTAACTAAAATAAAAGAAGAGAAAAAGTTAACCCTGGGAAATTAACATTAAGGGGAGGGAAATAATACGGCAAAGCGTTAGTAATAAATGCAGGCCAAGCTTGGCGGGGTCATGTGATGTTTTTACCCAATGAGGTGCTGAGTCCAGCCTGGCTAACACGCGGGAATGAGTTTCGAAAAATGGTCTGAAGTAAAACAGACGTGTATTTTTGTGATACAGTCCATACAAGGCAGTAAGATGTTTTCTACTAACGAACTATAGAGTTAGTTGAGAGATTCAACAGGTTAAAGTTACTGTGTATTGTAACTCGGACAAGTATGTTCGCAGACTTGGAAATGTGTATTTCATTAATTCTGGACATTTTGTAAGTATCACTGCCATATTCTTGCATGTTTCCAGCTAACTTCACCACATGTATAAAACTTAGTTTTTCACCCTAAATTCGACATGGACTGGAAAAGAAAAGAAGAAATAAGCAACATTTGTCAAATCGAAACCCATGAGAAGAGAAGAGTCTAAATTATTGGATGTACATTTATATATGAGAACATAGGAGAAAAATAGAAAGAGATGACATCGAGACATTTATCTATGAAATATGTACGAGGGACGTTCAGAAAGTAATGCACCACATCGTTTTTCTCAGCTAATAATGAAGATAGAAGCATTAAATTTTGCACACTTCAAACATGGCATGTGCCAATTGTGTGCACCAAATTGCACTGCAACCGGCCGAATAATACGGCTGCCCTAAACCGTTGAAATGGAGCGTGTTAGCAACTTGCGTTATAAGCAGCGAATTGTGATAGAATTTCTCGTTGCAGAGAAGGAAACTGTTGTGAACATTCACAAGCGTCTATGTGATGTGTATGGAAGTTTTGCAGTTGACATGAGTACAGTCAGTCGCTGGGTTCAGAGAATCAAAGAATCAGGAAGTGGAGATACGGAGCTGCTTGATCGGCCGCGCTGTGGACGTCCTGCCACAGCCACCAACGCAGAAATGTTGAAATGCGCTGAGGGCATTATTCTTACTGATAGGCGAATCACTACTCAACAATTGGCCTTACAGCTGTCAGTCAGCATTGGTAGTGCAAATGCAGTTATAAAAACTCTCGGATTTTCTAAGGTTTGGGCAAGATGGGTTCCTCGAAGTCTCACAAATGACCACCGATTGCAAAGGAAAGCAATTTCTTCTGAATTGTTGGAGCGTTTCAATGCTGATGGAAAGAACTTTTTGACTAAGATCGTTACAGGTGACGAAACCTGGGCACATCATTTTGAACCTGAGACAAAAAGACAGTCAATGGAGTGGCATCATCCGCAATCACCACGAAGAAAGAAATTCAAGACAATTCCTTCAGCTGGAAAGGTCATGATCACTGTCTTTTGGGACACTGAAGGTGTGATTCTTGTGGACTTTATGCCAAGAGGAGAGATAATCAATTCGCAAGCTTACATTAAGACATTGACAAAACTCAATCAACGTTTTCGCAGAGTTCGGCCGCACAAGAATCCAGCAGACCTGCTTCTCCTTCACGACAATGCGCGCCCTCATACAAGTCTGGCAACACGGGAAGCAATCACCAAATTGGGTTGGATTGTACTACCCCATTCACCCTATAGTCCCGATTTGGCACCCTCTGATTTTCATCTATTTGGTCCACTTAAAGATGCACTCGTGGGACAAGGTTTGAAGATGATGAAGGAGTGATTCATGCAGCGAAGAAATGGCTACATGATCTAGCCAAAATCTGGTACGGGCTAGGAATACATTCACTTGTTTCGCACTGGCATAAAGCCGTACAAGTTGATGGGGATTATGTTGAATAATACCGATGTTTACATGACATATCCATGTATATTGTGTATAAATTTCATACTTTTTGAAATAACAGCTCCTGAGAAAAACGATATGGTGCATTACTTACTGAACGCCCCTCGTATATTATGCCAAGATATTGGTCCACTTCAAATACTGTACATAATTGACATTGTTTGTTGAAATTTTGGTTGTTTTGACTACTACAATTACTTTAAAAAAAGAATCAAAATAAATATTGGAAAACAAAACTTATAGGCTGTTTTGAGAACTTTGGGAAACTGATGGTCTACTTGGAAGAATGTATGACTCTAATACAACCTTAAATGATTCACAACTCTTACAATAACATCTGCAGTAGAAGGACTTATGGATGAACCTGCATACCTAAATAAAGAGTGAGACAATTTAACATCTCTGGCGGGCTATAAGCTAGTACCAGGTCAAATTTCACGTGAACAAGAATAAATAATAATATCACAAATAATCATCACCCCGGTTACATATTATTAGAAATGATACCGTGCCCAGTTCACCAAGAAATACTGCCTCACTGCACGGCTACAATTACTTCTACTCTCTTTCTCTGCCCCTCACCCCCCCCCCCCTCTCCCCACACCCTTTTTTCTATATGAAATACATTAGTAACTGTGGTAAATTAACTATTTACTGATATTGCTTAAATATTCATCATTTGAAAACATTACAATTTTCTTCAAATAATCTATTTACTATACTATACTACTAATCTATTTTATTTCGTCCTTTATTCACTAAATTGTGTTATTCCAAGAAAGGCACGTTAAAAAGCAGTAATGCCTGTTTTTTTGCCCTGATGAAATAAAGATTTCATTCGTTTGTTAGTGTTTCATTTGTCTGCTTTCATTCTCTTCGTTTCCCCAGAAGATTCTAGTCACGGCTTTTGTAGCTATAAAGGTAGGCTGATATATAACGGTTTGTCATAAAAATCTATTTGTATTTTATGCAATTCAATTCTCTGTTGTTTCTTGTCGTATCCTCTTCCACGTGCAGTATTACTTACTTTTATATTAGAGAATGACGACAGAAGGAATAATATATCAATATTAAATTTCCATATACATTTCCCCAATCTTCTATCTTACTTTCTGCACCCACTTCAGAACGCTTCCCAAATCTCTTCTAATGGCGATGTGTCATTTTTGTTAATTTCTCTGGCTGACAATGATAGCAAACATATCCTTCATGAGCTGTGTATCCCTGCGTATCCAATTTTCCATGGCACGTAGATGGAGATTTCTTATTTATTGTATATCATGCTTTTTTCATTTAGATCCAGATATTTGAATATGAGTCTCAGGACAACAGTTAGTTTGTTGCAGCCTGTGGTTCTGGGATTTGGTATCAATACAGTCTACAGGTAGAAACGTGCCCAATTACACACGGTGTTAATACAATAAATAAATTCATCATCATCATTACCACCCTTCGGCTCCTCAAGTAGTATACGCCTTCAACAAACATACGCCTGGGGTCGGAGTGGCTAAGAGCTATGGCGTCCGCCTCGAATTCTAAATGTACCGGGTTCGATTCCCAGTAGAGGGAATGTAAATTATGGACATTTTTTGTCAGAACCAGTGGTACTAATGATGTCATACTCCTCGCCTCACGAGAAAACCCCCACTGAGTAAAATGTAAGGTTTAAACTGAGGTTGTCGCGGCTTCACGAGAGAAGGAGATTAACAGCCTGGTTTGCGCCAAACCATTTAAAGGAGGACCTGTATGGGGGCAAAGAGAAAAGCTATCTCTTTTTTTTTTTGGCTTCAGTTATATTGTTGTAATACCCTGTTCCATTCTAGCCCGTTACTGGTCCTGAAAAGGACCTCTAGTTGACTGTCTGGATCCTCTTGTCGTATGTGTGTATTATGGTGGCGTGTTCAATAATGTACTTCTTGTCCTGTCTCGCTAGTTCGCTGACAGCCCTGAGAAGGGTTAGTCATAAAAAGGACAACTGGATGGCTTGTGTGCTTTTGGTTGTCTCGTTTCTGTTGTTCGTGTCATGTTTTCTTGTTGTAGCTGGTATATCACTTTCTCAACGATTACAGGTAGCAACTGTACTAGTGATTCAGAGATGTATTTTTCTTTAGGTTGGTCGTTCTTGTTTTCTGATATTTTTCGCCGCAATTTCCTGGATGGTCATTCTTTCCGTTACTATTCTTTTGAGGACTGCTTCGTTTTCCTCATTCAGCTCTGTTGGCTGCTTGATGTTGGATTCTATTTGTAGCTGGATTATTTTCAGGTTGTTCATCATGCTCCTGACGGTCTGTAGATCTCCCATCGTCTGGTCATTTCTGTCAGCTTGGTCTTCGATGGTTTGCCAGCTTCTCCTTTCGACCTGAAGTTTTTGTTTTATTTCTTTCACATCTGCAGTCAGGTGTAGCAGTTGACTTCTTGTCTTTGGGTCCTGTATGACAGCTGCATCTGAGGTCAATCTGTGTCTTACGAGAAAAACCTGAATCAGACCACCAAATTTATGAGAGAATTAGACGTGGTTGTATGAGAGCCGCTCGAGTGTTAACGGGACCCGAAAGGGAAGCAAAGATTAGTAACATTGTAATTCGTAAAATCAAGCAGAAGAGGGATGGGCATTGCAGAAATTTCCTCTAACAGAACAAAAAAAATTATGGACCAGTCAACCAAAAGCAAATACTTTAATCATTCAGACATCCAATATAAAAGAAGGTCCTCTATTAAGGGATAAATAAGACCTTGTGCCGGCGGCACATGCAGGACAACGTGGCGTTAGTTTGCTGAAAGCCTATCCTCCTTTGGGAGTGTAGTGGTTTTTGATGGTACTGTATGGTTGTTGTTTTACCTAATGTAATGTATGAGGTCAGCTGTGAAGGCTCCTGAGATAAATGTAGATGTGAATTACAGAAGGCCCTTCTTACTACCACTTACGACCTCAAACATATCTCTTTTACTATTATGAATGTAGCTACGTTAAAAAGTCTAGGGTACTGAAATGTACTGTGTTGTAGTAGAATATACAAACACACACAGATAATTAATAAGTCTAATAATATTAATAAAATTCTATAACACACTGAACTAACTCAGACTGTTTTAGTTTCAGTATTAAAATTTTTTCTAAATTTATTTGTTCTGAACCAAGGTTTTATTTTGGTCAGAACATATGAAATGTTATGGAATTATAAATGGAATGCATAAATATATGGCATAATAAAATGGAATGTGTGTACATGGGTATTTTATAAGACTGGTTAATATTAATTATATTTATAATGTCTCTGGGAGAACTATTACTGGATGTGCTGTTGGGGTGGTGTCATCACACCCACTCTGTGACTAGAACTAGCTTTGTCCATTGTCTTATAGACTTTAGAAAATGTTCTATTTCCCAAAATTCAGTATATTGCGATGGGGAAATATTTATAAATAGTTAAGAGTTCTGGTGAATCCTCAGCAGGCCACTAATTCACTCATCTTGTCTGTGAAGATCTGATGCTGGATTCCGGTGGCCCACTCCTCTCGGTAGCTAGAATACAATGCTAGACTGCACCGACACCACTGTTAGGTGGCACACACATCTGCTTGTGTAATATTGATTACTTATGTGGCACTACCCTAGTGCCACAACAGAAACTCACAATTCTGAAACAAAATTTGTGCTATGTGTCAGTACTCTATTTACTGCACCACTCTTACACACAGCACAACACATCAACATTACACAGAATGGGTCAGATCTCTCTGACCACACAGCACATCTTACCCAGTTGTTTTCATATAGTACTAGTTCCCCAAGACTGCATTGCATCTGAGATATGTTCAATAGTTTCCTTTTATTCAATAAGATAGGTGATATGTTCCCACTGATCTCAACAATAGATCCGCCTTCCATAGTCTTAGTCAGGCGTCCATATATTTTTTGTTTGTCTCTAGACCCTGAACTTGGCTGGGGACTTAGAGCGAGCACTTACTTGTCGTAATCATTTTATATGATATGGCAGTATCAATCACTCAAAATATTAAAATATACAAGATAAATGCTTTCATTCTTACCAGAATTCAGAATTGAGAACACAGTTAATTGCTAGCAAAACTCAGCTGAGCTGCTGGCTATATGATGGCGTCCCACTAAATGTATGTAATATCTTCTGGGAAAAACACCACAGGCAATAACCGACTGTGTCCCTGGACAGAATTGTATCAAATGGCAAAAATGCGCTTCTCTGTCTCGCTAATATGATTACATTTGTCCAATCACAGACTCCCCCCCTAACTTTTTCAAATCTACAACCAAAAGTCAAATTTCAGTCAGATCTCAGTCAAGTATGTATTATTGTCTGTTGGTCCGTCTGTCTCTACTTGTTTTTTTCACAAAACACACTTGGTTCTATGACCAACTCCATGCAATACCCTGCACAAATCTGCCTCCTAAGTTATTTTTAGCCACAATTCTCCACCTTCCCCCTCTCTTTCATTACAGCTTGATTTTTGCATTTGCGTGTCTCAAGGCCGAAAATTTGAAACTTTAGTGAAAGTATGAACAGTACAGTCGCTAGTCTGATATGAACAACACAGTCTTTTGTCAATATCTTCCTTGTTATCTGTCCGTCTGTATAATTTAAAGTATATTAGTTCTCTGCTTAAGATGGGCTATCAAACCAGATAGGTTTTATATTCATAACTCTATTATTAAGAAAAAACATATTTTTTCTCAAGTTTAGTTTTTTTAAATTTGTTCGCGAACCTTCTCGGAGTTTGCCGCTGAATTCAAATAAAACAACCAAGTATCGTAAAACGTCCAAGAAATGACTGTCTCGAATAAGAGCCAAGGTCTTTTTTTGTCCATTTCCTTACATTGTGTCAACTAGTGACGTGAATTTTTTTTCCTTTTACTACCAATTGCGTCTTTTAGCCTTTCTAGATTCAAACACGTGTTCAGTCATATTTTTCCTTTTTTGATCTCCGTTTCCCTCCCGTCTACAAAGGGTAAACCGTTTCGTCTGCACGTCTAACTAGTTAGTTTGACTGGCGGTAGGAAATACGGGCATGGGCGAGCATGTCTCCTAGTATCTTACGCATTATTTTTATCCCTACATTTTATCTTTATATTTGGAGATATTTTAACGTTGTATCACGGTAAATTCATCACAGGGAGTTGAAGAATAATTCTGGATAGGTCTAAGAACTATGTCTAATTCTTTATTCATTTCAACATTTGTTTCAACACCACTTCCTTCAACAATAGAAGATCTGTTTACAGAGTGAGACGACGCCTGAGAGGAAGATGGATGGGCAATATAAAAGAGATCATTAGTAACCAAGATAAGACACTGATGAAAGCAACACACAATGTAAACTGCTGCTTCCCACAACCTTTAGCGACATGAATATACGAGAGAGATGTCACGGATGTCTTTTAACTGATTGCTTTGTGAGAATAATAAGGGAATGTGAGAATACTATGGGAATGTGAGAATAATAAGAGAATGTGAGAATATTAAGGGAATGTGAGAATTTTAAGGGAATGTGAGAATACCTGGGAAGATTTGGGAATATTGATTGCGTTTTATGTTTTAGATTTCTCACAAAATGACCGTGCTATCATTTTATTGTGTTCTATCTGTCTGTTTCTCTCATATTGTGCCTTCTTTGTATTTCTTCCTAAACCCGTATTTTCTCTCAAATTGAACGAATGACTCAAGCTTTATGTTGTTATGTAGCAGGATCTATCCTGGGTAGAGATAAATAAGCAGCCCAGGTGCGAATCTCGCTCACGCCAATCTGGGCGCCCATACTTCTTGTATTGATAACCAAGAATTCGCCACCAGGAAACTTACAAAACCTACTGGGGGATGTGCACTCGTGTTTGTCAACATTCATGATAACAAATTAAACGGAAGGTTTGTTATGAAGTTCAGACATGAGTGATCTAAAAGTGTAAGTGTCAATAACTTATATGGGAGGAGTTTGAAATTGCCTGTGTCACGCGATATTTCATGAGAGAAAGGGGAGAGAAGATATATACTAAAATCAAACGGTTAAATTTACTTGGTCTAGCCAAGATATATTAAAATAGACACAGTTTGATTGGCGACTTTCAGCTCGTTGAAAGCTTACAGAGCGTGGGCCCATATATAAGGACCCATTTATTGGAGAACATATTCAGACTCCAACACTGTGTTCCATTGAGCCAAGACGACACCTTCAGACTAGCCAGTAGCGAAGAAATTTAGGATTTCGTTAACAAGGATTGGACCAAGTATTGAGGATCTACTGAAATTAACCAGGAAGAAATCTCAACGTTATAATACTGGAAAACCAAATTCCTCGGAACCTATAACATAATAATTGTGGGATAATCTTTAAATTAATACTCGACTACCTGTAAGACGGCCCCAACATCTGTGGCCAGACGTTATTCGGAACTCTTCCTGTTCCAGACGTCTGTAAATATCCCGATTATACAGGGTAAGTTGTAAAATTCACAATTTTATGATTTTATGTTTTACATTTGACATGTTTGACTCGCTGGTGGTTGTACAAGTTCATACGAGGCTGGCAACCTCAGCATATGAAAATGATAGAGTCATGAGCCACTACAGCAAGCGCTGTTGACTGCTTCATACCGATTCTCTTACAGGGAACCAAAAGCAGAAGTAGCCCCAGGCTCCAAGTGGAGCAGGGAGTGGATGATGATGACATAAAGCTATACATATTTATTTTATAAACATTTTAATAAATTTATATGTATATTTAAACATGTGTAAATCAGGCACAAGTCGTTTTCCGCTGTCCAGCCACATTTTCCCCGTCAGATTACCTGAATTAACGTTGATTTTCATCCTATCCACTGTGTTTATCATTTATGCTCTTCTTCTTCTTTTTTCCTTTGATCATTAGCCGCCGACCGTCAAAGCAGCCAGTGGCCATCCCGCCTAGTGGCGTCTTGTAGGGCAACAACAAATTGATTCCACTTTGCTCGGTCGGCGGCCATCCTTCGTACAGTGCCCCAACTCTGGTTCATTCTTTGCATCTCAGCCTCCACAGTCCTCCGCCAGGTTGTTTTTGGTCGGCCTCTCTTTGGTTTTCCTTTAGGGGTCCAAAGCATAGCTGTTCATGTGATGGCATCGGGGTCTCTTCTGAGGACATGGCCAACCCAGCTCCAACGTCTGGCAGCTATGATGGTGTGCATGTCCTCTTGCTTGCTCCGAGTAAGCAGATCTTGGTTGGTGATGGTATTCGGCCAAAAGATTCGGTGAATTTTTCTTAGGCATGTTGTGTGAAAAGAGGACAATTTCGACATTTCCTTCTCTGTAACTCTCCAGCATTCCGCAACATAGAGAAGCACAAAAATCACCGGTGTCAATACATTGTCGAGGTATGGCGGGTTGCGTACCCTGATTACCCCCAGAGCTATGCCAGCGGGAGTTTTACTCCTAGAAGGTTCTACCAAGCCGGACAGGTTTACGCGGGCAGAGGTCAGACTAAAGCAGACACCCTGGTCCTCCAGGTTGGGGGTTTTAGCACAGGGCTGACACCCCTGTCTATGTAAAAAAAAATTGAAGTTATTGAAACAACAACGAATAAACAAACTTTGCTGCGGGACGGACATCCGGAGTCTGAGGCTCGTATGACTGTCAGTGGTGAAATCCGAAAGGAAGCCACTGACATGAGAACGGACGTCCTGACCGCAAAACATGATACAAGAATAGCATTTTGGAATGTCAGGACAATGAATGAGACGGGGAAACTAAAACAGGCCACGGCATTTATGCTCAGGGAGTGTAAATTACTGAGAAAAAAGGAAGTGACATCGGGATGGCGCCTGACTAAGTATCAGGAACCCAATACTTAGCAGAGACATTTTTTTTCTTCTAAAGTTTGTGGTACTAGTTGGTGATACCTATTCGTGATACCAGTGTGTGATATCAGCTTTATACTAGTCTGTGGATCAAGTGCTTGTGGTCTACTATAAAAGCCTACCTTTGACGGGTTGTGAAGATCCTTGCCATGACGTTGGAGCGGTTACTCATGCAACTACGCATGGGACGTGCCCTCACCCTAGAAGTTGATAATTGACGGAGCAGTCAGCAAACCAGTCAACACCTAGCCAGATAAGTCATTTAAATCTGGCCAAAACAAAAACTCGCCACCCAAATAAACCATAACCTGAACTAACTTCGATGAGGAAACACTCTGTATGTAAATTCACTCACATCCTTTATATTTACACGTGTTAAACAATAACTGATTATTACATTTGTTATATGTATTTACAAATTAATATTTGATTTAATTACTACAGAGAGAAGTGCACACGTATGAATCAGTTATCTTAAATATAATTACAACAAAGCTACTTAGGGAATATTTTACTGAATAATTCAATTGGGGGCTCAGAACGAGCTAAGATATCTTTCTCTTCATAGAAGGGGCGGGCAGATGCAAAGTTCACATTAGCCTTGAAAAATTCAGCGTTGTGTTCGATATCTGAAATATCCTATGAAGACTCCCTAAAAAATAGAAGCTCGATCTATTTACAACTCTGTCAAGAGGAATCTTGAGCGAAGGTAGATACCTTTAAAGACCCTCATTGTATACTCTAAATTTTGATCATTGTTGGACCATTGCAGGGGATACAGTCCGTGACAAGATTATAGCAATACGTAGCATGTAATGATTGTTTACAGTAATTTGTGAAAACACAATATTATTTACTGTAATCTGTGCAGATATTATATTATTTACAGTAATCTGTGAAGATATATTATTTACAAAATCGATGAACAAATAATATTGTTTACAGTAATCCGTGAACACATCATGTTGTTTACAGTAAGCCGTGAGCAAAGAATATTGTTTGCAGCATAAATAATATTGCTTAAAGATGTGTTTGAACAAATAACATTGCATACACAAATAGACGAGAAAATAATATTGTTTAGAGCTTTCAGAATATATCCTTCTATCACAACCTCCTTATAAACTAACTTCTATAGTGGTAACGCCCTATCATAACACATTTTTCCACCAAACTTGCAACCTTTTACAGAAAATCAGCGCACTTGAGGCATGGAAGCTAATTTGTACGCTGACTGAAATAACGCGCATTCCTTCTAATCTATCAATGGCGTTTTTTGTCCTTCAGAAATATTCATGCCTGTTATTTTGACAAACTTTCTGGACTTTTCTCTTAATTTATATTAAGAGTCCATGCGAGTAAGTATGAATGAGTATCTACAGCTTACATATTTATATGTTTATCTAGAGAAAGATCGTTGCTTATCACAGACTTTGCATGTCATTTATTAACTTCTGAAGGAAAATGGACATGAATGCAATGTCCACCGGAGAATTAATGCCGTCGTCAGGACAAGCGACAGAAAGAGCACAACAAATTATTTCTCGCCGTGTTTTGGCGAGTTACTTGATTGTTTATTATAATTATCTAGGTGCAAACTCAATCAACCTGCCAGAAATCCTTCTTCACACATTCAGGGCTGATATTTCCTATCATAAAACATCTCCACGGAGAGTCTCGCTATCTCTTGGACAATGAATGTTCCACCTGGATCGGTTACCGGCAATGATCTAGCTCAAGGGTCGGCAACTTGTCGATCTTGTCCTAACGGTAGATCTCAAAGCTTTATTTAGTAGATCTCTAAGTTACGAATCGGGAAAATGAATTTTTAACCTAGGTAGATTTTGGGCTAGGCCTCTCCCACCGGCACTTAATAGTGTGGCGGTCTCAGATTTAAATGTACTTTCACTGCATTTTAAGCCAAAAACCACAAGTTAGCTTACTGACATACACTTTATTAGTGAGCTGCAAACGACAGAAAGCGATCTTTTCTTTGAAGTGAAGTTAACTTTCGGTAAAATATTTAAGTTTTAACTTTCCACGGCTCTGATGATGGGATTGCTGGAAGAAGTTCCTGCGATAGAGATAACAGTTACATATAGACTGGACTTATTTCAAATTCCACATAGGCTGAAACCTTAAAACACATGATTTTATCAAGGTAGAGCTTTAGAGAGCTCAATGTTTTTAAAGTAGATCCCTACAGCTACCAGGTTGCCTACCCTGGTCTAGAGACCCCTGGTATTAAAGGAACGATTACGAAAGTAATTAAGCTTACTACTAACAAGCCCCGGGTTACCCCCCCCCCCCCTCCCTTTATTTGTTTAAAATATTTATTTCTGTGTTTACCTCCCCTTCAGTGATCCTCAACCTATAGGTCGCACCTAAAATGGGCTAGCAAGAAATATTACCATGGGTCTCGTCCCTTACGTTTCCCTTACTCAAAGTTTGAAGTGGCATGCCTTTGGTTGAATTCCTACAATTAATTTTTTCTTGTCAAATTTGGTACATGTGTTGCCAGCTTCACCAGCTTTGACATTTGGGTCATGGTGATAATAAAAGGTGAGAACAACTACTCTACTGCATATATTTGCAATATGTTATTCTTTCTTAACTTTTCTTGCCATTAAAATGTCAGATAAATGTGTAGTGGAGTTTTGACTCATTCGAGAACAGACATAAAAATGTATACTGCAGTGTTTTGAAATGAAGTCAGGGCAATATATCGTCCTTAAACGTAACTTGTTAGGAAATGAGGTCAGGGCAATATATTGTCCTTAAACGTAACTTGTTTAGGAAATGAGGTCGGGGCATTATATTGTCCTTAAACGTAACTTGTTAAGAAATGAGGTCAGGGCAATATATTGTCCTTAAACGTAACTTGTTAAGAAACGAGGTCAGGGCAATATATTGTCCTTAAACGTAACTTGTTAGGAAGTGAGGTCAGGGCAATACATTGTCCTTAAACGTAACCTGTTAGGTAATGAGGTCAGGGCAATCTATTGTCCTTAAACGTAACTTGTTAAGAAATGAGGTCAGGGCAATATATTGTCCTTAAACGTAACTTGTTAGGAAATGAGATCAGGGCAATATATTGTCCTTAAACGTAACTTGTAAGGAAATGAGGTCATGGCAATATATTGTCCAAAAATGTAACTCGTAAAAAACATTAATGTCCGGTACTTGTATATCTCTGAGCTCATTAACTTCCTCCTCTTCGTTTATTTGTTTTTTATTTTAAATTACTGACAAACCCCACGTGTGACACTTAATTTTTAAATAAAAAGCTATGACCTGTGGCTGATTTAAATTGAGGTAGATCTTTACTACAAACATGAAAGGGATAAAGTAGACATGAAGAGACATTGAGCTGATGACACAGGGCACGGACACATGGCATAAGTTTGTCGAAGGCCTATGCCCCTTGGTGAGCTGAACTGTGATGAATGATGAATGATATTTCTATCAGGAATTAAACGTTCGTAGGGATATTCCGTCACGTGACGTTCCAAATGTATAAAGCAGCATCCACTCGCTCAAATCTGAGTAGTGTCAAACGACGTCAAGAATTCTGTGGAATCCCCAGGGCAGTGCACGCACTCTGCATGAACTAGTTTAAGTGTACAGAAAATTACAGGTCATATAGCTTGAACTGTTGTCAGCATGCGCATTAGAGCAATACATGTTATGTACTCATTATTAAGTTATTTGCACTCAAATTTACTGAAATGGAACAATTTTGGACAAGCTGTGCTTTGTAACGTTTAGAGAAGTAGAAATTTAGTAGATAGCTGGGTCTGTACTCTTTGTTGTAAACGGTTTTCAAAAGTTTTTTTTATCACTTCTATCCCAGTATCTCCCACAGCTTTATCTCCCTCTACTGTGTACTCGGGGTTTACGTTACTTTGCATGAACACTCGCCAGTGGGCCATGATTTTTCTTGTCTGAAAGTTAAATTACAAATACGTCATTCGGTATCTCAGATTTTAAAAAGAACGAGGATAAGGGTGAGAAAATGTGAAATACATTTAGAACTTTATCTAACAAAAGATAATGAAGAAGTATGCTATAGATAAACATATAAATATTATATACTGTATGTTATAAAATGAACAATATTAGATCTTTTTACCCACTCAAACGAACCACCGAGTTACATTGTGCCAGTTGAGCAGTAAAACCATTTGTGAGGTCATGGCTGCCAAAAGTTTGAGAAAACCACTGGCTTTTATTTTGCAAGTTCTGCAATAAAATTGTTTGGAGTCATGGTCGCCAAGAGTTGAGAAGCACTGATTTACATTTTTGTCACGTGAGCAGTAAATCCCTTCTTGGGGGTATTCATTAGTTTATTGATTTACGCAGTTTACATTCTTGGCAAAGGTGCCTATGTTCATCCGTGGATATAGTCCATTTCATTTTGCTATGTTACACCACCGACAGGCCACGTCTGACATTGATTTGTTCGTCGTGTGAGAACAATGGACTCTGGCGGTCGAAAGCAGGTAGCGTTAATTACTATACTACTAAGTAACCACGTGGCTGCTTATCTTCACTAATTATTTACTTAGTATTTGCCTCAAGTAACACAACTCTGAGGGACTGAGGGAGTCAATCATGCAAATAGTTAAGTCTAAACATAAAATTAAAAAAACCTTACCAAGGCGGGGGCCGTGATTGTGCGATTAACGCGTTAACCTTCAAACCAAGTTTTATGAGTTCGATTCCTGATACATTATTTTTTCTTTTTGGTTTATTATTGTTTTATTTATTTATTTCAATTCATCCATCTATCTTCAAGTTTTACTGTGTGTCTTTGTTATAGTTTCCAAGTGTAGGCGTACGTTGACAGGAGTGAGTGCTCGGTTGGAGCTGTAAGGTTGAAGAACGTGGAAAATACAAACTTAATACAGGAAAAATGGGGCTATCCTCAGATCATGAGACACACATGAAGCTCCATAATTCAGTGCCGTATTATCTTTACATTTGCGAGTATTACATAATCTATTTACGCCGCTATCACAGTAAAATTCCATGTACGGCTAACAATACATTTATTAATGAATGAGCATGTTTAAATTTACCTCACATTTTGTTCAAATTAAAATAGTAAAAGTATGGAAAAAAAGGTTAACAAACAAATGTAATGCATTTTTACAGCAGAAATGTGTTACCTAGTGTATTAGCTGTAAATTTGTCCAATGATTACAACAGGACGGTTCACATACCTCACATTTTCGTTTATATCTTCCTGCCAATGTTAATGTTAATAATTAAAAACTCGAACCTACATTTTAAATTATAGATATAGCGCGGAACACTCTTAAGCTAACACGGCTTTTGATTTAAGGTGTCGATACGGTTGGACCGGTAAGAGTTTGTAACATTGTAACTAAAAAACATACAACGCAATAAGTGCGAGGCCTTTGAAAGATTGTAAGCTGGCTTTTTGGGGCTTGCTGCAGTGGGCTTGTGAATAAACGATTGAAATGATAAACCACAGTCGACTGAAAATAACACGGGCGTTCTTGCATGCGTTTAAAATATGTATTTGAAGAGCTGCATGAACAACGTCGGCCGACTTAGGGAGTGTGATAGATTATAACTGATCGCATATATATGTATGTGCCCAGTGGCGGGTCCAAAGCGCTTTTGTTGGTAGGGGTTTATATGACTAATTCGAGTTACATGTGTTTATACTCATGCTGGGGCATATAACACAGTGACAGTTTAAGATGAAAATATCATACAGAACAAAAACGGTACAGGTCAGCCATCGTCAAGGTTACACTAACAAGGCGACATAATTAATAGTTTTACGTTGAAAGATTGAAAAATTATAATTTATAAGAACTTTATAATTACTCTAAACCACTCACACTGAAATGTCAATTTGCCTTTAGGTTTTTTTTTCAGTTCGTCTTTCTTGTTTAATTAGCATTTGAAAGTTAATGCGCTAGATGCGTTTTTTAATTTGTGTAAATCTACTTCATTCATTGTAAATGTTAGGATTTTGTCTAATAGTTGTGTTATAAATAATAACTAAATCCCAAGACAGTCGCGTCCATGGCATCAAGAAAAGGCAACTCTAGCTATCTTGGAGATTTCATCGCCTGTCCCCACTTATCCATTCTGCGCATGCGTATTCAAGCATATTTTCCCCGGTGTTATGATGTTTGGATTTGTAAAAACTGAATTTCGTCAGACAATTCTATAGCATTTTTAGGCGATGGTTCTCTTTAATACCTCGAATTCAGAAAGGAATCGGACGACAAGCGCTTAATAAAGAAGTAATATTGGGGGTGGGGGTGGAAGGCATGGGGGGTGGGGGGGTAAGCAGCTTGATAGTTGGTAGAAGGGAGAGAGAGAGAGAGAGAGAGAGAGAGAGAGAGAGCTTCAGGAGGGTAGAATTACAGCGGTTGTAATATATTTACGGAGACTTGTTATATGCGACTATTAAAACGTGAAATAAGGTTTTTGTTTTAAAAAGTTCAGGTGGGGATGGATCCCGCTAACCACTATGAACAAGCCGCCACTGCATGTGTAAATGTTATACGGCCGTCTCAGTTATCCTACCTCGTTCTCTCTACAAATATTATATGCTATTACTGTAATTTCTGCATGAGCCTTCGTGGGACATTTAAAATTTGGATACTGTTGACGGTAAATTCGAGGAAATTCTGAGGTCTTCAGTACACCATTTATTATTTAGGTTACGTTACTATGAAGTTTTGTGTTACCTGCATAACATACATAATTTATTAATGATTAGAAACAAGGTAAGGCCCCGTTTTTTAATTTCATTTGATCTGGTTATTATATACTCTTCAGTTGTACTATGAGTATATAACTGAACATGAACAGTTTAGGAAAGATGGCTTGTATTTTACCCAGGCCTTGCAAGACAATGTAACAATATTATACAATATTGTGTTCGATTGACTCACTCGTCGTTTTCTCGTGTATTATCAAAGTTGCTAACACGAGTACATTATCTGAGACAGAACACATATGTGCTTACATGTTATCTATAATGATGGCGTTACTTGACATGTAGATGGTCTCATGTAGGCATTCATGGCGTTACTTGACATGTAGATGGTCTCATGTGGGCATTCATGGCGTTACTTGACATGTAGATGGTCTCATGCGGGCATTCATGGCGTTCCTTGACATGTAGATGGTCTCATGCGGGCATTCATGGCGTTACTTGACATGTAGATGGTCTCATGGGGGCATTCATGGCGTTACTTGACATGTAGATGGTCTCATGTGGGCATTCATGGCGTTACTTGACATGTAGATGGTCTCATGTGGGCATTCATGGCGTTACTTGACATGTAGATGGTCTCATGTGGGCATTCATGGCGTTACTTGACATGTAGATGGTCTCATGTGGGCATTCATGGCGTAGGATTAAAAAAGGTAGTACCGTAGCATATACTGCAGTAGAGGAGTGAAGTGTTAGAGACTTCCACTATACTAGGTACAGCATCGAGAGGTGGGGTGACCAGTTCCCTTCCTATCCGCCTTTTCTTTCCTTAACCCAAAGAGCAGAGTCAGGTACCCTTTAAAGCTGGGTAGACTGAAGCGTGTCGGTACCGTGATTCGAACCGGGCACCTTTATCGCGAAAAACCAGCGCTCTAACCACTCTGCCAGTCTGACTCTCAATCGGGCGTAGGATTACAGAGATGATTTAACAACTTCCTTTTCAAAATATTGAACAAAAAACTTTATTCAGGTCCTATCTTCTGCCTGTAAAGGAGGTCAATGGCTTAAGGACTTTCCTCTTTTGTATCTTTGACTCATTTGATTGTCTGATGAAGGCTATGGTGCCCCATCTTGGACAAAAAAATGTACATAAAGGCATGATTAAAATGTTACATTCTAAATGTTATGTTATCTAGACGGACCTACTTGAACCCATTCACGGACCACCAAGGGTCCACGAACCGCATGTTAAGAAACCCTATCTTAAGAAAACCAACTGTAAATCTTTATTCACATTCAGTCACTGCTTATTAACGCTACCACCATCATCATTATTTCGTTTTTTCTCTTCTGATGGAGCATAGTCACCACTATAGCTGGTACCCTTTGCAGGAGGCCTACATATAACATTCCTGGCTATGCTGCGGTGCTTTCTGTTGCAATTTGTTTTATAAGATAAGATTGCTAGCCTACGCATAACCCTATATAGGTCATCTCTTAAATCATGATTGAAGACACAGTAGTCGTATTTTTTCTTCCTCAGAGACCCCTGGTACATACATGAATTAATGTTACAGCTGTGTTACAATGTTACAGCTGTGTTACAATGTTACAGCTGTGTTACAATGTTACAGCTGTGTTACAATGTTACAGACGTGTTACAATGTTACAGCTGTGTTACAATGTTACAGCTGTGTTACAATGTTACAAACAATTCATTTAGCTGTGTTACTGATAGATCATAGAGTTACATAAATAAACTGTCATTAGGCCGTGTAAGTGATAGATCAGAGAGTTATAGAAATAAGCTGTCATAGTTACATAAATAAACTGTCATTAGGCCGTGTAAGTGATAGATCAGAGAGTTATAGAAATAAGCTGTCATAGTCACATAAATAAACTGTCATTAGGCCATGTAAGTGATAGATCATAGAGTTATAGAAATAAGCTGTCATAGTTACATAAATAAACTGTCATTAGGCCGTGTAAGTGATAGATCAGAGAGTTATAGAAATAAGCTATCATTACGCCGTGTTACTGATATTTTTAAAGAGTTATAAGCAAGCTTTTCAGCACCTGGTACTCAAAAAGCTGTCATTTAGATGTGTTACTGATAGACCAAAGTGTGTAATAACATTATGACATACCGTTTACCAGGATCAGTCATGATTTATTCAAATAGCGATCACTGGTCGTAGATTCAAAGCAGCGGTGGCAATTTTCTCCAGCATACTAAATTACTCACACTGCATCCGCCTCATTTAATGTGCCCAAGGAACGGTTACGGTTTCAAACAAACACACAAACAAAACATACAACGGCAACCCGATATTGGAGAATGGAGTCTGGGAAGTGGGGTAAAGACTTGGGTTCCAGTGTACACGCCCATTGAGGTGTATTGGGAATATGGTGTTAGGCCCATATTTTCTCGACAATCGGCGCACTAGGGGTGATGTGGTCAGCATCACGCCGGCGCCCTAACCTTCCCAAAGTTGCTCTGGTACCAAATTCATGAGGCTGGGTCGACCCCGGAGCCGTTTGTGGTCTAAAATGTCCCACCTCAACTGGGGATCGAACCACGGACCACTGAGCTAGGAAGCCAGTGCACTAACCACTGCGCTACCGCGGCTCCCAAAGACTTGGCCTATCTATCTATCTATCTATCTATCTATCTATCTATCTATCTATCTATCTATCTATCTATCTATCTATCTTTCTGCCTACCTACCTACCTACCTACCTACCTACCTATCTATCTATCTATCTATCTATCTATCTATCTATCTATCTATCTATCTATCTATCTATCTATCTATCTATCTATCTATCTATCTATCTATCTATCTATCTATCTATCTATCTATCTATCTATCTATCTATCTATCTATCTATCTATCTTTCTGCTTACCTACCTACCTACCTACCTACCTATCTATCTATCTATCTATCTATCTATCTATCTATCTATCTATCTATCTATCTATCTATCTATCTATCTATCTATCTATCTATCTATCTATCTATCTATCTATCTATCTGCCTACCTACCTACCTGTCTGTCTGTCTGTCATATCTATCTATTTTTTGTTACAGCGGGTGACATATCTATTTTTTTCTCAGTGTGTGTGTGTGTTAACGCACTCAAAGTACAGACTTTAAAAACGGCATACTTTTCCACTGGCGCGTGGTGCGTGAATGTACGGCATGCGTGATGCAATAACCCAGGGTTAGCTTCGAGAAATTGGTAGATTAACGTAGGACTCTGTTACAACTTGTGTTGTACGTGTGTGTATGTGTGTATATTGAAACCTGTATCTGTGTGTGTCAGAGAACAGCACACTTTGACGGAGAGTGCAACGGATGTTGCAGTGTGTTGTTGTCAATTTCGCAGACAGAGCGGAATGTTTGTGAATGTTCACAATTCAGTAGGACACAAATAGAGAGGTAAATGTCAGGTTTTCACAGGAAATAAAGAAAGTTTACGTTATTTTGTTTTCTCTGATGCTACAGACATAATAGACAAACTGCGTGTTAAGTCATGTTTTCGAGTGGGAGTTAAGTGTTTGGGATTCTTACGTACGGATCTGATTTTTTATAGACACGCTAGTAAGCACGTTTAAAGTTATGAGATGATTTTTTTACTTGGGTGCTTTGTACACTATATTTTGAACATAGCTCAACTGAGTATGTGTTAGTTTTTTTTTTAAACACAAAGAAAGTGTTCAAATGTTCTGAGTAGTTGGGGGAGAGATACGGGTGAGCTGAGCTCACATCTCAAGCTGTTAGTTCGTGCTGATAACGCGAATGTCATGGGTTCGATCCCCATACTGGCCACCACTTCTGTTACTATTGAATTTCGTTACAAGCTGTTCTGTTAGTGTTTCTGTTATTGTTGAATGTTTGTGGTGGGTGTTGTGGTGTAGTACCGCTGATAAGGACGATGCCAGTAAGGTCGGGCTTACTGTTAGTGCCCGACAGGTGTATAAATATAATGGGCGAATGTCGTGAGTTCTTTTAAATTCGTATGTCTCTGATGTCACCCACACAACAGTAACGCTAGGTTAGGAAATTTCATTTGATTATTCGCAGGAACGCCTTCTCGATGGGAATCGGAGCTCTTATACGTGTCTTCATTCCATTGACTGAATTTGAGCGTCGATACTCTGCAATAAATATCAATATGTTGGACTTCACCATTCAAGCCATTCGGAATTCTGACTCCGCAGTGGATGATTTTGTCCCAACACGCTCATAAGACTTTCCAAGGCCGCTGGAGCTTTGATATTGCACATAACTAATTGAGGACATTGTATTCTTTGACTTTCATGTGACACGTTATTAGAATATTATTCATACACAACAGTATGTTGATGAACATTGAACGAGTGACAATAGTATTGACAATAGTAATTAAACTTAACGTATCATTACGATACATTTCGGTGGTGAACATTTTTCTGACATTGTTATTTATTTGCATTACCCAGCACTTAGTTGTGCACCAGTAGTAACTGTTTATACGTAGTATTAGTTTCTGATTTCAATAATAAGCTCATTATTAGTACTTAATAAGTTAATTAACTTGTTTCTCTTGCCTATTATGCTCTATTTAGATTGTAGCTTTCTTTTCTGTTTTATATATGTATTGCCTTTTTGTTCCATGCTGTTTTGCCATACTTGTATTTATTTACACACAATCCGTTGATTAATTTAAATTGTTACCATGTTGTATCATTGCTTTCTTTCACTACACACATTTCATTGCTGGTCATTCTTCATTTCATTTCATCTCCGCTTTTCAATTTCCACTTATTGGTTCATAGTTAGTCTATACTTGATATACTTCATTGTCGTAGATTTCCGATAGGAGAATTAAGACTAGGTTTGGTCCCTTCTGAATAGGTTTGAATAGGTGATAGACTCAGTGAGAGTTAGTGAAAGGTAATAGAATTTCCACACACGTGAGATGATAGATTTGATATAGTGGCTGTCTCTGAAAGCGAAAAGAATTCTTCTCTCTCTCACCTATCTTCTACAACAGTTGTTACAGCGTCAGACAGACTACACCAATATACATATTACGTATATTTCTATCACTCACAGGCACGCACATACACGTGACGACAGGTAAACACACAGACGTGGGAAAACTATAACAATGATATATATATATTATCTAGAACGAGCTGACCAAACACGATTATTTAGTTCAAGAGCGATTTTAATATCAGGAAAAATCGGCTCACAACATCAAAGAAAGTACATCAAGGAAAATACATATACACATAGTCATAAAAAATCAAGGAAATGTTGCAAGGATGATAGCCCCGTTATAGTGTTAACTCTAGGTTTAGCCCGGCCCCGTTAAGAGAACAGATGATGGCGCCAGAGTCACAGATACATAGGGTTTGAGTCTAAGAGTTTTTCTTTGTTTTATCTCGTAATTATATGCACAGAGTTTGAAAAAAAAAATCTGATTTAACCTAAGACAAAAACACAAGAACTCTAGCCTTAGCAACAAATTATGCAGATTGAAAAAAAAAACTAGGACAGCAACAGGGTGTCAAAGATAAAATAGTGAAAAATATCACTCAAACCAGCGTACACTCATTCATTCCGCCATGGCTTCTCATACTTGTACTCACGACTTTGCTTGCTGCCTCTTGGAACACATTGATTTTAGATTTTCACACAGACTCAAAAAATGCAGTCTTCTGCCAAGAAGTCCCCAGTTCCAAAAGACGTATTTAACTTGGAGTCTCCGGGAACGACTACTTGGGTATGCAAATTTGTTCAAATGTCTGATTAAGTCACCTAACAATTATTCCAGGCGCGGGAGTTAGCAGAGCACAGTGTCAATAGCGTAGGTTTCTAAAAAATGATGAATGTCAGGTCGGTGCCTTCCCTCAGTATAGGATTCACTTTAGTCACACCACAGATTTGTCCACAAGATATAATCTAGTCGGGAAATGATTGTTAATATTCACGCCACCAGGCAGCAAATTATATAGAGTTTCTAGAAGAAATTAAGTGCTGGCTCCAAGGTCCAGTATTTATCATTACAGTCTTTGAAAACCCGTTATAGGGATATTAGTATTTCTGTCTAACTTGCACCGTCAGATCAGTGTTACTTGAGAAAACCCACGTGGTTCAAAATAAGGACTGTCTATTTCTTCACAAGTATGGAAACTACTACTAGGTGCTGGTAAAGTTAGGGTCACCCCAAAACTTTCACTGTGTGGAGGAAAAATAACACATATAATATAACAAACAGAATCTGTACTGGTTATGACTTACATTTAAACTTGCAAGCAGAGAGCTTTGCTTATCATTTAAACTTCCCGTGACGTAAGTTATAATTAAAAATCAGCAATCCTAATGAATTAGGAACACGTGCGTATTCCGTCACCATTCATGAGGCTGGATTCTAGAGTTTATACGTTAGTTTAGAAAAATACACTCGACTGAGTATTAGCAGTTAAATTAAATTTATAAATAGCTACAATTGCCGTTATAAGCTAGAAATTTTAATTTTTATTCTGCTTTCCACTGAATGCTTCCCTAGAAAATATAATAGCCTACCACTTTATTTCTCTTCTGCGCTAAAGAAATAGATTAAAATGAATTAAGCGATTTAACACTTTAACACTCACAAAATCTATATATCTATCATATTAATTACCTCAACCACAGAATTACAGGTAGTCGCACAACTTAAGAATAAAAATGCTGAAAATATTTCTGGAAGTCTAGAAGTTCGACAAATTGCCGAAACAAACTGAGATCTTCGCTAACAGCTATTCTGTTTTCGAGCGACCTATCTACTGTGGAGTCTATGAGCGAGAATGAAATTAAAGTTTCAAACTTGGCCAATATCTTAAAATCAGACAAAGGGCCCAAACTATTTCGCCACGCGAAATTATCTCCCCTACTCCCAACATTTACGTCCGCTTAACGCGTGTCGTAACTGTCACCTACTGACCACGATGTACGCGTGTCAGTTTCAAATCCCAGACAGCCTGACTCCATTGTAGGGCAGTTTTCACACTACAGCTGACCATGGCCCAAGTGAGCGCCGTGTCAGTTTGGGATTTTCCAGACAAATGTCTGGATACTGACCGGTGCAGATGTAAAGTATCACACCTCACCGGGACTTATGCCGAGAAGAAGCTCGCGCGCTCGGTGAGAATGTAGACGATTTGCTACGTCCTATGTTCAGCGAACCGACTTATCACGCCTTCTGACGCCCTGCAGCCCTGACATCTACGTAATATCGTCCTAGCGCGATTCTCAGTTTTGAGAAAGAAACAGGTAAAGTTTGCGAATTATATGAAAATAATATTCGCAAAACGAATGGATGAAAAATATACAGGAAAAAATGAAATACAGAGATAATAAAAGAGAGAATTTGGGTGAACGAATAGGAAGAAGATGTAGGAAATTAAATGAATATAAACCCTACGTGACAGAGCCTCCCCCCTTTAAGATATGGAAGTACTCCATGTCTACGTTATGGAGTTTAATTTCCTATAACCGTAGCTTCGGGGTGTCTGTCCTCTTCCCTCTCATCTTCCCCCTCCATCTCTGTCCAATTCCTACTCAAGTCCACTCCTCAAAGTTTCCTTCCCCCGGAATGTCTCCCATGCGCGCTTGAAAGAGCGTCGCCGCTTCTGACATTTTTGAAAGATTTCCTGTGATAGCGGTGGAATATCCCTGCCACTATCATCATCTTCGTCAGTTTTGGCGATCGTCAGGAGATGGTCGGAGGTTGGCACTGGTTTTTCCAAGTATCTCTTTAAGAGATTTAAATGGAAAACCTTCTCCTTTCCTTCAATAGAGATCTGGTAGTTAGCCTTAGAAATCTTTTTCAGGACGGTAAACGGCCCTTGCCATCCGATCTTCAGTTGGTTGTTCTCAGTAGGGAGTAACACCAAAACTTTCTCTCCTGCTTCCAGTTCTCTCTCTTCCGCGACTTTCCTGTATCGGTTAGCGTGCTTTGTGCGAGCTCGCTTAAAGTTAGTCGTTGCTAGGTCCCACCCTAGTTTCAACCTTTCCTTTAAAACCGACACATATTTACTGGCTGAGACAACTGTCTCATCAGCCTTCTCGTCTGTCAGAGACTGAAGTAAGGCTTCAAGCGGGCCCTTAATGGGTCTGCCGAATAAGAGTGTAGCTGGCGGAAATCCTGTGGAAGTATGAGGAGATTCTCTGTAGCCAAATAATGCTGCAGGAATACAGAGATCCCAGTCTTCAGGTTTCACTTGTGCCAGCTTACTTAGCATCATGGTGAGGTTTCCATTAGCACGTTCCACGAGCCCATTTCCGGCCGGAGTATATGGCTTAGTGTGGATGTGCTGGGTCCTCAAGATCTTAACGATCTCATCCATCAACAGGTTTCGGTATGGAGATCCATTATCCGTCAACACTTGCTGAGGGAATCCCAACCGAGTGAAAATCTGCACGAGGGCTTCTGCGACATGCTTGGCATCTGCGCATGTTAGCGGGATAGCTTCTGCCCATAAAGTGCATGTATCGACTAAGGTCAGGATGAACCTGTTCCTTCTTTTAGTCCTTTCGAAAGGCCCTAAAATGTCGATCACAACCCGTTCGAATGGTGTTCCCATTATTGGCATTTCACCCATGTGGACTGGGGGGGTCCGTTGCTTGGGTGGTACACGTTGGCACTGGGCACAGGACTTGACATATCTGATAATATCAGTATTCACTCCTGGCCACCAATAATGAGTGGTTATACGTTGGTTTGTGGCGTTCTGTCCCATATGTCCGCTAAAGGGAAGAGAGTGCCCCATTTCTAGGATTTGGCTTCTGTACTGTTTCGGTACTAGGAGCTGGTTGTAACCTTGGTCAGGCTTGCCCGTTCTCCGATAAAGTACGCCATCCTCAGAAAAAATGTCCCCGTGCTGTTTGGGTTCCTTCGCCATGGGCAGTTTCCTAAAGCAGGGTGCCAAAGTAGGGTCCTTGTATTGCGCTTCTTTAAGTTCCATAGGTATCAAATTTGGCGCAGGCTCCCGTTCCTTCTTGGTTTGCCCTCTTGTAGTTACTGCTGCCACAATCGGCTCTTCCGGTTTCCCAATACACACGTATCTCCCGCCAAGTATGACTGGGTAGATGGGATCATCCATAACAGCCGCTTTGATCACACCTCTGACAAAGTCAGAGTGTATCTCCACCAATGCGATGGGAAGCGCTGTAGGTGCATCACTCTTACGAACTCCACAAAGTTTGACGGTCTCTCCTGTCTCTTGACCGGGTTTAACCAGGTTTCTGGCAACAATGCAATCGTAAGAAAGCCCCGTGTCAAATAAGCAAGAAGTTTGAGAACCGTTCAAAATAACAATACCTCGCGTTGAGGGTCTATCCCCAACAGGTTGGGAATCACTGTCAATAATTCCGCCTTGCGAGACTGTCAATAAGCATCCGATGCGTTTCGGCTCGGTGTGCTCGGTCTGATCATATGTCCCGTGCTCAGGGGTTCTCCCTTTGCCACCTTGTCCTTTCTGGCTACGCTGCCATGTAGGGCGGTCGGGTTGATCAGACTGTTTGGGGTGGTTGGGGTACTTGTTCTTGTAGAACTTGGATTTTTCAGGAGGGGGGTTTTGAGGTCCAGTTTCTCTGTGGTTGTTTTGGTTAGAAGCCTGAGAAGATTGCTCTAGGTTATGTTTTCGAAAATGCTCCTCTGTCGGTTTCCGCTTTGTGGCCGGTAGTTCAGCCAGCGCATTGTGATAACGCTCAGACTTTTCCAAAATGTCTTCAAGTTTTTCTGCCCCCTGCTCAGCGAGAAATCTCCGGGTATCAGCAGACAAAGTGTTCTTTATTTGTTCAGTTAGAACAAGTTCCTCAAGACCTTCATAGGTAGAGGGGAGCTGCGAAAGCTCAAGGCACTTTGTTAGATATCCCTTAAGACGAGATGAGAACTGGTGAAAAGTTTCAGAATTCTCTTTCCGGCTGTTGCGAAACAGTTGCAAAAACTTGCGAGCGTTCATTTCAAAGCGCTCCAGTAACGCTTTCTTCAACACATCGTAGTCGTCTTGTTGGCTACTTTCCAGCTTAGAATAAACATCATAAGCAGAACCTTTTAGGGCCTGGGAAAGTTTCATATTCCAACGCGACCTCTCTAACCCGTACAGAGTTGCAATTTTCTCAAATTTCTCTAGCCATGTGTCAATCTTCTCATTGGGACAAGGGAAAGATTCTAGCGGAAAAGACATAGCAGAAAGATGAGTAGATTGAGTGTTAGAAGGATCAGTTAAGGAGGAATGAGGAGAAGACTCTCCACTGCTGGAGGTAGAGGCAGCACCACGGCTTTGGAACTCTAGAGTCTTAAGCGCCAGCTCATGCTGTCTCTGTTTCTCTTTTTCCCTTTCCTCATGCTGCATCCTGCGAATTTCCATTTCCTCGTCCATCTTCTTCTGCTGTAATAGCCGGTCTTCCGCTTCTTTCCTCTTTAGTTCTTCTTCTTTCCTCTCCGCATCATATCTCTCAAGTTCGTCCCTGACAAAAGCTTTCGCTTCTTCTCCTTCCAGTCCCTCCTCTCTCGCTTCGTCCCTGAGAAGTTGTCTAAGCTTTGCCCTCTCGGCCATATTATGTCAGTGACTGAGACTAGTGGAGAACGAAAATAGGAAAAAGGATACACTGGTTCCTACCACTTACGAGAAAAAAATTTACCAAAAATCAAAAGATGATATCCTTAACCCTGGGATACCTCCTCCAAATTAAAATCTAACTATCGCTGCTATTATCGGCAATAAAGCACTTAATGCAAAACACGACTACGCCAACTAAATGGTAGTTAAGATTACAACTGAAAAATAAGTTGCTACAGTGGAAAAACAAAAGAATATTGCAAAAATTAAAAAGAAAAATAATCCCTTAATTTTTAAAAATCCACTATAAGTTCGCCCCTGAAGTCAGATCGGGTAAGGGAGGGAATTAATCTGGACAAAAAGTCCGAAACACACTCCTTAACTTAGTTCAAACGCCGTTCTGCCTCAGTACCCAGTGAATGTTATACACTCACAACTTTACCAGCATTTAGTATTACAATCAGCAGTTAACATATATCCCGACAAAATCAACCTGTAACCAAAATGTATATTATTCAAAGATGCTGTGGAAAAAAAAAAACTTATTAGTTTGTGTGGCCAGCACGCCCGTAAACAGATCGCTAGTCTAGGGGGTAATTATTATTAAAAAGATACACAACTCACAAAACATCACACTCTTACTCTATTACAGAATAAGAATCTTAAATACAAAATCCAGATAGACGAGTCCACGTTTGTCGTACTCGTCTTCCTATTCTAAGTTCAAAGACCGGAAACGAGTCCCCATTTGTCGTAGATTTCCGATAGGAGAATTAAGACTAGGTTTGGTCCCTTCTGAATAGGTTTGAATAGGTGATAGACTCAGTGAGAGTTAGTGAAAGGTAATAGAATTTCCACACACGTGAGATGATAGATTTGATATAGTGGCTGTCTCTGAAAGCGAAAAGAATTCTTCTCTCTCTCACCTATCTTCTACAACAGTTGTTACAGCGTCAGACAGACTACACCAATATACATATTACGTATATTTCTATCACTCACAGGCACGCACATACACGTGACGACAGGTAAACACACAGACGTGGGAAAACTATAACAATGATATATATATATATTATCTAGAACGAGCTGACCAAACACGATTATTTAGTTCAAGAGCGATTTTAATATCAGGAAAAATCGGCTCACAACATCAAAGAAAGTACATCAAGGAAAATACATATACACATAGTCATAAAAAATCAAGGAAATGTTGCAAGGATGATAGCCCCGTTATAGTGTTAACTCTAGGTTTAGCCCGGCCCCGTTAAGAGAACAGATGATGGCGCCAGAGTCACAGATACATAGGGTTTGAGTCTAAGAGTTTTTCTTTGTTTTATCTCGTAATTATATGCACAGAGTTTGAAAAAAAAAATCTGATTTAACCTAAGACAAAAACACAAGAACTCTAGCCTTAGCAACAAATTATGCAGATTGAAAAAAAAAACTAGGACAGCAACAGGGTGTCAAAGATAAAATAGTGAAAAATATCACTCAAACCAGCGTACACTCATTCATTCCGCCATGGCTTCTCATACTTGTACTCACGACTTTGCTTGCTGCCTCTTGGAACACATTGATTTTAGATTTTCACACAGACTCAAAAAATGCAGTCTTCTGCCAAGAAGTCCCCAGTTCCAAAAGACGTATTTAACTTGGAGTCTCCGGGAACGACTACTTGGGTATGCAAATTTGTTCAAATGTCTGATTAAGTCACCTAACAATTATTCCAGGCGCGGGAGTTAGCAGAGCACAGTGTCAATAGCGTAGGTTTCTAAAAAATGATGAATGTCAGGTCGGTGCCTTCCCTCAGTATATGATTCACTTTAGTCACACCACAGATTTGTCCACAAGATATAATCTAGTCGGGAAATGATTGTTAATATTCACGCCACCAGGCAGCAAATTATATAGAGTTTCTAGAAGAAATTAAGTGCTGGCTCCAAGGTCCAGTATTTATCATTACAGTCTTTGAAAACCCGTTATAGGGATATTAGTATTTCTGTCTAACTTGCACCGTCAGATCAGTGTTACTTGAGAAAACCCACGTGGTTCAAAATAAGGACTGTCTATTTCTTCACAAGTATGGAAACTACTACTAGGTGCTGGTAAAGTTAGGGTCACCCCAAAACTTTCACTGTGTGGAGGAAAAATAACACATATAATATAACAAACAGAATCTGTACTGGTTATGACTTACATTTAAACTTGCAAGCAGAGAGCTTTGCTTATCATTTAAACTTCCCGTGACGTAAGTTATAATTAAAAATCAGCAATCCTAATGAATTAGGAACACGTGCGTATTCCGTCACCATTCATGAGGCTGGATTCTAGAGTTTATACGTTAGTTTAGAAAAATACACTCGACTGAGTATTAGCAGTTAAATTAAATTTATAAATAGCTACAATTGCCGTTATAAGCTAGAAATTTTAATTTTTATTCTGCTTTCCACTGAATGCTTCCCTAGAAAATATAATAGCCTACCACTTTATTTCTCTTCTGCGCTAAAGAAATAGATTAAAATGAATTAAGCGATTTAACACTTTAACACTCACAAAATCTATATATCTATCATATTAATTACCTCAACCACAGAATTACAGGTAGTCGCACAACTTAAGAATAAAAAATGCTGAAAATATTTCTGGAAGTCTAGAAGTTCGACAAATTGCCGAAACAAACTGAGATCTTCGCTAACAGCTATTCTGTTTTCGAGCGACCTATCTACTGTGGAGTCTATGAGCGAGAATGAAATTAAAGTTTCAAACTTGGCCAATATCTTAAAATCAGACAAAGGGCCCAAACTATTTCGCCACGCGAAATTATCTCCCCTACTCCCAACATTTACGTCCGCTTAACGCGTGTCGTAACTGTCACCTACTGACCACGATGTACGCGTGTCAGTTTCAAATCCCAGACAGCCTGACTCCATTGTAGGGCAGTTTTCACACTACAGCTGACCATGGCCCAAGTGAGCGCCGTGTCAGTTTGGGATTTTCCAGACAAATGTCTGGATACTGACCGGTGCAGATGTAAAGTATCACACCTCACCGGGACTTATGCCGAGAAGAAGCTCGCGCGCTCGGTGAGAATGTAGACGATTTGCTACGTCCTATGTTCAGCGAACCGACTTATCACGCCTTCTGACGCCCTGCAGCCCTGACATCTACGTAATATCGTCCTAGCGCGATTCTCAGTTTTGAGAAAGAAACAGGTAAAGTTTGCGAATTATATGAAAATAATATTCGCAAAACGAATGGATGAAAAATATACAGGAAAAAATGAAATACAGAGATAATAAAAGAGAGAATTTGGGTGAACGAATAGGAAGAAGATGTAGGAAATTAAATGAATATAAACCCTACGTGACATTCATCTTTGTTTGAATTTGATGTTTGATCCTCTTTGCATACTTGATCTTCATACTCCGCACATACTTCCATCCCTCTATTGTTGGGTTATTGATATGACTTAACATATAGTGTGATTCTCTGTTGTAGATATTAGAATTTGATCGACCTCACATTTTTGTTCGATGTAATTTTCAACCAAAAAAAAATGATGATTTTTTTTTTTCCGGGGGTCGGTGTAATCTGTTAAGTCATGTTTTTGAGTGGGAGTTAAGTGTTTGGGATTCTTACGTACGGGTCTGATTTTTTATAGACACGCTAGTAAGCAAGTTTAAAGTTATGAGATGATTTTTTTACTTGGGTGCTTTGTACACTAAATTTTGAACATAGCTCAACTAAGTATGTGTTAGTTTTTTTTTAAACACAAAGAAAGTGTTCAAATGTTCTGAGTAGTTGGGGGAGAGATACGGGTGAGCTGAGCTCACATCTCAAGCTGTTAGTTCGCGCTTGAGCGAAGATTTACTGGGTTGTACTGAGAGATAATCTCGGTCAGTAGGTATCTGGCAGAGCTTCAAGACGGGGATAGTCTCGCTTGTCTTCCCAGATTGTGTTTTGAAGGGAAGAGATTCGATATATATATACTATTCAAATGCCATGGATTTGTTCGGCTATTACAATGTATGATGTATCGCTGGATATGCGATCAGATTCATTATGGATTATTAGCACATTTTTGCCATTGTAACATTTGCAACGATTGACTGTTCCTTGATTCGCTGTTCATGCGATAAGATTCATTATGGATTATTAGCACATATTTGCCATTGTAACTTTTGCAACGATTGAATGTTCATTGATTCGCTGTTCATGCGATCAGATTCATTATGGATTGTTGGCATCTGTTTTGCCATTATAACTTGTGACAATGTACTGTTCGTGATGTCAATGTTGCTGTGATCAATAAACGGTGTATGCGTTGGAAAACCTTATTCGCATTATCCGTTGGTCTATTTCCTAGCCTAGCGTTACTGTTGTGTGGGTGCCATCAGAGACATACGAATTTAAAAGAACTCACGACATTCGCCCATTATATTTATACACCTGTCGGCCACTAACAGTAAGCCCGACTTTACTGACATCGTCCTTATCAGTGGTACTACACCACAACACCCACCACAAACATTCAACAATAACAGAAACACTAACAGAACAGCTTGTAACGAAATTCAATAGTAACACTGCGTCTTGTGTAGATGTTGATGAGCGCGTGGGAGCCATGTGATGATAGAGGTAGAGGACTTGTGTTAGAAAATTGACGCAACAGTGATACTTCAAAATCTACCCGCTCAAATAGAAGTCAGTTGTGTCTTATAAAACTTATATTCGAACATGAGCAAGTTGTCAGCTCAATGATATTATAAGCTCAAACATGAGCCAGTTGTGAGTTATACAATATTATAAGCTCAAACGTGAGCCAGCCAGTTCCAGCTGTGAGTGTTAGAATACTATAAGATCAAACAAGAGCCATCCAGTTGCAGTAATGAGTTATGGAATATTATAAGTTGAAACCGGAGCCAGTAATGAGTTCATGAATGTAATGTTCAAACAGGAGCCAGTAATGAGTTCTAGAATATTATAAGCTCAAACATGAGCCAGTAGTGAGTTCTGGAATATTATACGCTCACATAGGAGCCAGTAGTAGTTCTAGAGCATTATAAGTTGAAACTGGAACCAGCAATGAGTTCAGGACTGTTATAAGTTCAAGCAGGAGCCAGTAGTTAGTTCTGGAATATTATAAGCTCAAACATGGGCCAGTTGTGAGTTCTTAAATATTATAAGTTCAAACAGCAGCCAATGGTGAGTTCTGGAATATTATACTATCATACAGGAGCCAGTGGTGTGTTCTAGGATATACTCAATTTTAGTTACTTCAGTCCCCTCTTACCGTAAAGCTTAGTAGGAAAATAGAAATTGCCTTCTTGAGTCAAGTCTATCGTATAGTCCAGTGTTTCTCAACCCTGATAGTAGCAACGCCCCCTTTTGACAACTAATATTTTAAAAAGCCCCCACCCTTTTAACACCCCTTGCTCTTTATCGTGTATACACACACACACACACATATACATATTCCACCATACTTTTAAAAAAGCAATGCAGTTAATGAGTTATCTTTTCTTATAATATAAAGAAAAAGAGAAAGCACATTTATAAAAGCTTAATAATAATAATAATAATAATATCCCCTTCAGTCATAACTGACTATGGGAATGCGCCCCAGAGGTAGCAGCTCTCAGCTTCTTATTTTCCTGCTTATTTTCGACGTTGTCTCCTCTCTTCAGCTTGTTGTGTGAGCTTCTATTCGCCCAATCTGAGGTGGCGCCGTAAATAGCATCGCCACTTGGTGCGATCCGCAGCTTCATCTTCCCACGTTGCTGGATTTATGTCCAGTGCCCTCATATCTCTCTTAAACACATCATTGAACCTCAGCTGCGGTCGCTCAACTGTATAAAAGTATAGTTATATTAAATATGTGTTTAAGTACGGAGTTATATAACCACAGGTTCATTATCCTTGAATTACAAATTGGCAGAGCAAATGATATAAAATTAGTTCTTACAACTCTATAACTATCATGATCATATCATTTTAATAGCGGCTAAATGAATGCATATATATCTTCAAATCTGAATATTTAAGCCTCTCCTTATGTAACCACTTTAAACATGAAAAAATTGGAAAAATTATTAGTTGATAATAATGATATAATTAAATAAAAATTCACTTACTAGTGAAGCTTAATGAGATCCTTGCTCTTGGTGTGACTCAGCCAGTTTTGTAATATTTGGTTCTACGTTTGTTAAAAGAAGTCTCAAATTTCCTCTGTTACAAATCTGCAGTCGGTTTCGTTCCTTTTGTAGTAGCAACACTACTGCACTGAACCCCTTCTCCACCAAATACGACGTTGGGAATGCTGTAATTAGCAATTTAGTTTCACGCCAAAGAACGGGATGCGCAAGCCTCTGCTGGATCCAAAAATTTTCGTAAGGTGTGTGACTGAATCGTGCTTTTGCCTCGAAGTCATTTTGTAGCTCAATTAATTCTTCTTGTAAGTGTTGACTAACTAGTTCCACGTCTGATTCAAACGGATTAATCACACAGTCTGGTATTATTAGTTATTGCAAGTCCTTAAATCTTATGCTCATATCATTTTTAATAGCGTCTAAATGACTGCAATAAACCTATAAATCGGAATCTTTAAGCTTGTCCCCACCTAACTGTAGTAAACATGGAAAATGAGAAAGTTCTCGGCGACTAAGATTATTTTTATATAATGTCAATTTGTTGATGAACCCCATGATAATTCCTTTCACTTTGATCAGACTGATCTAATTTCCGTGTAGCTTAAGAAGAACCTCATTTAACTTTTCAAATATATTTAAAATATAGGCCACATCTTATTGCAATACTTCTCTTTCGATTCTAAATTCTTCTTTGATTAAATCCAAAAACTCTACAACAGAATCAAATAATGCCCATAATCTGTTTAAACAGTTACCTTTGGACAGCCATCGTACTTCCGTGTGAAGGAGAAGACGTTTAAACTCTTCACCATTATCACAACAAAGTTTACGAAATAATCTATCGTTCAACGAATGCGCCTTAATTTTGTTAATAACACTGATAACACAGTTCAATGATTTGTGGAATCTGTCACTAAGATGCTTGGCGACTAAATGTTGTCGATGAATAACACAATGAATTGTTAAAACACCTGGTGCCACATTTTTTAAGTAGGCCTGAAACCCACGATGACGACCAACCATAGCTGGTACTCCGTCTGTCGCGCATGCGATGACATTGGAAAAAGGAATTTTTTCCCAACAAAAATGTGTTTCCAGAAGAAAATAGGTGTTGAGAGTGGAGAGAGAAGGTTAGCTTGGGTGTGTCGAGAGGCTAATGAATGTTTCGAGTGTTGAAGGGACATAAATCTCCGCCTACTGTCTCCTGATAATGATAACATCCCAGGCACTAAAATTGTGCGTTTGGAATCCTTGGGACTCTATGGGACGCAAGGCGAATAAAAACTATCGTGTTACAAGCTATGCGAAGGGAAAATCTTTTGTAATTGTTTCATATTGATTCTTGTAAAAATGTACACAACGCCCCCCTGAATGGAAGCAGCGACCCCCAATCGTTGCGACCCATCAGAACGCCCCCAGACAGCTTGAAAACGCCCCCCAGGGGGGCGGTACCGCCCCCGTTGAGAAACACTGGACTATAGTCCATCTATCTGCCTCGTGATCTTCCCCGTCCCCTGACACCTGATCTTCTATTGTTGTAGACGCGTAGTGTTAATTTGATCGGGTTTCATTCTCTTGAGACAGAAGAACCACTTATTTTTGTTCTCTATATATACTTAATGCAGGATGTAGTACCTACAATTTTGTGATGGCCATCTGTTCTCATTGTTGCTGTCATGGTAACGTTTAATGGCTTTTCTTAAGTCTATCATCTCACAAGATGGGATTTTTCTCTCATGTGTTTTGGTCAGAGACCATGATTGACACTGATTGCAAAGAGTTTGTAAGAATACACTATTTATCAGCTGAAGTTTAGTTTCCACAGTGATGTTTTGATGTCTGAGTAGTGGTCACAGTTGGCAAGTCACTGCACCACTGGGCCTTTTGGCATCTTGTTTGAGATTCTCTGACAATTCTTCTATTTAAAGAGAAATACAATTCTTCCTAGGTACTTGCTACTAGAACCTGTTTAAGCTTGGTGTTAATATCTATGTTAAGTCAACCTAGTAATCTGCTAATCTTCATAGGTTCTGTCATTCATACACTGATCGCCATGTTGTTATCTTCCACAAGTTGAATTAAGTTTAACTGTATGGTTTTGTAATTTGTTTTCATCTTTTTACATTAGACTTTGGTTATCTGCAAAAATATAATTCATTCAGTGTGGGTCGTGTTCTTCATGTCTGGGGTTACTTCGTCTTCGGGTTTTGTTTCTAAGTTTGTTCTGATGTTCATTTGTCCATACCGGTATAGATGTTGAACAGTAGCGGCGATAGCCCACATCAAAGTCCTGTGGTTATATCAAATGAATTAGTAATTTCATCAGTTTTGAACTCAAACATGAGCCAATAGTGAGATCGTGAATATAGTAAACTCAAATAGGAATCAGCAGTGACCCACAGAGACTTAACTGCTGAAGCAGGAGTTATCTTGAATTTTAAAAACCAATATGCTATAACAAGGACTTACTGAAAACCTCTGGGACTTAACGTTCTGAAAAATGGATTGTAAGCGACATCTACGTAGTGACTTAAGTCACTTCATGATGTTACAATTTTATATCCTCACTTCTGTCCGCTGGACATGCATGAAACAGATGTTAAAACCATGAGTAATAGCTACCGTTGGACTAATACACCCCCCCCCCTCCCCCCATCCCGGTCTAAAATGGTCAATAAACGGACATTACAATAGACACGGTCAAGAAAATATGGGCCTAACACCATATTCCCAATATGCCTCAATGGGCGTGTAACGAGATCCTTTACCTTTTTACCTTACAATAGACACGGAGAAACGTGCATGGTAAGAAGAGGTCAGGCTGAACCAAAAAAAAAAAAAAAAAATGGCATTTGATGGAGTATTATCACTAAACCCGGACCGAAAATGTAGCTTCTTACATTTATTATAAAAGTGCGTAAGTTTTTAGGCGCCACTTGATGTGTTGATTTAGATGAATATTCATGATAAACGTGAAAGTCGGAAAAGAAGGGGAAAAAATAGTGTTTTGTTTTCCCACCGAATAAGGCAGATAATGTAGGAAAACAATCGGAATTTGTGAATAAAACAATAAATAAATAAAAAAAACCAAGCTAACACTTACGGCAGATAATCTGACATCTGTGCTGTAGGACACCAAAGTAATAGGAAGGGATGATGGCATTTTTTAAATTCATGGCAGGAAGGGGCCGCATAGGACGACGCTAGGCATGGCAAAACATCAAAATCTGCAATTCTCCTCAAAGCTTGACAGTACAACTGAAAATAAAAGGCAAATTACACATAGAAGATAGAGGAGCGATTTAAGAATAGAAAGGCAGACATTTTGCCACTAGATTGCTCCAGTGCACCATGAAAGAAATTCATTTTAGCCTAGGGTTCCCATAATGTTTTGTTTAAAAACCGGGACATTTCCAAATTTTTACCTAAAAAACCCGGGACATTTTGTAAAAAAACGGGACATGTTAAAAATTAAGGTAAAGCACAAATAAATCTATTATATATTATATGTTGCACTTAAAATAAGATACTGGTATAAAAATACGCACATTAACTAACACAACTTCCACTTTAAAAAAGAATTCTAAATTACAAACATACTTAATTAGAAAAATCGCACCTTTAAAAAATACACAATAGTCAAGTTTATATTTCAGATTCATCAGAATATTTATCAGATTTATGGGCCTGTTCAAGAAGTTTTTTTCTTCTGATATTTGGGCATAGAACTCAGCACAAGAGAAATCCTTAAAATGGGTCTTTATAATGGTTAAAGCTTTCACTGTCTCAATTTTAAGTCTGTTTTTTGTCTATCCAAAGCGCATTTATTAATGAAAAAACGCGTTCAAATCTGCATTGGATCCTGGCAGTGTCAAACAAAAACTAACTAGGCATTTCAGGTTCTCAGCATTTATATCCTGCTTTGTAAAATGAGCGAACATCTCACATCATTTTTCACTGACACTTTGATCCTTCAGTTCACTCCACACATCAAATTTGCTTCCACAATATTTTTTCACACATGCAAACTCCTCAAATAAGTCCTCTTCATTCACAGTAAAATTTGGTGACACTGTCTTCATGAATATGTAGCTTTCTTGGGTGTTCTTCCAAGTCACAGACTCCTTTCCCTTCAAATTGATCCAATCCATAGACTGAAGAGGCGTAAGAAATGGTGTACACCACTCCTGAATATATTCAATGCAGGTGTCATAGAAATCTACTGCATAGCTTTGAAACTTTTCAACTGTTATGCGTCCTTCTTTTTCTAATTCTTGCAACTGATTTCTCACAGTAGTGGTAAGAAACTTTTCTGCCTTCCTGTAGGACCCTTAAAAAGCGGGACATTTGGAATAAATTCGGGACACCGGGACATTTTATAAAAAACGGGACTGTCCCGGGAAAAACGGGACGAATGGAAACCCTATTTTAGCCTCACCAATAGAAAGCAGTCTTTGAAAACAAAATTTCAACAAAAACTGGACCACCAACGTAGAGACACGTATTTGTGACCATTTATTACTTCAGGTGATTATTCTGGTTACCGGATATAACAATTTCCATGTAGTCAGAGGTCATGACATTTTTAGCCAATCAAAAAAGAAAGTCAGTCCCATAGCAGATACTGCCGTAGGGGGGTAAAGTGTTTGAGACTTCACCATAGTCCAGCATCGAGACCAGTTCCCTTCCTCGCTTCCTTTTCATTCCTTAACTCAAAGTTAGGTACCCATTTACAGCTGGGTAGACTGGAGCGTGTCGGCACCGTGATTCGAACCCGGCACCTGTGTCGCGAGGGACCAGCGCTCTAACCCCTCTGCCAATCGGACGCTTTTATTTTAGCCAATACTTAACTTAAAATATAAGTTTTAAAAAAAAGTTAAAGGTAGTCCAGTAGCAGATTCTAAACATTCTTCTCTAGGTATCCACGGTATTCTTAACTTTCTTTTGTAAAATCTCGGCTTTGTTTCTAATTTACTTGCTTATTTACTAATTATCCTTGACTAGCTTCCGTATGTTAGGATTGGATCTATATAACGCTGAAAAAAAAAAAAAAACTATCTTTTTTAATTCCATTGTCGAAGACTATCAATAACATAGAGAAGAGGAAACAAAGAAACAGATCTTGTTAGCCGCTCGAGAATAAGAGGGAGAACCTTCCTTAATAATTTAATTATAATGTAAACCTCCTATAATGCTAACACTGTAATTTACTTCTTTCTAACGATTGCTCTGTAGGTGTACCATTTTGTTCAATTACAAAGTGGGTCTATATCGTACTATCCCAGACTAACAATACGTCAGTACTTGGGAAAATGTAGGCCTTTGTTTTTGTGCCCGCTGCCGCTCCTAATTTTCTAGTGAACCACAGCTCATAAAACACCACGAAGTGCAAATGTGGTGTTATGCGGGATACAGTGTGACCAAAAAAAAAAAACAAAAAAAAAACATACGGTGTATATAGAAATATGTTGTGTATGAAACTTTAAAATTCAGCAAACGAAGGGACGTGTAGGTAGTTTATTTTGTATATCCACACCACGGTTTGATATGGAGTATCTGTTTATATTTAACGATTTAGTTCGTGTTTTGTGATACGTTCGAATTTCAGTCTGAAACTTTACTAATTTGAATAAATTGACATATGTCAAAGTGCATCGACCAGACAAGGTGAAAGTTAAGGCCTCTGAAAAGTGACATCAATATGTGTAAAGGTAAGATAGCACATTCACAAGAGTCATCGATTAATGTAAGCAATAACTGTCATAACTAAAATATTACGTAGACAAGAACAGGTAGCTTTTGTTAGGGCCTGTTATATGATGAACACACCACGTGATCTTGTGTTGTTAGTTATAATTTATTGACTGTAGAAAGAATACAGCAGAGGAAAGAAACGTTAGGACGACTTATCTGCACTCTGTGTTTTCGTGTGCTGTTTAATGTTGCAATTTTTACACGATTAGAACGACGATATTTCGTGATTTTTTTTTTTACCTTTTACTTGTTCGGTCCACTATTGCCGTGAAGAGTCGAAGGGAGATGAAGTTGTCGCTCTTGCGTCAAGCGTGTCACATTGGCTGATGTGAGTTCGTGTTGTTGTAAGACTTATGTGACATTATGTACGAGTATTTATCTGCCTCTTGGTCTTACCTGTGCTCTAAAACCAGATTTTAGTACTAATGTAGGCGTGTAATGGTAATTGTTCGGGCTCCATTCTCATAAGATGGCCAAACCATTTTATTTCCTGTCTCTCAATATATTTGTTTTAGGATAAAGTTCCTAAAATGTTTCTGACGTCATCATTTCTCATTCAGTCTGCCTTGGTAACATTCATAGCTTTTCGTAAACATTTCATCTCACTGTTCCTCACGTGTGCTGTGATCTGGCGCTATGACTGATAGCAAAGAGTTGGTAAGAATATTGGTGCTATTGACAACACATAATTAAGCAGGTGAGCACATGCAACGTTACGGTTAAAACAATCGTTGTAGCACACCAGAATCATACCCAGTTACATTAATTCACACGCGCACACAGTCACACTTATCAACTCATTCAACCAAACTCACACAATAACACACACGATTATATGCTGTCTCGTCGTCATAGATACAATAACACACACGATTATATGCTGTCTCGTCGTCATAGATACAATATCACACACGATTATATGCTGTCTCGTCGTTATAGATACAATAACACACACGATTATTTGCAGTCTCGTCGTCATAGTTACAATAACACACACGATTTGCCTCCCCTTAGCTCTGCAGTATGGTCCAACAGTGGCCAAAACTCAAGAGTAACTGATGTGGGTCTTCGAAGGTGTCTACATTCGCACAAGATTACTCTTGGCAGAGTTGTAGATAGAAGGATAATGATGCTTTTAACTCCAGGGAGTATCCACAAGATATTCAGAAAGCGAGAACAATGCTGCACTGGCTGAGCACGTTAACTCTAGTATCTGCCGTCAACTTTTGTGAAGGATTATGTAATCTTATAATTCGTTAGCTCGTTCAAGCCCCCAGCTGAGTTAATTCAGCAAATTACCTCTTATTATTATTTAGCTCTGTTAACGTGTATTTAAGACATTTTCTGAGACTTACGGATGTAGTACATTCAAAATGATTAAATCAACTTTAGATTTGTCTTTATACAAGTAACAGATTTAATAATCAGTTAGGTCTGAACAGTTATAAAAATTCATAATTGTTTAGAAAAAAGTATTTATTACAGTGTGATATTATGGTTTTCGAAAATGGACAGTTCGCTAGGCAGCTTTTTTAAGTTTTACTTAGCTGCCAATAGTTGGTTCTGCTCCCGCTAATGTTTGGGTATTTGCAGATAGATGATTGGATGGCTCGCGTCCCTGGTCAATATTTAAGAGTTGCAGCATGTTCCGAGTAGGATTAGGGAGTAACTGCAAAGCTGGTCCCGCGTCTCTAAGACCTGTCTGATGATGTGTCTAGCGTCTACTTCAGGCCACTTATACCCTCACTTGTTCCAGATATAGTACCCTCAACTGGTACCACCAACTAGTATGGCAAAAGAAGTGAAACAAATACCCTCTTAGTATTGAGATTTCCGACACATACTTATGGGCCCCCCTCTTTTCATTCCATCATCCCATCTATCTCAGAACTTTTACCCTTTCTGAGACTTAATCTTAATCTCAGTGGGCGAAAAACTATCTTTACATTTAAAATGAATAGTTTTAAATTTAACTTTAGTTGAAAATGTTAACAATATAGTTTGAATATGTTTGCCTTTACATCGGTTGAAAAGGTTGTAAACTTTCATTACAGTTAGAGTAAATATGTTTTGCATTTACACTGGCTGAAAAAGTTGAAAACTTTCATTACATTTAGAGTGAATATGTTTTACATTTACACTGGTTGAAAAGGTTAATAATATAGCAAGTATGTACATCATTTCTTTCATCTTTCCCTTCCTGCTCCATATGAAACTTGGGACTACCTCTGCTTTTGGTTCTTAATAAGAAACTCACAATAAATCAGTCACCAGCCCTGGCAGTGGTGGTTCATGAAATCATCATTCTATATGCTGAGGTTGCCAGCGTCAAATGACTTGGACATCCACTAGCAATTTTCACATATTAATCTTCACATGTCAATATATACGTATTAGTTCACATGTTAATAATGAAAAAATATAGAATTCAAAATGTACAACTTACGCCAACCTTTAGGCTCACAGACTGCTGACTCAGAGAAATAAAGGCACTTGTAGAGGCTTCTTACACTTGGTCTGGGGTGTTGTTACTTTAGCGATAAGTTCCCACTTTGACTCCGTGTTTCAGATTCCTCAGATTCCGGTTTTCCTTGCTAATAATGGTAGAGTTTTCTTGGGAGATAATTTCTCAAGATGCTCAGACAGAATCCGGTCCGATAAAGGAAATCTGCTGCTATTCTTAACTCTGGCAAGGTCTGGTTGTCTTCTTGCCGCGAGTGAATTTTCACAGTGCTTTCAACAAAAAGTGTCAGGTGTAAATTTTTCTCCCTTGTTCCTGGCACGTGTTGCTTACTATTAGACCAGGCCCCAATCAGAAATGTAGTTATGTTTACATCTCGAGTGCCGGCCAATAATTTCAAACATGCATGTTTAGGATGGGGTACTTCAAAATATTTCCACTATGAAATTTCTGTGTATTAATACAAAGGTCATATCTTCCAAATATGGAATGAAAACATCCGATCACTCTCTCGGCAATGTTTACAAATAAGATATTACTTTCGTCTAAAGTAATGTCTTTATAACAAGGTGTACAGGAAATGATTATGTCATTCGTTTCCGCCGAGTGCATGCCGACAGGTCGATAATTTATCGCGGGCACTCCTAGATAAACATGACACGCGTTCACTATACGAATATTGACCGGGCCCATCTTGGCTTTACCTGCGTCTTAATCTTAGCAAAGCGGAGAAGCGCAAAGCAAACGTGATCGATTATCACTGAAGAGAGTGTAAAATTGATAAGAAAATAGCTAATATATGCTTGATAGCTTCTTCTTCTTTGATCCTTAGCCGCCGACCGTCAAAGCAGTCAATGGCCATTACGCCTGGTGGCGTCTTGTAGGGCAACAACAAATTGATTCCACTTTGCTTGGTCGGCGGCCATCCTTCGTACAGTGCCCCAACTCTGGTTCATTCTTTGCATCTCAGCCTCCACAGTCCTCCGCCAAGTTGTTTTTGGTCGGCCTCTCTTTCGTTTTCCTTCAGGGGTCTATAGCATATGTTTGATAGCAGAGAAGAAAAAATGGGCCGACCTCGGAAATTGTGCGTAATCAGTACTCACAGCAAATGTAACTGACTACTGCCGGAAAGGAGAAGAGATCGACCCAATGATTATGTGACAGACGTCATAGTTACAAAAACAAACACGATTATATGCTGTCTCGTCGACATAGTAACAATAACACACACGATTATATGCTGTCTCGTCGTCAGAGT
Organism: Oreohelix idahoensis; assembly: GCA_024509875.1. NCBI lineage: Eukaryota > Metazoa > Mollusca > Gastropoda > Stylommatophora > Oreohelicidae > Oreohelix > Oreohelix idahoensis. Next base: position 236,315 of record JAMPIV010011631.1, read on the forward strand.
TACAATAACACTCATTGTCACAGAGGGTAGGCTTGTATTGTATACATATACTGCTAAAAAAAATTGAAAGGCCACTTACAAATTCATCTGCAGTTTTAAAATAAATAAAGATACAATTATGAAACTCACATATCATAAACGGTTTTCATTGCACATTACATTGACATTAAAATGAAGAAAAACAAATGATTTCATTAGTAAGAAAATCGATGTCAATCGTCTTACCTCCCTTTTTGAAAATTCAGAATCATTAAACAAAAGTTAACATGATTCAAAATCGAGTGTGTCCACCATGAGTTTGAATGCATTCACTGCACCTTTGCCTCATTGATAAGACAAGAGTTCTTAGAGTCATTTGTGGGATCGCTTGCCACTCCTGCTCCAGGAAGATGAACAAATGATTGAGGTCAGTAGCAGGTGGATGATTTTCTCTAAGTCTACGTCCTAGCACATCCCATACATGTTCTATCGGACTGAGATCAGGAGAGTAAGCTGGCCAGTCTAAGCGGGTGACATGTTGCTGTTGTAGGAAGTCGTTCACGACCCCAGCTCTATGTTGTCGGGCATTGTCGTCCTGCAGGATAGAATCAGGTCCTAGAGCCTGAAGTGCCGTAAGAGCAAGCGGCTGTAAGATGTCATTTCTGTAGGCCAAACCATTCAACGTACCATGCACTCGATACAAGGGTGTTCTGGAGGTCACACTAATTCCGCCCCACACCATAACTGATCCACCGCCATAGCGATCATGTTCAAGGACGTTGGCATCATGATAGCGTTTTCTTGGGCGCCTCCAGACACGATTTCTGCCATCTGTGAATGATCTGGTGAAACGGGTTTTCATCTGTGAACAGAACTCTGCTCCATTGATGCCTTGTCCAGGTCACATGACGCCGAGCCCAAGCCAGACGAGCTGCGCGATGAGCTGGAGCCAAGACAGGTCGGATGACAGGTCGCCTTGCATGCAGATCTGCATCTCTCAGTCGGTTTCGTATGGTTTGGTCACTGACGATTACGTTGGTGGCTGCTCGCAGTTGCGTCCTGATGGCACTGGCAGTGATTGTTCTTTGTCTGAGAGCCAATACAACAACAAATGTGTCTTGCCGTCTTGTGGTAGACCTTGGACGTCCTGACTTGCGTTGTTCTGCGACACTGCCGATTGCATTATAACGATCACGCAGAGTTTGTATGACAGAGTGGGCAACTCCTAATCTCCTAGCAACTTCTCGCAGCCCTACATCATCCTGCAGCCATGCCATCGCTCTCCATCTGTCAACATTGGTCAAGCGTCTTCGCTGAGCCATGGCTAAAATGGTAAATGTTACAAACATACCCATTGCCCGTTCCTTCCGAAAAGTTGGTGACATGTGTTCACTATAGTCACGACTTGCACGTGAAAAGCAAATTTCAGCAATGTTATCAACAGGCTTTGCCATAGCAAGCATTATCAAACATGCATTATTTTTCTTTCCACCTCGTACATTTGATTGACCTTGGAGGGACACACACGTAACACAGATTTGATTTATTGTCAGATTAACAAACATTGTTTAAGTATGCACAAAATGCAGCAAAACTTTTTTGACTGAGTGTTCAGGTTTAAAGAAAAATAGCTTAGTTGAAATGACCTAAAAAATTGAAAGTGGCCTTTAACTTTTTTTGAACAGTATATTTTGAAATAAAGAGAGCTGCAGAAGTGAATGCGTCTATAATTAGGCTGGATCATTCCTAGGAACATATCCGGGAGTTACGCAAGGAGATAGTTCTAATGACCCTTGTCCACGAAGCACTATTTCTGTGGTGACTAATTGGCAGGGAGGATATTCATAATCTTCTCCCGTAGCGAGGCGGTGTTGTCATCCGGAAGGTCCTGATTTTCTACTCTTTATTTTTTGACGAGTGTCTGAAACGTACCTTAATGTGTATTATTTATTTACAGTCACAGACAACAACAGTATGAAACTCTATAACTCACTCTCTCTCACTCATTCTCTCTCACTGTCTCTCTCTCTCTCTCTCTCTCTCTCTCTCTCTCTCTCTTTCACTGTCTATCTCTCACTCGCTATCTCTCACTCCCTGTCCTCCCTCTCTATCTATTATGTAAATAGAGGATGATAAAAAAGTCGCTGTGCTCCTACCAATACCAAATAAAATCAATGTCACCATGACCTTTCAGCTCCCTAAGGAACATAGACCTCCAACAAACTTATGCCAAGTCTCCTGTCACGTGACAACATAGACCTCCAACAAACTTATGCCAAGTCTCCTGTCACGTGACAACATAGACCTCCAACAAACGTTTGCCAAGTCTCCTGTCACGTGACAACATAGACCTCCAACAAACTTATGCCAAGTCTCCTGTCACGTGACAACATAGACCTCCAACAAACGTATGCCAAGTCTCCTGTCACGTGACAACATAGACCTCCAACAAAACTTATGCCAAGTCTCCCTGTCCCATGTCGTCAGCTCAGTATATGTCCATGTCATCTTCATCCCTTTCCTTTCTGCCCCCCCCCCCCGTTCTCGTTGAGTTTTTGTGTTGGTGTTGGTCCCCCCTTAACTCTCTTACTCCGGGGATTCCAGAACAATGACACTCCTGTAATGCTATTAACAGGCTTCTATTGTCAGCGACGTCTTGTCAACTCAAGAGAAAAGGCAGATACCCATTTACAGCTGGGTAGACTGGAGCGTGTCGATACCGTGAACCGAACCCGTCACCTTTGCCACGAGAGACCAGCGTTCTAACTACTCGGTCAGTCGGACGCTCTTTTCCCCCCACTATCAGTCTTCTTCTTCATCTTCGTTCGTCCTGAAAAGGACGTTGGTTGCGTTGTGTCCGTTTACAGCGGGACTGCGACATTTGCGCCTTTCGGCCGACACATCCGACATCAGCACTGCATTTTTTAGGACTGGGTTTGCTTTCCCTCTTCGATCCCTACTCTCTCAGCCAGACTGCAGTGATGCACCCTGTTTCCAGGACCACCACTTGGAGGTGGAGTAGGGTCTTGGTCAGCTCTGGTTCGCTGACCCTGATGCAAGCAGTCAAGCTATGTGTCGCTTACTGCATTCCTCACGTTTGATGCGTCATAGGTCCCACTATCAGTCTGAATAGTACGAATGAAATGATATTTATTGATCATCAATATTGAACTCATGACAATACCAGGGGATCAAAGGTGAGGAAAAGCCGCTGCTTTTGGATAGAACACACAGTGAGGAAGCATGTTTGATAGTATTACACGGCCATCTTTGTTCTATGGATCCCCACGGCAAGAGAAATACAGGTAGTAAAAAAGCCACGGAGAAGAGAATTAGAGACAGACATAAAACTTTGAAGATTTGGAAAGAAGTTAAAGCGATGGAACAGTACAGGACAGATGGTCATGCAATTGTTGAATGCTGTACAAGGAGCACAGGGTTGGTAATGAAAGAATTCCTAGTTTACTGCTGTACCAATTACCTATATCGTTTTAAGCTATGCACCCGGGGTTTCCCAAAAGTACTCACGAGGTGTGCTATAAAATTGTCGTAGATTTGTGATAGGTGAATTAAGACTTGGTTTGGTCCCTTCTCAATAGCAATAGAAACAAGTGATAGCTCAGTGGGAGATGATAAAATAGAAATAGATTTTCACGAGTGAGATGGAGGAAATATATTAGAGTCGGTCTCTGACCCTCGAGATGATTTCTCTCAGTCAGCCAATCATCTACAACAGATTAAGATTTGTCAGACCGTCTAGTATAATATATAGTAATATATATATATCCCTCACATACACACCCACCTAAGTGACTACAATAGACACACAGACGTGAAACTATGACAACGGAAATATAAATAATTGGGAACGAACTGACCGACACACTGGAATAAGTTCAAGTGAATTTTAATTATCATAATAAAATTCCACCACAACACATAAAATTACATCAAACATATACAAATAGTCATAAGTCAATGAATTGCTACAAGAATGATAGACCCATAGGTATAAACTTTTCCCCTCGATGTATAGCCCACAGTCCTGTTAGAAGAAGTGTGATAGCCCCAAAGAGTCACGGATGCATACGCTATAGTCTAAGATTTCCCTTTAAAAAAAGAGTAAGAACAGACTTTGATACTCTAATCTATCCTAAGGAAAATATTGTTAGCAACAAAAAAACTTGCATAAAGAAATTTAAGACAGCAAAATGGGTGCCAAAAATACAACAATAAAGGAATCACTCAGTCCTGCATTCACTCTATTCAGTCAGCCGTGATCACTAGCTTGCATTCGTACTTACAGCTTTGGTAGCAACTTCTGGAAAAACAATTTTTAGGACATGCTCATTGTCGTGAAACATTCTAAATCCACATATATAAAAATTAATAGGAAAATGTAAAGCCTAACACATAAATTCAATAAAAGGAAAGAAGAATGGTAAAGAACAGTGCTGTCACAATGACTGTACTCGAGATCCCCCTTTTTCTACTTCGTCTGCATATTCTCACGTTTTCACGTTTACTAGTAAGGCCTACAGCAGCATACACGCGTTTCCACAAAACAATAAAACGTGTACTGTATTTCTAAGAAAACCTTGAGCTAGGCACACTGAGTAATGACCTAAATTAATACTTCCATTAATTTCATTTTATACACGGCGTGATGAAAAGACAGATGGACTTAGGATAGATAGAGAGAGGGAGGGCTGAAAGCAGGAACGCAGGCAACACTAACACGCGTCTCGCGATATACAATTAATGCCACCCCAAGCGTAAGGCCAGAAGCACTAACTTTTTTCAGACAGACAGTGATAAAAAACACTACCTATACGAGAGTTAGGTTTAAAAACCTGAAAAACGCTTATTAGGAAACATGACATTATACTGGTTTACGTTTGAAAGCCTGACAGTACAGCAGACACCCTAAAAGTTTGGAAGTGAGGAGGTGGTAACAGCACGACTATCCTAGAAGAAAATACATATTTTGAACGCCGCCACTTAGCTCCCTTAAAACTTATATAGTTGAGTTCCTTAGGACTTGCTGACAAAGAATATGTTAAGTGTTACGCAAATAGTCTAGGAATTAACAAATTATGGCCAAAAGAAAATAGTGAGGGTGTCAAACAACACCAAAAAATAATCGCACAGTGGCATGTTTTGAAACCACTATTTTACGGGAAATGGGCCACCATGTAAAATCCTATTTGATTGGATAGAAATAAATGTAAGGCTAAACACGATTAGTCGGACTATAAATACTAATTCTTTGTTGTTAGGGAAACGGTAGTAAGGGTACTTTTTTTTAAAAGCTGTGTAAACATGGCCCGATTGGTTAGACCCGCCAATATAGTCAATTAGGAGCGTCAGGTCAGTGCCACACTTTAAAATAAACTTACTAAGAAACAGTGCGTTGAGAGCCAGATCATATTTTTCTAAATAAAAGTCTGGGACAGAGGCAGATCGGAATTTGTGCCATTATTCATCGCCAGTCAACGTATCTGTGTATCATTTCCATGAATTGTGGTAAGCTTGATATATTCAATATCTTTTTAATGAAAATTGAATGTAAATTGATAATTTATGTCTGTATATGTGTGTGGTTCAGTAGCCAACATGAGACAAGGCCTAAATATTGCTCCAACCTGAACGGGGCGTGTCGGAGAAAAGTATAACTGCATGGAATGGCCAAACAGTACACTGACACCTATCTTATTGACTAGAAGGAAATAATGCTGGAATTGCAGAGGCGTAGTAACCATTTAGGAGGAGAATACTGGTGTAAATTGTTCCAGATGAAGCTAGCAGTTGGCCTATCGCTCTGAACTCAGTGTTTGTTATGTATTGCGTTCAGTGTGGAAATAGATTATAAGTTAGTTATGAAGTAGGAGGTACCACCTTCTTGTTTCTGACTGTGGTCCTAGTTATTGAAGCAGCACCTGGTCTGAGTTTTGCTGAAATCCAGAGGCTGACAGCATACTCCTTGGTCCAGATAGCGACCAGTGAGGTGTCTCCAGAACACAGGAAGCAATCGAGCAGAGGAGTCTTTTCCTGCCGCCATCACGAAAGATAAGCTTCTGTGGCCAGAGTAGCTCAACATTATGTGCCCCCTCAAAAATTGACATTTTGTTAAACACAGAGGGACAATTAATTGGTTCAAATGACAGGAACTGTGAAAGTTTCCCAATACTATTTCCCCGATAATCAAACACTTGAAGTCATTATGAAAAACAACAACCAAGCTTGAACAAAACCAGTATTACCTCATATTACTACTGCACAAATTACACATATAGAATAATAATAATAAAATATGTCAATACAAAGATTATATTTATAAACTGTGTACATATTACTTGTAATTACATTTGATTGTGATTCCTGGTTCACTGTGTAGTTGAATCAGGATATCCATTATTGACAAGAATTAATACATATATTTTTTAACTTAAACACTTGACTCATTTAAGATAGTCTTATAGATTGTTATATGTGTGGGAGTGTCACAGTGTTGTAAAGTGTTGTGGAATAAATTAAATTGTTTATCTGTTTGTTGTTGTTGTGACTTACACTTCATCATTTTCATAACCCTAGACATTTAACGTAGTCATCACAATATTCCAGAATAATTGTGACTGAGGCATAAATGTGGTAGCAAGTAAGGTCATCTGTAATACACCACACTTATTAGATACATATACCTTCACAGCTGATCTCAGTCAGTACACTAAGTCCCCTATAAATATTTATAACATCCCACTTTACCACACTCATACAGAATCTCCAGTGGTAGTCTTGGCCAAGGGAACCCCAGTTCCGCAAAGTCAGGTTGAGTTCACTACTTCACGGAACGTTTCCTTGGTTATTATTATATTTTTTTATATCTGTCTATGTCACATTAAAATTGTCCAGGCACGAACGTTAACAGCGAGCACAGTGTCAATAGCTTAGGTTTCTAGTAACGAGGAATGTCAGGTCTGTGCCTTCTCTCAGTATAGGACTTTATTTGGTCACACCACAACTAGTCAGAACTCCGTCGGAATGTTACTGATAGTAATATTTTACTTGCCACAAGGGCTGAAATGTACTTGAGGTTTTTCTCAGGAAGAATTAAATCTGGCTCAATGGGCCCGTTACATAATTTAATCTTAAAGTTCATGTAATGGGTACTCTGTCGTTCTGGATGCCAGCGCAATGCCAGACAAGTTTTACTTTATACACCCAAGTCTTTAAGAAAAAAATGTTTTTGTTCTTCACAGATGTTTCTCAGTACTAAAACCGTTGGTAAAGTTGGGCTACCCCAGTTTCACTGAATAAAGAAAAAACAACATATAAAATACTTATACATACTATTCCTCGGTTATAACTTACATTATAAATTGCAAGCGTAGAGCTTGTCTTATCGTTTAGATCTCCCGTGAAATAAGTTATATTTCATAAAATCAATCATCATGAATTAGAAATACATACGTATTTCGTCAATACTCAATGATGAATCAGTGCAGTTATAAGTTAGTTTAAAATATTCTCGACTAATTACTAGCAATTTAATTAAATTTATTTATAGCTGCATGAGTTTAAGCTAGAAATTATAATTTATTTTGCTGTCCACTGAAATACGTCAGCTAGAGAATATAACAGACTTACAATTTAATTACTTCTGCACAGAAATCTAACTAGTAAAATGAAGTAAGCGGTTATCGCCGAATCACTCAATACTACTAGATATACATAATATTACCTCCACACAGAACTACAGACTAACACCATGATCTAGAATCATTCAATATAAGGGTATTCCAGAACTCGGCAAAATGTCGAGAAACTAAGACTTCGCAATACACAAGAGATTTCCTAGCACTAGCGATCTGTCTACTGCAACTGGACGATGACTGAATGAAATCAAGTCCAAGCTGCGGGGTAGATATATGAAACAGACAAAGGATCCCACGCTATTACGAAAACCCGAATAGCGCCGCTCTCTATCTCTCCCCCTCTCTCTCTCTTAACACTTCACATTAACTTAGACGCTGGCCATAACTGCCAAAACGCGTCTTCACACCTACTACGACATGTCTCATTTCTGAGCGATGCAGATTGGCGCCTTCCACACCTCACGCCGAGAAACTAGCCGAAGAAAAACTCGTGTCAGATGAAAATGTAGACAAATGTCTGCTCTCTATGTCTGACGAGACGAATTCTCACACTATTTCGTTCTCATCCAGGGACTGACATATTACGCAATAAAATGCGTTACTAGTATGAGAACAGAAACGGCAAAAGTCAGAATGGGAAAGTAATATTTTGTCGCAAATGAACGAATGCGAAAAACAGGAAAAGGATAAAAGAGCGATAATAAAGTAGAGGACACGGGTAGAAAAAGAAAAGAATATAGAAAATTTATTGATCATAAATCTCTATGCGACAAAAATGTTGTCGCCTCCATTCACGGAACAATGACCACAAATATTAACTCGCGCTTTGTGTCGAAATGGAGGTGGTTTCATAAGGTATATCCAAATAAAAACGTGTTTTAAAAAGTGTGTAACTTCTGTAATAAATTTATATCATTGACTATTTTCTGTAAGTAATATTGCTTAAGTAGAACAACTGCGTATATTATTATATACTCATAAGCCACCTGGTTTAATATTATCTTCTTTTATGTCGTCACGGCCTTTGCCTTAAGTAAGTTTGATTATTTAGCTCATCCTTCAGTGTTTGTCGCGAGAGGTTCAGATGTTATTAAAATTAAGATATCCTGGACACAAAGGTGTATCAGATGATACCAGGATAGTGCCAGATAAGAGTCTGGTCTTATCAGTAATACCCCCTTCTCTGAAGAGAGTAAGGGTGTATAGACACAAAGGTAGGGTCAAGCTATGTAAGTTCCCAGAGAAGATGGTGATGTAGTCCCTAACTGCTACCTCTCCTGATCCGCCTCTGTGATTATTGTAGTTAATATTGTTTCTGACTCTGCTAGGGGAAGTTATTTAATTAAAATTTACCAACAGTGAATAAAACCTTAACTTAAAGAATTTAAATAAGTCTGCTGGTAAATATTTACAATTTATTAAAACAGTTTCTCTTTTCTGTTTGGAAAAGCATTAAAAATCAAATATTTTAGAACATTAAATAAATAAAACAGTTCAACAAATGTTTTTCACTTGGGTCAAAATGTCTATCATCATGTAGACAAAATTAGCTTCCTTGATCATTCACTTGAAGAATTATTAGTATTATTATTATAAGTTTATTGAAACTCTATACTATTTTGGTCATCACAAACTGGATGAGTTTATGTTTTTGCTGAGTATGGATAAGCTGCACAGTTGCCTTAAGCAACTTAGCTGAGTCCCTTCAGATGGCTCCCTTTCATGCTGGATCGAATCTTCAGATGAAATCGTTCCAGTAGCTTGTCGTAGATTTATGATAGGAGAATTAAGACTAGGGTTGGTCCCTTCTGAATAGGTTGGAATGAGTGATAGATACAATGCGAGCTGGTGAAAAAAAACACAATAGAATTTCCACACGTGAGATGATAGAATGTGATATAGAGGCTGTCTTTGAGAATCGAGATAATCTTCTCTCTCTCACATATCTTCTACGACCGCTTTTAAAGGCGTCAGACAGTCTAAACACAGATATATATATATATATATATATATATATATATATATATATATATATATATATATATATATATATATATATTTATATATATATATATATATATATATATATATATATATATATATATATATATATATATATATATATATTAATATATCTCTATCTACTCACGGGCACGCACATACACGTGACGACAGTTAAACACACATACGTGGGAAATCTATAACAATGATTATATATATATAATTGGGATCGAGCTGACCAACGCACTGATTTTGTCCAAGAGAGATTTTTATTATTATCATCAAAAAAAAAAAATCTCTCACAACACCAAAAATTTCATCAAGAAAAAAAAAACATATACAAATAGTCATACAATTCAAGAAAATGCTACAAGGATGATAGCCCGTTTGATCTTACTCTAGGTTTAGCCCACAGCCCCGTTAAGAGAACAGATGATGGCTCAAAGAGTTATAGATACGTAGGGTTTAGACTAAGAGATTTCTTTCTTTCTCGTCAATATATGAACAGAGTTGGATAAATCTGATTTAACCTAAGAAAAAACAGAAACTCTAGCATTATTGTAACAAATTCTGCAGGTAAAAAAAAATTTAAGACAGCAAATGTGTGACGATAATACACCGGTAAAATAACACTCAGACCTGTGTACTCTCATTCATCCAGCCATGGCCTTTCTTACACATGTATACTCACAACTTTGCTCGCTGCCTCTGGGAACATATTAATTCTAGGACCTTCACACAGACCCGAAGATGCAGTCCTTGACCAAGAAATCCCCAGTTCCAAAAGACGTACTAAACTCTCAGGGAACGATTCCTTGGGGGTTCTAATTTTTTCGAATGTCTGATTAAGTCACATAAAATTTGTCCAGGCACGAAAGTTAGCAGAGCACAATGTCATTAGCTTTGGATTCTAGAATTAAGGAATGTCAGATCGGTGTCTACTTCCAGGAAGGTACTCTATTTGGTCACCACAATACTAGTCACAATCTCTGTCGGGATGGTTTAATGTTTCTTGTAATATTCTCGCCGCCAGGCAGCATGTACATTTAAATTTGTGGAGCAATTTGAACTGGCTCAAAAGCCCAATATATATTTCTAGTCTTTAGAAACCGTTAGTGGGATTGCTATTACTGTCTCTCTCTCTGATGGCATATGCACTGTCAGATTAGGGTTACTTGAAACAAAACAAAAAACCCACGTGGTTAAAGATAGGAACTGTCTATGCTTCACACAAATATGTCTCTTTACTAAACGCTGGCAAGTTGGGTACCACCGTTTCACTATATAGAAGAAAGAACACATATCAAATAATTTACATATATGTACTCATTATAACTTACATTTTAAATAGCAAGCCTACAGCTTGACTTATCTTTAAAACTTCCCGTAAAGTAAGTTATATAAAAATCAATCATCAGGAATTTAGGAATATCTTCGTATTCCGTCAATATTCACTGATGTCGCATCTAGCATTTATAAGTTAGTTATTAAAACAGTTTCGACTCAGTATTTAACCGTTAAATTAAACTTATTTCAGCTACTTGTTTAGTAAGCTAAAAATATGATTTATTTTGTATTTCCACTGCAACACGTCGATTAAAGAAATAAACTATCAAAATATTCACTCTGCACACAGAACTAGTTTAAAATGGAATCGGCGATTAAACACTAAATCACTTCACAAAACTAGATATCTATTATATATAATATTAATATACCTCAACCACAGAATTACTAAGAACGTTAAACCACTTCGACCAAACTAAGGCCATCTCTATTTACAGAGATTATTTAGAAATCGAACGAAGGTTGTTCTAGTCTAACTGCAAAGTTACTGAGTGAAATGAAATAGTTTCAAACGTGGGTTAATATTTTAAACCAGACAAAGGATGAACTATCTCCCCCGCGCCGATCTCTCCCCCTTCTCATAACAGCTACGTTATACTTAGAGGCGTGTCGTAACTGCCACCGGGCGATTACGCACCTGCGTTGACAAACTGACCGGGAAAAGCGCGTGGCAGTTGCAAATCTCAGACAACCGTCTGCCGTGCCACGAGTAATCTCACCCTTCGTTTAACAAACTGACCGAGAAACGTGCGTGTCAATTTCAAAGGTAGACAACTTGTCTGAAAGGCAGGGCAGTTTTCACACTACAAGCTGACCATGGCCGTGGAGCATGAGTGTCATATGCGAAAAACCAGACCCTCTGTCTGCCTGCCCGTTCTGGCAGAGTGAATTTTCACACTACGGCCCAGAACTCGGATGAAGAAAACACTGTCCCCGGGGGAACAGCAGACAGCTGTCGGCTCTCCCGGTCTGACGGAATGCATTATAACGCTTCTCGTCTGACTGACATCCACGTAATACCATCTAGTGCGATACTCAGTTTTGAGAAACAAAACGGGTAAAGTTTAAAAATACTGAAGAAAATATTTTTCGCAACCGAGTGATGCGAAAAATACAGGAAAAACAAGTATGGAAAGATAATAGAATGAAAGGATTTGGGTGAGAGAATAGGAAGAAGATGTAGGCAATTTAATGATATAAAGACCCACGTGACATAGCTACAGACGTTTATGACTGGCCTGCTATCACAGACTGGCACTGCATTCGTTGCAACTTTAGTACTAGGATTCTCTTCTTATTTGTAGACTTTAGGTTAAAGGATTAAATGATTAAACCTGAAACAAAGTCAAACGCAATCCCTGTATTTGTCCATCCATATCCCTCTATGACATAGATGGGGACGATAGACAGTTTCAGATTAGCGTGCTAGCAGATGCACAAGGTATAGTATAGTAGCAACAATCATTTTAATTCAATGTGATCATACTTTTCTTCTATCTTCTTAATCATCGATCGTTTCCCATGATTCGCCTCCATACAATAATTTGGTTGCGAATAAAACTACTAAGTAATAGGTCAAATTATACAGTACTACAATCCCTTTAATTATTCCTTATGTTCCTGGTAGGTTTCTCATTCCATTCAAGAAATACTTCTTCAAATACTTTATCAAACTTACAGTCGTACTTTGGCCATCATTCTCAATATTTTAAATATTTTCCGAAGGCGGGCTTTGCCTCTAGATTTACACATGAGCCTGTAAGTTTCATCAGCACACACTGTCCATTCCTACACATCTAACCACTTCTTATCGCACAGATGGATTAATCAGTATAATTACACATAAATATATACATAAATATATACATAGATTCGTTCTTACCCTCAGGCACACACAGACAAGCCCTTAATGGTTGATTAAGGTCTGCTAATCAGGTACATAAGGCAAACACTTGCTTTAACATGTGCTCTTCTTTCCCTCGCTTGCTTTGTTTTCAAATTATAGTGACTAACCGAGTTCGTTAGACCAGTCTATTTATAGTGCGACCTCGGACGGACGAGATGGGCATCCCGAAGAATGTAATCACGATCAGAAACTGTGGGTACCTTTTAGCCTATAGTACAATGTAGGAAAAATACTTTTTAAATTATCTCCGTAATTCCTGATGCGATTTTAGTCATTCAAAGCTTAAATTTTACTTGGTATTAGGCTTTACATATCCATATAATAATGTTTTTGGTTACTACTTGCATTTTCTGTTATGCATAGTTTAAACAGCTAAACTTAGGCCAACCTGAAGCTTCGAATGCATTTAACCTAATATTTCTCCCGTCCTGTAATAGTATTATTATAAGTATTACTACTTACGGGTAGAGTAACATCCCTAATATTGTTTTGATAACCTGTGCCAAGTAGTACTTCTTCCATACTGCTGTAGTAAAATTCCGGAGTTAATCATGTTACACGAATAGGGTCTTGCCATCTTTATTTTCCCATCAGTTGTAATCACAGGACCAAGAAAGCGTTTTCATTGGAAGGTGTATCATATCTTTTTGCAATGTATCGCCATACATCGCCGTAGGGCCAGAGTTATTAGAATTCGTGATGTGAAACAGACGTCATTTCACGACAGTGTTATCACTTACAGTGAGAATACTGTTGCTTGGTGTTCGCAATGAATTTTTGTCACTTAAGCAAACGCATTTATTTTCTGTTAAAGTATTCATTAAAAATACGTACAAAAAACACAAAAAGTAAATACAGAGGAGCTATTGAAATTATGATATACGAAACAAATAAAGGAAAGTAAGAGAACGAAATCACAAATCAGTCCACATGTCATTATTATGTTTCATATTATTACTGTTCCACTGTAGCTGTGTTTTCACTGACTGCAATCAACAGTTCTTCACTTCTGCCATTCGTGTTGAAATGAGGTTTTTCCCAACTATACTTCATTTTGTTTATAATTTGCTAATTAATAAATTTTACAAAACTTTTATGTTGTGCGTTTGTTTCTTCGACCTGACAAAGATCCATGTAGCCAACGTGCTAGATGCATTTCTTCTTTGGTTTTATAAATGTTTTTGTCTGTTTGTTTTTGTTTTATCTAATACATTTTTTCAGTAGCCCGTGTGCGTCCCGAAGATATCTGTTGTGTTTGTTTTACCTGATATATTTCTTCAGTCTTCCGTTGTCAAGATGAGCCGTAAGGCGATTCAGAAGGATTCTGGCGAATATCTTCCCAGCGATTGAAAATAGAGAGATGCCTCGATGATTGTTACAATCTTGGCGATTACCTTTACGCTTATATAGATGTATAATTGACACATCTTTGAGATCGTGTGGGATGGTTTCACTCTGCCACATTTGCTGAAAGATCATGTGAAGTTTCTGTATCAGAACTGTGCCGCCATCTTTATAGACCTCAACAGGAATTGAATCGGAGCCGGGCGGGGGGGGGGGGGGGGGGGGGGGGGCTTTCCACTAGAAAGTTGACGAATCGCTTTTTGAGTTTCCTTCAGAGTTGGTATATCATCTAGTACTTCATTTATAGGAATTTGGAGCAGTCGGTTGATGGCTTCGTCGTTAATAGATGATGGCTGGTTCAGAATATTATTAAAATGTTCGACCCAGCGTTGGAGAATTTTTTCCTTGTCTGTAATTAGTGTTTTTCCATCTGCATTAAGGAGGGGAAATGATCCTGATGATGTTGGACCATAGACCGCTTTGAGCGCATGGTAAAAATGTTTCAAGTCATGGCTGTCAGCAAAGCCATGGAGCTCATCTGCTTTATTACTCAGCCATGAATCCCGCATCTGGCGTAGTTTATGTTGGACGATTCTACGCATGTTGTTGAAAGCGTCTTTCTTGGATGTAGATTTTTGATCATTTAAATATGCTTTATGGAGATGTTGTTTCTCAGCCAACATCTCATCAAACCAGTCATTTTGTTTCTTGATGGCGGGACCCAGGACCTCTGTAGCAGTGTTGTAGATCTGCTCACTTAGGGCTGCCCAATTTGTTTCCACACTTTGGCCGTCTAACGAGATAGATTTGAGACGGTCTTCTAGGGTGTCAGTAGGTGACTGTTTGATTTTTATCTTCTTTAGTTTGGTGACATCCAGCCTTTTTTGAGTTTTCTTGACAAAGGTCTTCTACCTGAAAGTCAGTGTGGATTCCGCAAAGAACGTGGAACTACCGATATGGTGTTCGCTGCAAGACAGCTACAAGAAAAATGCCAAGAACAGCACTGTGACCTGTTCGCAGCTTTCATCGACTTGACAAAGGCGTTTGACACGGTCATTAGAGAGGGTCTATGGAAGATCATGGCAAAATACGGCTGCCTAAAGAAATTTATCACAATAGTGCAGCAACTGCATGATGGAATGCAGGCTAGAGTTCAGGAAAACTGTGAGCTATCGGAGCCTTTCCCCGTCTCAAATGGAGTTAAACAAGGGTGTGTACTTGCACCGACTCTGTTCAGTATCATGTTTTCTGCTATGCTGACTGATGCTTTCAGAGAGGGGACACAGGAATCGACATCAGATACCGTATTGATGGAAAATTGTTTAACTTTAGGAGGCTTCAAGCAAAAACCAAGGTCAAATCATACACCATCAGAGATCTTCTGTTTGCTGACGATTGTGCCCTCATTGCTGGCTCAGAGGCATATCTATCAGCATAGCGTGGATAGATTCTCCGAAGCCTGTTCCAACTTTGGGCTTACCATCAACACGGAGAAAACAGAAATCATGTACCAACCAGCTCCTGGAACAATTTATACTGAGCCAATCATCAAGGTAAATGGTGAAAAACTGAATGTTGTGAACAGATTCACATACCTTGGTAGAACACTATCCCAGAACATCGTCATTGATGATGAGGTGAACACCAGGATCTCCAAAACCAGCAGCACATTTGGCAGACTATACAACAACGTTTGGCATCGAAGTGGCATTAGTCTACAGACAAAGCTGAAGGTGTACAGAGCTGCGGTGCTTCCAGTGGTGCTTTATGCATGTGAAACATGGACTGTATACAGGCGCCACGTAAAGAAGCTAAACCACTTTCATACAGTCTGTCTCAGAAAGGTAATGAACATCAAATGGCAAGACAAGATCCCGGATACCGCCGTTCTTGACAGAGCTGGTATGCCTAGCATCAATACTATTCTGATGCAGTCACAGATTCGCTGGGCAGGTCATATAGTCCGCATGCCAGACCATCGACTGCCAAAGATACTCCTTTATGGTGAGATGCAGAAGGGTAAACGCTCCCATGGTGGCCAAAAGAAGCGCTTCAAAAACACGTTTAAGACTTCATTGAAAACCTTTAACATGCACCCTGATACACGGGAAGCTGCTGCGCAAGACCGAACTGCTTGGCGCACATCTCTTCGTAAAGGTGCAGCAGCATGCGAATCATCCAGAAGAGCAGCAGCGGAACAGCGGAGACAAGCTAGAAAGGACCGTGTAATAAAACCTTCACATGAAGCAAACATTCCCTGCCCACACTGTCCGAGATCTTTCCAGGCCCGCATCGGGCTCATCAGTCACCTTCGTACCCATAGACTAACATAACATATTCCTAATAATTGGATGAACAGAGTGGTCTTCATGACCCGTGAGAGTGGTCTTCATGACCCGTGAGAGTGGTCTTCATGACCCGTGAGAGTGGTCTTTATGACCCGTGAGAGTGGTCTTCATCACCCGTGAGAGTGGTCTTCATGACCCGTTGATGGACGAACAACAAAATATTTCTTAAGTAACCACGTGTGGGTCCCGAAGATATCTGAAGAGACTTAAGGATGAAAAGGACTATTGCAGCCTCATGCATGTCGTACTAGGCGATTGAATAGAGATTGTGCATGCGGCTGGTAACCTCATTATGTAAAACTAATTGCCAGAGAAATCTCAGCTGTAGGAGCTTGTGAATGTTTGGTGAAGGCTTCCTCCAAGAGGGACTAGCTTTAGTGGTGACTCCATGATCACAGCTGTAGGAGATTGTGAATGTTTGGTGAAGGCTTCCTCCAAGAGGGACTAGCTTTAGTGGTGACTCCATGATCCAAGAGGGACTAGCTTTAGTGGTGACTCCATGATCACAGCTGTAGAAGCTTGTGAATGTTTGGTGAAGGCTTCCTCCAAGAGGGACTAGCTTTAGTGGTGACTCCATGATCCAAGAGGGACTAGCTTTAGTGGTGACTCCATGATCACAGCTGTAGAAGCTTGTGAATGTTTGGTGAAGGCTTCCTCCAAGAGAACTAGCTTTAGTGGTGACTCCATGATCACAGCTGTAGGAGCTTGTGAATGTTTGGTGAAGGCTTCCTCCAAGAGGGACTAGCTTTAGTGGTGACTCCATGATCCAAGAGGGACTAGCTTTAGTGGTGACTCCATGATCACAGCTGTAGAAGCTTGTGAATGTTTGGTGAAGGCTTCCTCCAAGAGGGACTAGCTTTAGTGGTGACTCCATGATCCATATAAGGACTAGCTTTAGTGGTGACTCCATGATCCATATAAGGACTAGCTTTAGTGGTGACTCCATGATCACAGCTGTAGGAGCTTGTGAATGTTTGGTGAAGGCTTCCTCCAAGAGGGACTAGCTTTAGTGGTGACGCCATGATCACAGCTGTAGGAGCTTGTGAATGTTTGGTGAAGGCTTCCTCCAAGAGGGACTAGCTTTAGTGGTGACTCCATGATCCATATAAGGACTAGCTTTCGTGGTGACTCCATGATCCATAAGGACTAGCTTTAGTGGTGACTCCATGATCCATAAGGACTAGCTTTAGTGGTGACTCCATGATCCATAAGGACTATCTTTAGTGGTGACTCCATGATCCATAAGGACTAGCTTTAGTGGTGACTCCATGATCCATAAGGACTAGCTTTAGTGGTGACTCCATGATCCATAAGGACTAGCTTTAGTGGTGACTCAATGATCCATAAGGACTAGCTTTAGTGGTGACTCCATGATCCATAAGGACTAGCTTTAGTGGTGACTCCATGATCCATAAGGACTAGCTTTAGTGGTGACTCCATGATCCATAAGGAGGGCAAAGGAAAGTAATAATGATACTGACGATGATGATGATATTGACCATGATGCTGATGATGATGATGGTGATACTGATTTCACCACCTGACTTGTCCATGTAGTTGCTGAAATTCGTTTTTAAATTAAAAGTTTCTGCGGGACGGAGTAGCCAGTTGCATGCCCAACCCTCATTAGTCACGTCCTACGACATGCGTGGAAGGGTTTCAGACTTACTATTATCTGCTCCCCTTTCAGGCCCTGGTAACGCACGTGCAAAACTGGAGTAGTTGACAGTGATATCAAAATAAAAATACAAAATGCAAGATAAGCTTTCAGTGCATTGGGAAATATATGGAAGTCAGAAGTAATCAGTTGCAACACACACAAAAAATATATGGAAGTCAGAAGTAATCAATTGCAACACACACACAAAATATATGGAAGTCAGAAGTAATCACTTGCAACACACACACACACACACACACACACACACACAAAATATATGTAAGTCAGAAGTAATCACTTGCAACACACACACACACACACACACACACACACACAAATCGTCACTTCCAATGTGAAGACAGTCTCTACTTGGATGGTTACAGAACATGTAGAACAATAAACACGACAAACAGAAAGTTACAGACTGTCAAGTATCGATGCTTGCATAGAATAGAAGGATCGAACTCGCACGCCTAGGTCACCAGTGTAGAACTGATGACAGGAACCATACAAGTGCTAGTAGAATGAGAAATAAGAAGAAGACGCTGGCTATGGATTGGATTTACACGTAGGAAACATGTTGGTAGCATTACAAGGCCGGCATTGTTCTGGAACCATCAGGGTAAGACAGCGGGATAACAATACACGGAAAGGAGAAATGGAGACAGAAATAAGATGGATAAAAGAGGCATGTAAACGCCTTGAACAGATAGCACTGGACAACACGGATTGGAGTATTTATGATGAAAACCTGTGCTGTTTAGAAAGCGGAAGGGTTAAGATTATGATGGTATTCTATAGTCAGAATTATGAGCCACAGAAGTAGGCCACAGTGAGTCACAAATGAGAACCACGTGCTAAATGTCATCTAGTTTGAACTTGGCAGAGCTCGAAACGAGTCTAGAAACAAGTGATCTATTTTGATATCGAGTAATCAAAAACTGCCCTCAATGTTACTAGACGCGGTTAGCTATCTACCACGTCAGAACGTCCAGAGGCGAACCTATAGCATTTAGCACCCGGTGGGGATCATTCCTTTGACACCTTCACGCCCCCAGCCCCAATTTTAGCGCCATGTACGTCCCGGGATTCTGTGAAGTGACGAAGAAAGAATAGGCTTACTGTACCCTCAGGCATGTCGTAGAAGGCCACTAATATAATGATTGTACAAGGGGCTGGCAACCTCTCTACTTAAAACAAATTGCCACAAAACACCACTTAAAAAATATATAAATGCTTTGTACATACTTCCTGCAAGGGGATGAGCTACAGTGGGTGGATACAAGCTCTTTATGGAGCGCAAAGGAAAATGAGAATTGTGATGTTGAGAACGATGATGATAATGATAATAAACAGTTTACAAGTTTAAACACAGAAAAACAAATTATGCTTGCAAGTACATTTTTAAACAGCATAGTACGTCGTAACGTTAATGGAAATATGGAAGATGTAGATCATTAATACAGGCATATCTCACTCTTTCGACAGGTTAGGGACCATAGCACTGACGAAAGTCGAAAATAGACGAAAATTGAAGCATAGCCTTTATTTAGCTTGCAAATGCATTAGGGCCGCCAAAAACGTCAATAACTAAGTATATAACCCTTGCGAACGCGTGCAACACCTAAATAAACAGAAATAAACATAAGAATAAAGAAAATACAGTAATAAATAAAAAATACGTAAATAACATCTTACCTTAAAATCATTCTTGAGCCAGTAGGCGATGAATATATACAGTATGTACAGTTTTGAATGTTGGTAATTTAGGGGGAATTCTAGACTTAGAAAATCAGATGGAGACAATTAAAGAGGCTCATCTTCAGAACTGGAGGAACTCTATCCAATTCTTTTAAGAGAAGGGGACTTTGACGGAGATCTAACAGGGGCTGGGGCTGATGTTGATGGCTCCGCAATCTGGAAGGTTAGAGGGAGGGGTGACTGAGGTTGGTTGTGGCGGTTGCGTCTTGAAAAAGGAGAGCAAGGACGTTTGCCTCATTGATGTCTTGTTCTTTTCCCTAAGAAGTTCTCTGTAACGGGCTATTTGGCGTAGAGTTTTTAATTTCCTCTAACACTTTAGCTTTGTTCTAACTGTAGTGCCAGGTACACCTAGCTTGCGGCCTATTTCAGCATTTGAGATGCCTGGTTCATTAAACTTGATTAGCTCAAGCTTTTCTTGCAATTTGAGAACCTTATGGGTTCTTTTAACTTTGTCACTACACTTAGGACCCATTATGAGTATATTAAAGCACACAAATAAGTAGTTTAGGGCCTAATCACACAAAAAAGTACAGTATGAATACTGTACACGTGTCTTATAATCACGATATGAACACTGACATTATACTGTTATCACAAAAATAACTATGAACTGTTTACAGTATAAACACAAAAATAATATAGTATGAATAATTTGGTTATTTTAATCACAAAAATAAGTAGTATTAATATGTTTAGTCACAAATATAAGAGATTCAGTGTGGACAACTTAAAAAAACAGTGCACACCGAACGACTTCTGTTCAAAGACTGAACGACGAGAGAAACAAGATGACACGCGGTTGTGACGAAATGCGACGAAAGAGCGAAGCGAGCGACGAAATTTGGAAACGTGGTTTTAATTGAAAACCGATGAAACTCGAAGCGACGAAAGTCGAGGTATGCCTGTACTTCAGTGAATCGGTAAAACTGGTTTTAATTTTATTTACAATAAATAAATAAAAATAAAACAGGAAATCCAGTATAAACCGCTCAGCCTATTCTTGAAATGTAAACAGAGATAACTCACGGTTCCTGATTTCGAATCTTAATTTCTGCAGACTGATCAAAACGTACGCCACTAGGCGTGATCGGAAACAATGGCAAAGAAAACCTATCTGCTGTTGCCCTAAGACGCCACTAGGCGTAATGGCCACTGACTGCTTTGACGGTCGGTGGCTAAGGACGGAAGAAGAAGAAGACCAAAACGTATCGTCTTCACATAATGATGGTCAGCTGAAAGTAAAACCAGATTTATTAATATTGTATTACTGTTGACTGAATGAAAGAAATCTTACATCAAGCTCAGTTTGATAAAACGTCTTTCACTTCAAGCAATAGACACATAGACAGTCACAAATGATTGGTGGCTCCATGCTCCATTGAAAGCGAATAGAAAAAGTAATGATTATACTTATTCCTACAACCCGTCCGTTGTGCATCATAGTAATATTTGATACTGTTGTTGTAGCTAATGAAGGTTAGAGCATCTTTGATCTTCTTCTTGTATAAATGTTCAAATCTCACGGGGACCTCTGATCGTAAATAAATTATATTTTCTTCTGTATATACAACACTTTGCTGACTTTCCTTATTAAGATCACAGTTTTATATCTGGTCTTTGCTCAGTTGGAGCAATCTTTTAACTAGACGTTCGAGAATCATTCTGACCAACACAGAACATAAAGTTTACCATATAAAAGCTTACCAAAGAATGTGTAAGTACACGGGAGTAGGAAATGTATGAGACACAAACTCAAACAATTTAGCTTACCTAACCATGCTTTGATATGGAATCCGTAGTGAAAGAATGATGGTTGGCTTGAAAGACGCGGAGAAGCGATAATTTGACAAACCTGTAGAATGGAGAATACACGGAAAGAAGTTAAAATATGATACAGACCAATAAACGGGCACTCATCCTTGGCGCTATCTATTGGTGGTCTAAAGTAGTGATTCTTAACGTAGACTATATGGCCTACCAGGAGGCCATGCCATATTTCTAGGGGGCCACAGTAAGATGGTTAAGTACCTTTTTTCCAGCTAAAAGCCACATTGAGGGGGGCCTCAGAGGTAAACGAGGCTCAGGAGAGGGGGCCATGGTCAAAAACAAGTTGAGAACCTCTAGTCTAAAGCGTCAAACAAGGAACGCAGAAATATGGTAATTTAGGCAATTTGAAAAGCAGAGCATGGTAAGACGGTGCAAGAACCTACCAAGTCCAATGGAATACATGGGACGGAGTTCTGCAGAGATCTTTGACTTGGAATCCATATAGCACAGGACAACTACTGAGCCTCAGAGCAATGTAAAGCTTTCTACCATCGGCCACACGCCTCGTGATATGGGCAAAATCTCAAGATGGTCACTAACCCAAGTGCCAAGGGAAGCAAACACTAAAACATGTACTCTCAGCTTGCAAGGTCTGACTTTGACTTTGTTCGTGAGTTACATAAAGGGTTCGTGAGTTACGTGTAGGGTTCGTGAGTTACGTGTAGGGTTCGTGAGTTACGTGGATGGTTCATGAGTTACGTGGAGGGTTCGTGAGTTACGTGAAGGGTTCATGAGTTACGTAAAGGGTACGTGAGTTACATGAAGGGTTCGTGTGTTACGTGAAGGATTCATGAGTTACGTGAAGGGTTCGTGAGTTAACGTGACGGGTTCATGAGTTACGTGGAAAGTTCGTGCTAATGACTCCTGTCCACGAAGCCTCATTTTTGTGGTGCCTGGTTGGCAGAGTAGATTGTCACGATTCACTCCAGTAGAGAGGCAGTGTTGCCGTTCAGATGGTAGAGGGCGACACAACAGAATGTTATATGAACTAACTGCTACGAAAGATTTTACAAAGTTTACGGATAATAACAAAACCAGGTTTACTA
This sequence comes from Oreohelix idahoensis, assembly GCA_024509875.1. Lineage (NCBI taxonomy): Eukaryota > Metazoa > Mollusca > Gastropoda > Stylommatophora > Oreohelicidae > Oreohelix > Oreohelix idahoensis. The sequence continues at coordinate 259,189 of JAMPIV010011631.1, forward strand.
ATATACACTTTCTTAGAGCAGGACAGTCAATAAATCCTTAAGAAGGAAATAGTAGTTGATTTACCGTGTCAAGCAACATACTCTTAAGCCATTATAAAGTCATAGAAACGACTAGCACGCCCAGTCATATGTGGCCGTGTATGTTATACGGCACTAGTAGTTATATTGATTTTATTTGGTCAGAGTTAATCCTTTATATGTTGTCGTAGTTCAAGTGCTAACTGGCCTTCCGCCAGAGATGGTAATACTTGACTTTTGCTCATTTTTCTTCCCAGGTTTGTTCTTCCCTTTTGTGTTTAGTGCTAAGCAAAACAGTCTCAACATGACAAGGTATAATCCAAATGAAATACTGTAAAGTTCCACAAACAGCAATGTAGAAAATTCAATCAGATTGTGGTGAAGTGGGATGTTATAAATATTTATAGGGGACTTAGTGTACTGACTGAGATCAGCTGTGAAGGTATCTATATCTAATAAGAGTAGTGTATTATAGATAACCTTACTTGCTGCCACATATATATATATATATCTCAGTCAGAATTATTCTGGAATAGTGTGATGACTACGTTGTATGTCTAGGGTATGTGTATGATGAAGTGTAAGTCATAACAACAACAGACAGATAAACAATTTAATTTATTCCACCACACTTGACAACACTGTGACACTCACATACATAAAACACTCTACAAGGATATCTTAAAGGAGTCACTGATAACTTTTCAAATAACAATATGTATTCATTGCTGTCATGAATGAATATGTGTCCTGATTCAAATACAAAGGGAACCAGGAATCACAATCAATTTTAATTACAAGTTATATGTACAGAATTTATCAATATGAATATTGTAGTGACATATATTATTAAAAGTATCCTATGTGTGTTTGTTGTGTAGTAGTAATATGAGGTAATACTGGTTTTGTTTTGTTCAAGCTCTGTTGGTATTTGTCATCATGACTTCAATAGTTTGTCTTTATTGGAACTAGTATTGGAGATGTTCTCAGTTCCTGATATTAAAACAATTTACTTCCCCTCTTAAGTTTATGTTACAATGTTATTTTAAGATGGGGGTACATAATTTTGAGCTCAGCTGGCCACATCAGCTTATCTTGCGTGATGGCGGCAGGAAAAGACTCCTCTGCTCGATTTCTCCCCTGTGCTCTGGAGACACCTCACTGATAGCTAAATGGACCAAGGAGTATGCTGTCCGACTCTGGATTCAGCAAAGCTCTGACCAGGTGCTGCTCAATACCATCAAGACCACGGTCCCTGAAAACAAGAAGGATGTACCTTCTACTTCATAACTAATTGATACTCTAGTTCTACACTGAGCACAATACATCACAAACATTGAGTTCAGAGCGTTAGGCCAACTGTCAGCTTCATCTGAAATACTTTATACCAGTATTAACCTCCTTAATGGTTACTACGCCTCTGCACTTCCAGCATTATTTCTTTCTAGTCAATCATCTAGGTGTCAGTGTACTGTTTGGCCATTCCATGCCGTTTTACTTTCCTCCGACACCTTCTGTTCAGGCTGGAGCATTATAGGCTTTACATCATGTTTGCTACTGAACTACACATATATACAGGCATAAATTAACAATTCACATTCAATTTTCATTAAAAGATACTGAATGTTTCAAGCTTACCACAATTCATGGAATTAAACACAGATACGTTGACTAGCAATGAATTCTGGCACAAATACTGGCACAAATTCCCATCTGCTTATGTTCCAGGCTTTTATTTAGCAAAAATATGAGCTGGCTTCAACGCACTGTTGCTTTATCAAGCTTATTTGAACTAGTGGTCTCGAACTAACGCTCCTAAGTGATTATATCAGCGAGTCTGGCCAATGGAGCCACGTTTCGACAAGTGTTTGAAAAAAATTTTACCTTCCTACGTCTCCCCTAACAACCAAAGATAGTATTTATAGTCCGACCAATCGTGTTTAGTCTTATATTTGTTGCGCTCCAATCAATTTGGAGTTTACATGATAGGCTATTTCCGTACGCAAGGTTTTTTCAAACACGTTATAAAAAAATTTTATGAGCAGAAATGATTTCATGCTGTCAGGCATCCCCACTATTTTATTTTGGTTATAACTTGTTAATTCCTAGACTATTTGCGTAACGTTTTACATATTCTTTGTCAGCAAGCCCTAAGGAACCCAAATATACAAATTTAAAAGAGCTAAGTGGCTGCGTTCAAAATATGCAATTTCTTCAACCTCCTGTTTCGAAGATGTGCTGTCTGGGTACTGTAATGTTTTCAAACGTAAACCCATCTAATGTTATCTTTTCTAATAAGCGTTTTTCGTGATTTTAAAACCTAACTCTGGGAAGGTTAGTGTTTTTATCACTGTCCGTCCGAAAAAGTTAGTGCATGTGGCCTTACACGCGTGATAGTAGTAATTGTGTATCGCGTTACGCTTGTTGGGGTGGCATTAATAGCGAGACGCGTGTTTAATTTTGCATGCGTTCGGCTTTCTGCCTCTCCCTTCTCTATATCCTGCTTTATCTGTCTTTTAGTTACGCTGTGTATAAAATGGAATGAATGAAATATTAAAATTAGGTCATTGTTCAGCTTGCGTATCTCAAATGTTTTTCCAAGAAATACAGCACACGTTTCATTGAAGAAAGCGGGTAATAATATAGTAGGCTTTTACTATCAACGTGAAAGCGTTACAATTTGCAGACGAAGCATAAAACAAGGGGGATTTCGAGTACAGTTATTGTGACAGCACTGTTATTTTACCATTGCTCTTTTCTTTATTAGAATTTATTTGTTAGGCTTTATAATTACCTGATAATTTATATATGTGGATTAGAATATTTCACGACACCTCCCCTCTTAAAACAGACATCCCATGTCAGTCCTTTATTCTATATACACATAGATAAATGTAAGTCAACTTGACTTTACTCTGCTGTGGTGCTATCATGGTTTTATGTAGTTGGGTCCATTCAGAGTAGGCACTACTCCTGAAATCTGCCTCAGACTTCTACAACCAATAATATATTTCGGTTATGTTACTGAACAGCCGCAAGTGTGAGTGCTTGTCTTAATGCTGCTTCGCAACCCGTATTCACCATTTCTCTTCTCTGAGTCTGCGCAATGACATGTCCAGAGAACATTATATTTCCCTCAAAATGTACGTTATGAGGAGATAACATATACCTGGTGATAGCAGAGTTTTCGTAGTGGATCCCATAATCTTCTTATTATCCTGTATGAAACATTCGGAATATCCTCAATCAAAGAGGCAACTCAGGGATTCATTACGTTCCTCCGAAATGTTTACATCCAACAATTTTCTCCTCATTCTAGAGAAGACACTAGGCGCATTCTTCAATAAAAATTATTAAACTATTAAACTCATAGTGTCCTTCTGAGGTACTAAAGGCTAGGTATGGTCTAACCTCAGGCTTTACTGGAATCTGATAGTATCCTTTACTCAAATCCACTTTTGAGAAATATTTAGCTTTATTTAGTCTGGCAAACAGCTGATTTGTATCCGGCAATGGATCCACCTGTCCTTCTGTAATAGCATTCAGTCTCCTGTAATCTATACAGAGTCTATGTTCTCCAGATGGCTTCCTTAAGAGTACAACACCGGAACTATATGAGGATTCACTGTGTGAAATAATTCCCTCCTTCAATAGATAGTCTATCTCTTCCTTCAAAGCTTTCTCCTTAGCAAACGGAATCGAATATGGTTTCATACATACAGGTGTGTGGTCTATCAGTTTCATATCATATTCCAATAGGTTTGTATGCCCTGGTCGGTCTGTTAACACCTCTGCATGATTATTTAGAACCTGTTGCACTCTCTCTTTCTGAGTTTTCGTTAAATGTGTACTGATTTTCACCTGTGCTGCTGTCTCACAGGGGTGTAATGGATATTCAAATGATGAAAGTGGTTCCTTTTTCATCTCCATGGCGATGGACAAGGTCAACAAGTGTGTGTCTTCCTGATGTTCTCTTTCCAAATATTTCTTCAGGAGATTCACATGATAGATTTTTTCTTTCCCCTTCTTATCTATCTTATAATTTGTTCTAGACACCTTCTCTAGAACTGTATATGGACCTTGCCATCCAATCTGTAACTTATTCTGACTCCCGGGCAAAAGAAGCAGTACTTTCTCTCCCACAGCCAAATTTCTGTCTTTCGCTTTCCTGTTATAATAGGCAGCATGTTTCTTCCTGGCTTGTTTCAAATTTTCATTGGCAAGTTTCCAGCCAGTTTTTAAACGAGTGGTCAGCTCATTCACATATTGGTATGAAGATGTAATGTTTTCCTCTGCCTTTTCATCAGTCCACGTTCTTAACAAAGCTACATATGGACCTTTAATTGTGTGGACCTATTTGTCCATGCACCGGTATGGTCTCTTCCACTCGAAGCTTTATAGTGATGATTTTTCCTCCCAGAATTTTCATGCACAAAACGACCGCTACCAATTTTTCTTTTGGGGCTTTCTCCCCACTTAAAATTCTTGATGAGAGATTTCCTCTCTACATCCTCTTCCTCCAGTTTGTTTAAGTCCGATTGAGGGATTTTCGGCTTATCCTGGGGTAAGACCTCTTTTTGCACTCTCCGCATAGTGGCCATTGTAAAACAGTTAAGTGAAGCTTGTCCGTGAAAAGGGGCTTCCCATTCCATTTGGTCCACTTTATCAAATCTATATTTCTTTTTATTGTCAGGCCTAACTTTGCCCCGTGGCGTGTCCAGGTCCTGATCCATGTTCCCACTTGTGGGTGTTCCCTCATGTGCTATGCTACACCTTTCTACAAAATTCTCAATGTCCCATCTTGCTTTGGGCCAATAATAATTGTGAGCCACCTTTTGAATGATGGTACCTATCTTCTCATGGTCCCCCATCTGGTTTCACATGTAGGCTCCTTATTAAGTCTGCCCTATATCTTTTAGGAAGTACCAGCTGTCCCTGACCTTTGGATCTAGCTCCAGTCTTCCTATACATCAACTTGTTTTTCATGTAAAAATCTCCCTTGCCTGGAGTTGTATGACAAGTTGACAATTTTCTGAAACAAGGCTTGAGTGTTTTATCCCCAGCCTGTGCCTTCCTCATCTCTTCTGGAGTGGTATCCAACATAATATCCTCCTCCTGTCTTGAGGTCGACCTGACCTGAAGGGTTGCCATATACACAGGTTTCCTTCTGCAACGGTCAGTGTCATGATTGTCCATCTGACAATTTTTACACCACCTTTTTCCTGGGTTGAAAGATTTTCTTTCATCATATTTCCTTTCATCGAATTGTGGGAATTTATTTTTATTTTCATACCGTGGCCTATCAAATTGGTGCTTACCTTTGTTTTGATCCCTAGGATCAAATTTATTAAAGTTCTGTGGTGCCCTAAAGTTATCCACTTGTTTCTTTTTATTACCTGTTACCTCTGCTTGCGCTGCTTGATACCTTTCAGCAACATTTAGCAACTCACCCAGCCTCTCTGCACCTTGTTCCATGAGAAACTTTCTCAGGTCTGGAGCCATGGACTCTCTTAATTGCTCTATAAGGACCATTTCCTTAAGATCTTGGGTTTTCCCCAGAGAAGTCCATTTCTCCAAGTATGTCTCTATTCGTGCAGAAAACTGGTGATAGGTTTCACCTGACAGTAGTTTAGCATTCCTAAATTTTTTCCTATAAAATTCTGCATTCTTTTCATACCTTAACAAAAGAGCCTGCTTCAGCATGTCATAATTTTCCTGATCACCTCTGCTCATTTTTGCAAAAACTTCATAAGCTGCCCCACGAAGTCCCTGAGATAACTTTAAGCTCCACCTTTCTCTCTCTAACCCATAAGTGGTAGCTAATAGTTCATACCTATTTAGGTAGCTCTCTATATCATCGTCTTTCTCAACAAAATGATCTAAATGAAAATTCATAGCTGAGGTTGAGGCTCCCTGGCTAGCAGTGGCATCAGAGGCAAAGGGACTGGCACCATTTTCAGGAGCATGGCCTTGAAACTCAAACTCCCTTAGTCGTAACTCATGTTCCCTTTGTAATCTCTTCTCCTCCTTTTCTGCTTCCCTCTCTGCAGTCAATCTTCTTTCTTCTGCTTCCAATTTCTTAGCTTCTTTCCTTTCTGCAGTCAACTCTTCTTTCTCTGCAAGCTCTGCAACCTCTTAGTCTCAGCCTCAGCCTCAAATTGTAACTTCTTAATTTCCCTTTCAGCCTCTAACTTTCTTTCGGCTTCAAACCTTATTTCTTCGCGTTCAATAAATTTGTCACATTCCGTAGTGACATAGGCAACCATAACTTGCCCATCTAATCCTAACTCTTTTGCAGTCTGAACAGCAGCAGATCGAAATTTGGCCAGGTCCGCCATTGTCTATCAGGTAAATTTATACAATGTCTAACCAACAATTCAATCTCTAAATATATATCTAATGGACAACACAGGCACCGTGAGCTCAACCTTATTTAATTCCACCCAAGGATACCTTTTAATTCTTATATTCCCTGAAGTGAATTACCCCCAATATTTGTAATAGGTAAAGATTCAAATCCCAAGAGCGAGACCCCAATATATGTGGTGAAGTGGGATGTTATAAATATTTATAGGGGACTTAGTGTACTGACTGAGATCAGCTGTGAAGGTATCTATATCTAATAAGAGTAGTGTATTATAGATAACCTTACTTGCTGCCACATATATATATATATCTCAGTCAGAATTATTCTGGAATAGTGTGATGACTACGTTGTATGTCTAGGGTATGTGTATGATGAAGTGTAAGTCATAACAACAACAGACAGATAAACAATTTAATTTATTCCACCACACTTGACAACACTGTGACACTCACATACATAAAACACTCTACAAGGATATCTTAAAGGAGTCACTGATAACTTTTCAAATAACAATATGTATTCATTGCTGTCATGAATGAATATGTGTCCTGATTCAAATACAAAGGGAACCAGGAATCACAATCAATTTTAATTACAAGTTATATGTACAGAATTTATCAATATGAATATTGTAGTGACATATATTATTTTAAAAGTATCCTATGTGTGTCAGTTGTGTAGTAGTAATATGAGGTAATACTGGTTTTGTTTTGTTCAAGCTCTGTTGGTATTTGTCATCATGACTTCAATAGTTTGTCTTTATTGGAACTAGTATTGGAGATGTTCTCAGTTCCTGATATTAAAATAATTTACTTCCCCTCTTAAGTTTATGTTACAATGTTATTTTAAGATGGGGTACATAATTTTGAGCTCAGCTGGCCACATCAGCTTATCTTGCGTGATGGCGGCAGGAAAAGACTCCTCTGCTCGATTTCTCCCCTGTGCTCTGGAGACACCTCACTGATAGCTAAATGGACCAAGGAGTATGCTGTCCGACTCTGGATTCAGCAAAGCTCTGACCAGGTGCTGCTCATTACCATCAAGACCACGGTCCCTGAAAACAAGAAGGATGTACCTTCTACTTCATAACTAATTGATACTCTAGTTCTACACTGAGCACAATACATCACAAACATTGAGTTCAGAGCGTTAGGCCAACTGTCAGCTTCATCTGAAATACTTTATACCAGTATTAACCTCCTTAATGGTTACTACGCCTCTGCACTTCCAGCATTATTTCTTTCTAGTCAGTCATCTAGGTGTCAGTGTACTGTTTGGCCATTCCATGCCGTTTTACTTTCCTCCGACACCTTCTGTTCAGGCTGGAGCATTATAGGCTTTACATCATGTTTGCTACTGAACTACACATATATACAGGCATAAATTAACAATTCACATTCAATTTTTCATTAAAAGATACTGAATGTTTCAAGCTTACCACAATTCATGTAAATAAACACATATACTTTGTTTAGCAATGAATTTTTGCTCAAACTGGCACAAATTCCCATCTGCTTATGTTCCAGGCTTTTATTTAGCAAAAATATGAGCTGGCTTCAACGCACTGTTGCTTTATCAAGCTTATTTGAACTAGTGGTCTCGAACTAACGCTCCTAAGTGATTATATCAGCGAGTCTGGCCAATGGAGCCACGTTTCGACAAGTGTTTGAAAAAATTTTACCTTCCTACGTCTCCCCTAACAACCAAAGATAGTATTTATAGTCCGACCAATCGTGTTTAGTCTTATATTTGTTGCGCTCCAATCAATTTGGAGTTTACATGATAGGCTATTTCCGTACGCAAGGTTTTTTTCAAACACGTTATAAAAAAATTTTATGAGCAGAAATGATTTCATGCTGTCAGGCATCCCCACTATTTTATTTTGGTTATAACTTGTTAATAATTCCTAGACTATTTGCGTAACGTTTTACATATTCTTTGTCAGCAAGCCCTAAGGAACCCAAATATACAAATTTAAAAGAGCTAAGTGGCTGCGTTCAAAATATGCAATTTCTTCAAACCTCCTGTTTCGAAGATGTGCTGTCTGGGTACTGTAATGTTTTCAAACGTAAACCCATCTAATGTTATCTTTTCTAATAAGCGTTTTTCGTGATTTTAAAAACCTAACTCTGGGAAGGTTAGTGTTTTTATCACTGTCCGTCCGAAAAAGTTAGTGCATGTGGCCTTACACGCGTGATAGTAGTAATTGTGTATCGCGTTACGCTTGTTGGGGTGGCATTAATAGCGAGACGCGTGTTTAATTTTGCATGCGTTCGGCTTTCTGCCTCTCCCTTCTCTCTATCCTGCTTTATCTGTCTTTTAGTTACGCTGTGTATAAAATGGAATGAATGAAATATTAAAATTAGGTCATTGTTCAGCTTGCGTATCTCAAATGTTTTTCCAAGAAATACAGCACACGTTTCATTGAAGAAAGCGGGTAATAATATAGTAGGCTTTTACTATCAACGTGAAAGCGTTACAATTTGCAGACGAAGCATAAAACAAGGGGGATTTCGAGTACAGTTATTGTGACAGCACTGTTATTTTACCATTGCTCTTTTCTTTATTAGAATTTATTTGTTAGGCTTTATAATTACCTGATAATTTATATATGTGGATTAGAATATTTCACGACACAGATGTTTTATTGAACGTCATTTGACAAGTACTGCAAATTTCACAAATGATGGTTGTTTATCCACAATGAAAAAAATATATATCCAACTGAATAATATACACACTTGTCTACTTAAAAAACTTGTCTTGATATCCTCAAAGACGAAGCTCACTTAACACTATCTGTAAAATCCTCTAGTCTAAAATCATGGAATCCTTGGAATCATAAATCCTGAAATCACTGCCCTTTCTCGCACTTCTCTCCTATTTATACTATTTCTTCTTTTTTTCCCGCCAATTTTCACACAATGCTTCTTTTTTTCACACGGTACAATTATCTACATTTGCACACGTTTTCTCAGCTTTTCGACTTTTTCCACACGTCTCTCTCTCTCTCTAAACAAGGGGATAAAAAAACCAAAATAGCAACTCTCACTTCACAAAATTTTCCACTGAAAACTGGCATTAAATATTTTTTCTTGGACCTCACTATCTTTGTCTCTCATCGTCGTGACTTCCATCTGGACCTAAAATTTATTCTGAGCTCTGTGCTAAAACGCCTTATCTGCTTAACGTCGTATAAATGGTAGTGTAGTATGCCATGCAGTCACACATACACCAGTTTATAATGAATGAACTGACGTTGCAATTTGAATCCAGATTAAATGGGCCTTATGCTTTCAAAATGGCCAAAACTTTAATAACCTGGTCGTAGAATTGAGATATGAGTTGCCAGTAAAGCTCATAGCTGTATAAATATCTTGTGGCTGCCTCAGTATTTATTGAAACATTTTGGTCTAACGTAAGAGTCAAGTACATGACACTTAAAAGACTTTACGAAACTGTTCAAATCCTCCCATGTTGTCTGTGGAACAACCACAACGCAAAACTGGAATTTGAAACAGTAAGTTTATGTTCAACAAAATCTTTACTTTTATAACCGCTTCAAGTTTGCAGAATGGATAATATATGGAGTGAAGAGTCAGTTTAGTAATTGCGAACAAGGTAAAGTGGGTTCAATTCCCAAATGAACTAGACCAGCAGTGGCCAAACTACGGCCCGCGGGCCAGATCCGGCCCGCCAACAAGTTTTGACTGGCCTGCCAACCTGTTTTGGCCGGCCTCTTATTGTTGATTGAAGCCACACTCTTCACAATGAAATAACACACAAATGTATGTTTGAAATAAATAATTACATGTCATATTACAAATTACAAAACAAATTAAAACAACAGATTCATTATATATATTTTTTTACAGTAATGTCAGTCCGAAGACTGGTATACATGTCTTGGCAGATGTGCAGTACAGTAGTTTGCCGTTGCTTTCTGTACGTGGTTCATTATATATGTAAAACTAAAGCTCAGAACGTTATTTTTAAAGGATTTTATAGGTCTGGCCCTCTGGTGTTACCCTTTACCATAATCTGGCCCTCGGCCAACCTTAGCTTGGCCACCACTGAACTAGACAGTTAAGATCCATGTGTGCCCGCCTCTAAAAAGGGCCGAAACGATTTTCTGATGAGGGGATTATTTCTGATGGTCAGATTACCCCCTGTTCTAAAAAACCCTGTATACAATTCCCAGTTAGTATCATAGCGCGCACGTTGGGTTCAGGGTGATAACGCACAAAATGTCAGTAGCGCATTGTTTCCGACTCATTCGTAAAAATCCACATTCGCTATTTTTTCATTTATTCCCCGTCGTCCTTCCAGGTCTAATGAATCATGTATTCTATCATCTGATATCTTGTTTAATTGATAATGCAAAGTAATCGGTTTCAGCGGGAATAACGTGTCCTTTCTGTTCTTTTTTTTTTTAATCATGAAAGGGCTTCTCTCTCTCTCTCTCTCTCTCTCTCTCTCTCTCTCTCTCTCTCTCTCTCTGCGCTCTCCCTACGTATTTGTTCATACAGATTTACTCGTTCTCTTTACATTCTCCCCAATTTTTTTTATACATTCATTTTCTATTTCTCACTCTCTCAACCTCTCCAATGAATTCTTCTCCACATGCTCCATCTCCTCTCTCTTTCTATTTCTTCCTCTTTATACATTCCAATGCTTTCTTTTTCGTTACCTTTCTTTTTCTCCGTTTTCACTCCCAAATTTATTTTTCTCAACATATTATCTCTCTCTCTCTCTCTCTCTCTCTCTCTCTCTCTCTCTCTCTCTCTCTCTCTCTCTCTCTCTCTCTCTCTCTCTCTCTCTCTCCATCTCTCCCGATTTATTATTCTGTATTTGTTCACTATCTCTCCCTGCACCCCTCCCCACACATTATTCTCAACTTCTTGTCTCTGTCTACAGTGCATCCTATTTATTATTTTCCACATGTTTTATCCGTCTCTCTTTACCCATCCCCCTTTTGTCTTCTGTATGTGTTTTCCTCTCTTCCCTCGTTACCTCCTGACAGTTATTCTTTTCCACCTATTTTTTCTGTGTATTTTTTCTCTCTGTCCATCTCACCATATTTATTTGTCTCAATTGTTCTTGATGCCGCTCCAACTTCGGAGTTTTATTTATCTTCACTTTTTTTTCTCCCAATCTTTTTACGCATTCTCACTTATTTTTCAACTTGCTCTCTCTCTCTCTCTCTCTCTCTCTCTCTCTCTCTCTCTCTCTCTCTCTCTCTCTCTCTCTCTCTCTCTCTCTCTCTCTCTCTCTCTCTCTCTCTCTCTCTCTCTCTCTCTCTCTCTCTCTCTCTCTCTCTCTCTCTCTCTCTCTCTCTCTCTCTCTCTCTCTCTCTCTCTCTCTCTCTCTCTCTCTCTCTCTCTCTCTCTCTCTCTCTCTCTCTCTATCTTTTTACCACTCTTCATTTATTTCTCTTCACTTGTTCATTTCTTTCTTCATCCCTTGCCACATTCTTTTCCACTTGTTCTTTCTAGCACTTTACCTTCTGAGTTTGGTTTTTTTTTTCATTTGCATTCTTGTCTGTCTCTCTCTTTTCACTCTTCCCCACTAATTTCTTCATCACATCTTGTCTCTCTGTTTTCACCTCTTTCCAATTCTTTTTCAGTTTCTTCTCTCTCGGTTTCTTCAACCTTCCCATGTATTCTTCTTCACTTTTTCTGTCTTTCTGCCTGTTTTTTCTTCCCCATTTATATTACTCCACTAGTTCTCTCTCTCTCTCTCTCTCTCTCTCTCTCTCTCTCTCTCTCTCTCTCTCTCTCTCTCTCTCTCTCTCTCTCTCTCTCTCTCTCTCTCTCTCTCTCTCTCTCTCTCTCTCTCTCTCTCTCCCTCTCTCTCTCTCTCTCTCTCTCTCTCTCTCTCTCTCTCTCTCTCTCTCTCTCTCTCTCTCTCTCTCTCTCTCTCTCTCGCTTTCTTCACCCCGTCTCACATTTTTGTCTGCACTTTTCTGTAGGCATTCTTATCTATTTTTTTCCTTCCAGTACGTTCTAGTACAAGGTCATGTGATAGAATACTTCTTCTTCTTCTTCGTACACTCTCAGACGTCCATTTGAATGTTCTCAAAGAAAGCAGTAGTCAGTTTGAGGCTATTTGAATCCCCATAAAGCTTTTCCACGAAAGGAACTGGCGTCGGCCATATGCACTTTCTCTGTACCACATATAAGCAATTTCACTCATTCTTGATTTATGCTTCAGCCATTTCAGCCTTTCCTTTTAACTTTTGTTTATATCATCAGTGTTGTTGTGGAGGCCTACGCATTTCGAAGTTTTTGTCCCTTTATTTATTTGTTTGTTTGTATTAAAAAAAATAATAAACTTGATAATTTACCACTAATTGAATTCATCAGATATCATATTCTGTGCGTGTTTGTGTTTTTATTACTGTGACCTAGATCAGTACAGCTGAACAACATATCGCTGACATATAGGCTTACTGCGTTAAGTTGCAAATGATTATATTAATGGCCTCCAATGCTCTCCCGTTGACCGAGTAATGCTGCTGCTGCATCCAGTATTATTCTTTATTACATATTATTATTATATTAACAGTTATTATTATCATTAATTTAAAAAAGTGCACCTGTTATATCGTGAAGCGTTATAGGTAACTGTTTATACTCATCAGTATGCATCATATGGGCAGGAAAACACATTAATATGATTATTGCATTTCCATATGAAACTGGTGCTATGAACGCTAAATATGGAGAGTGAGTAAAACAAACATTTTTAGGCATGTCGTAGAGGCGACTAATATGAATCTGTATATGGGACTGATAACCTCATCTTGTAAAAAAATTGCTACAAAAACTATTGTTGTAAGAGCAAGTTAATGCTTTGTGTAGTCTTCCAGCCAGGCGGCCAGCTGCAGGGGTGACACCATGCTCCATAGGGAGCGAAAAAGAAAATAATGATGATGATATCAACATTGTGATGTGAACGCCAAACATGGACAGTCGGTGTAGAAACATTGTGATGTGAACGCCAAACATGGACAGTCGGTGTAGAAACATTGTGATGTGAACGCCAAACATGGACAGACCGGTGTAGAAACATTGTGATGTGAACGTCAAACATAGACAGTCAGTGTAGAAACATTGTGATGTGAATGCCAAACATGGACAGTCGGTGTAGAAACATTGTGATGTGAACGCCAAACATGGACAGTCGGTGTAGAAACATTGTGATGTGAACGCCAAACATGGACAGACCGGTGTAGAAACATTGTGATGTGAACGTCAAACATAGACAGTCAGTGTAGAAACATTGTGATGTGAATGCCAAACATGGACAGTCGGTGTAGAAACATTGTGATGTGAACGCCAAACATGGACAGTAGGTGTAGAATCATTGTGATGTGAACGCCAAACATGGACAGACCGGTGTAGAAACATTGTGATGTGAACGCCAAACATGGACAGTAGGTGTAGAAACATTGCAGCTTGCGAATTCATCTTCCTCAGATGCGTAACAATTATAGCAAAAAAAAAAGTTCAGACCAGAATGAATAATGCAGCCATATTATCACCATCATCATGTGGCGCGTCTTGTAAAGGTGATGATACAATGCCTCTACAGCTGTATTTATATCATTCCTCTACTTCAGCTACTGTTACCCCCCCTTCCCCCCTCCCTACTCAATTTTGTCCCAAGTTATCTTGTCACGCCATCTCAGATTTTCCCCCCCCCCCCTCTCCCCGGTCCCTTCCCCCGGTCTTCCTCCTCTTGTTTTCACCTTTATCTTTCCAAATGTCGTCAAGGTACTCACACCAGACATCTCCAGTCATGTATCCAATGAGTAGTAAGACCGTTTAAACACAAGACAGACTTTGTCGCAAACTTCCTACGGTAGTAACAACATTCTCCATTAAGGAATGAAACAGGTTCTAGTTGTAGCAGTCGTAAAACAGACTTTATTTTCAAGCACGCTGACTCTATTTGTCTGGTTTGTGATAAAGTAAATGTATTTACGTTAGATTACCCATAATCTCTACTTGACAGAAACATGTTAAAGCAAATACATAATACTGTCAGTGTTTTTGCCTTAAATTTGTATATAGTTTAACCGTCGTGCACGAAAGAGACTTCTTAATTAATCCAGCTAGAAATAATTTGTTAAAAGCCTCCATTCTTGTTTTAAATATGACACTGAAAAGATTATTTTCAACTTTACGTTGTGAGGCGAGGTTGGTGTGTGTGTGTTTGAGCATAGTGGAGCGATAAAGTTGGCGTTGGCCATAATTTTATATTTGATGATTTTAATGTATCCCTGTAGCCGTCAGACATTGTGAAGGCACACGGGTGGGTTTTTTTTGTTCATGCTGTGGTATCGTTTTTGTGTGTTGTTTAATAAACATAAAAAACCTATCCTGTTGTCAGGATCTCTTCTTGTTATAACTGTCACTGTATGTCATCACGTTGTCCCTTACTGCTTTAGGAGCATAGGAGGGAGAGAAGCAGATTGTCTTATTAAAATAAGTCACAGTAGGCTGAAGACGTGGCCCAACCACGCTTCAGAAGTCGTATCTCTTCTCATAATTTCATTAGTGACTAAACTCTCATCTGTTTTCATATCTTTGCATTCATAATCTGTCTGAAATCAGACATAATCTATTCTCAAATTATACCTACCTGTGACAATGACATGGTACTGATCCCTAGAGAATATGATAGCTTGAAGCTCTGTGACAAAATAAAATGGCCAGTTTTAGCAAGACAACAATAAACTGGTTCAAAATGTCGTTGAAACATCGCTGCTATCACGTGGCCTTGGGCGACGACGTCTAAGCTTTCCTTCCTGCCAACATTTCATATGTAGGGGAGTTGATGGTTAACCGCGTATCTGGTTAACCGACTTTGATGGTTAACTTTTTAGTATTTTTCCATGTACCAAAATTACATCTTCAGACCAGCAATAAGCACGACATGAAAGTTGACCTAGACTTTTCTTGGCTTCATTCCCCGCCCACTGTAAAATGGTTAACAATTTTTTTTGATCAAACGGTCATTGTGAGGTTGTTCTGCCACCATTGTTTCAGCTATTCGACACCTAGCAGATACATTTATTTTCCTTTAAACCAGATTCAGGCAAGCCAGAAGCTGTGAGGATCTACTTTAGAAACACTGAGCTTGTTTTTATAAAGTTCTACTTGTGTAAATAAAAATCATTTATGCTTTCTGGTTTCAACATATTTTGGAATTTAGAGTTAGTGCAGCCAATATAAACCTGTTATTGCTGCCGGGCGATATGCTTCATGCAATTCTATTGATAGAGTGATTGGGCGTTCAAGCTACTTATTTTATAGAAAGTGAGCTTCACTTAAAAGAAACGTTCGCTTTCCTGTCTTATGCCGTTCACGAACAATGTGAGTTTTAGTAAGATAGCGCGTGGTTTTTCACTGGGAACGCGGAAAAAAAAGATTATCTGTGATCCTGAGACCGCGCTTTTATTGTCTGTGGGTAAGACCTACGCCGAAACTTCCCAACTTTAAAAATACATTCATATTTTTCCTTTCCGTCCCCGAGAGATCTATCAAATCATTCTTAGTCATATATCCCTAAACACTAACAACTGGTTGCCAATCCTTGCTTTAGACCGGGAAAGGGGGGTGGGGTTTGACGCACAAATTACAAAAATCGATATGGCTATTTAATATGGGAAAAATATAGACATTCATTCATTTGTGTATGAAAATGCTGTCTATGGTAAAAGCGAGAGAATCCATGTTTGATTCACACTTTTGATTATAGGAGTAATCGTTCTGGATATTGATCCGGCGCAAGGATATTGCGCTTACGTTTGTACTTATTTTTTAGGGCCAGAAAATATATTAATTTGCTTATTGTGTTTATGGCCTGAATTCATATGTATTACATATTATTAGTACAAGTAGAATCAGTCCTATATTGTATATTTTGGATGGGTAGGAGGGACTAGATTCTTATTATTCCGGTCTAGCGGAAGTATGAGTTGTCTTGACAAGTCGTGATGAGTTCCGATGTACCGTGATAATGGCGGGTACGCATTTTTCAAAGGGCTGGTAGATTCTTAAGGAAATATGATTCAGGAAGTGGTTTTCTTCTAAAGGAGATGGTATCTCTACTATAGTTTATGTTAGAGACTCTCCTAAGGTACGGTACAATGTATAATTCGGACTCCATGTATTGCCAGACCCTATTTTGATGATCTCATGTCGATTCGACCTAGATGGAACATTGTGCTTCGTATCGCTAGGGTCGTGTTTTGTATCGACGAAGATGACAGACTTTCCTGCAGCGGTTATGGCTACGTGAATTAACCTGATCACCGTAGAGCTGTATGGAAACATTTATAAAATCATTTATATACCCATTATAAATTAACTCTGGCTTATATTCTCCTTCCTATGAATGAGTGAACGACAACTCAGGGAGGCGGCCATGTTAGATTTCGGTCATCATATGTTTTGATCACTGCCAAGAGAACAGATTATTTATCCTATTATCGGACAGTGACAGGGAGATCTCAATCTTGCTAGAAACCCCCTCTTTCGTGGTTTCATAATATATGCTACAAACTATGGACGTCAAGTAACTTTAGTTATTTACCGATCTGCCTTCACTGACGCGTTTAGTCAGATAGGGGGATGCGGCCATAATATATCATGACATTGAACTTTTGATGTACTGCCCATTATTTCTGAATGTGTCATGACTTCAGATCTGCTATGTATACCTACAAATTGATATGTCAACATACCATGATGTACTCGTATGTCCCAGTGTGTACGTCTGAATAAATTGAGTAAACAAAGATTCCAGCAGTCTGCATTGGTGCCTTGTAGACACAAGTGTATGAGTGGTTATATTGGTCAGCACACGAACAGTACACCATTCGCGGTAATCACACTCTACACTTCTACTTCATACATACACCATCCTGCGTCGGTTGGAGTGACCAAGTTTAGGGCCTGCTTCCCCTGGAGCCTTTGCCTTCCCTAACTCAGGACTAGGGTGAGTTACCCATTTACAGCTGGGTAGACTGGAGCATGCCTGATCTCAACAACACACCACTCTTCCTTACAGAGCATACAGACTGACACTTTACAGAGTGGAAAGAAGAAAAGAAACTTTACAGTGGCGAGCCAGATTCCTGGGTCCAGCTTACGCAGTTTTGTGTTGAGAATCACAGTTTACAGCTGAAAGAACATTTGTTTGACCACATCAACACCAGTAGGACAGCTATACAGTCGATGTCAGCTTGACCTGTATTACCGATAGGATGCTGTATCTAGGTCAGCGCTTGTTGACAGTTTTTCGCTGTACAGACAGTATTACACAGGACAGTGGTATCAAGTGTAGAAAATATCTGGAGCAGTATTGTTGACATTTCTCAACGTACAGAAGAATCACAGTGTTGTTGAACATAAAGTGCATAGTTCATCGTTGGATCTTCATATGCTCAACAGAGAAAAATTGACAGTGTAATAGTTTAAAATTAAATCTATTACTGAATAAAGTGGCAAGTTATTAGTATTAAAATAAACTGTGCCTGCTTTACAACACTATACCTGCAACACATTCCATTCATGACATAAATTATATTGTATGCTATATGCTATTTATGCTTACATGTTATTTGTTATGTATTAAATTAGTTTATGTTCTGTGTGACTAGTACAAGGTATGCCGAGTGACATTGGTCTGGTACTAGTATTCTATAGGTACACATTTTCTTAATTGGAAATTTGTTAGCAACAATTTGCTGCTATTCCTGTTAGTTGTGATGAGGTGTTCTTTTCTTCGTTGTTTTTGTTAATAATTTTGTGTTCCTTAGTTTTTTTTTGATTTGTTTGTATAATTGTAGGTCTCATCTTTTCTATTTTTGATTTCTTTACACCCTTATGTTTATACACTGTGGCGTATTTGTCTTGTTATATTATGGCAGTTATCATCACGGTTTCTGTGATCATTTTTTTTTCATTTCTCCTATTTAATTTAATTTGATCTCTGCAAATGTGTTCATATTGTCTTTTCTTGTTTGTCCTTTGTAATGTCTTTAGTTGACATATGACGTATAGTGGTATACACTGATAGTATAGTACAGATCAGTACTTTATGATTGTTATTGTTATAAAACAAAATGTACAAGACCTTTGTAAGGCTTGTCTCCCAAAGTGATTGGTAAAGGGAAATATTTTTTCCACAGGTACTCAAGTGATCTTTGATTACATTGAGATATACAAGACCTTTGTAAGGCTTGTCTCCCACAGTATTTGAGATACAGTTATTGTTGTCCACAGGTACTCAAGTTATCATTGGTTATTATAAACCATACAAGTTTGGACTAAGACTAAGTCTATGGTATAGACTTGTCTCCCATTAAAGTGAAATAGGGTAATTTATTTACTTTTTCAGGTTTCTGATTTAAGAAGACAATATGTCTACATTAGATTATTTCATTGCACAAGGAAAATCTCTTGATAAGACTGGAAAAGACTTAGAACAATGGGCTGTTGCTCAATATGACAAAGCATTAGCTGCTGAAGAGAGAAAAGCGGCTGCTGAAGAAAAAAAAGCTCTGGCTGAAGAAAAAAGATTAGAAAGAGAAGCTGCTGCTGAAGAAAAAAAAAGCTCTGGCTGAAGAAAAAAGATTAGAAAAAGAAGCTGATACTGCTGCTGAACTAAAGAAATTGCAGATGCAAGTGGAGGAAAGGAGATTTGATGCAGAACAGAAAAAATTAGAAGCTGCTGCAGAACAGAAAAAACTAGAATTTGCTGCTGCTGCAGAACAGAAAAAATTAGAAGCTGCTGCAGAACAGAAAAAATTAGAAGCGGCTGCAGAACAGAAAAGATTAGATAGAGAAGCTGAAGAGAGAAAAGCAATAAGAGAACATGAGTTTGAATTAGAGAAATTAAAATTGACATGTATGAGTAATGTTAATCAGGCATCTGGTGGTAATGGTAAACCCTTTGTGTACAAGGTCAAGGTACCAGCGTTTAACCCTACCAGTGATGACATAACATTTTGGCTTTCTAGATTTGAACGGGCTTGTCGATCTCATAATGTTGACAAATCACAGTATGTGAATCAGTTGTCTGAAAATCTAAAAGGGGAGTCCCTAAGTAAGTTATATTTTGTTGAAGAGGCCGACAAAGATAATTATGATGCTGTTAGGGCAGCTTTGATAAAGAGATATCAGCTGTCTGAGGAAGGTTACCGTCTTTTGTTTAAAACAATGAGACCTGAGGTAGGTGTAGAATTCTCAGATTTCATCTCAAAAGCACGAATTACACTTTCACGATGGATTGAATTATCCAAAACAGAGAAAACATTTGATGGTCTTACGGATTTATTGCTAAGAGACAAGGTCATGTCTTCTGTAAATAAATCATTCCTAGAGTTCTTACATGAGCGTAAACCTGGTACAATAAAGCAAATGGAAGAATATTGTGACCAGTATGCCACGGCACACCCTGACATGATTCTTAGTAACTCTAACATTAAAGAGAGTATGCCAGTTGCTTCGGCAACAGAGTATAATCAGAATTACTCACACAAATTCCAAGGAACTAAAAAATAAATTTGATAAAAAGGTTAATTGGAATAAGTATCAAAACCAAGATAACCACTCAAATCAGAGTTCTTCTTCGAAGAACTGGAATCGAGCTGATAGTCCTCGACACGCGAGGGGTACCCATAATGTTAGAAATTCTCGGAAAGGGAGTAGCTATAGGAACTACCCAAGTGCTTCATGGAGACAACAGAAACAATATTACAGGGATACTCAATATAATGAGCGTGATGATTATGATCATGAATATTATGATTCAAACCCAAATAGGGGTTATAACAGAGGCAATAATAATTATAGAGACAATTATAACCGAGGTAGATCACAACACAAAAGACATGGTAAATCTTATTACCAGGCTAACTCTGCACAACAGGAGTTCCACGACACCGATAATCAGAATAATGATAAAAAAAGACTCCAACAGTGTAGCAAATTCCGCTTTCGATTTTGCTAGAGCATCTGAGTGTTCGCAATGCAAAACATTATTCGATCCAACCACAGTTTCTACTTTAAGCTGCGGTCACCCGCTTCCCGCTCTCCATGCGTCAATTGCGCATAATGGAAGGGGTGCTCTTGTCTTTAATAGGGGCCTAATAGATGGTACTCCGGTATCAATTCTTTTCGATTCGGGGTGCACTACCATCGGAGTGAGGCAATCACTCGTAAATCCTTCTCGAGCTACAGGCAATATAGTCAAATGTGTAACATTTGGTGGCACATTGGAGAAGTACTCCACTGCCATTATCAATATTGCTACGCCTTTCTTTACAGGAGAGGTGCAAGCATGTCTCTTGCCGAATCCGATCGCTGATCTTATCATCGGTCGCATTCACGGGGTGAAAGAATGCACTCCACAGCAAATTTCTAATTGGGAAAATGTTAATATGCAATCTGCTAATGCAGTAAATCACTAGGGCTCAAGCTCTTAATATGCCACAATCTTCACATTCTGAAGATAATGATGCGCAGATCCAAGATGATCCCTTGGAGATTTCCCACGATTCCTTTATCAAACAGCAGGAAGATGATCCTACTCTAAAGAAATTCTTTACTCTGGCAACAAAAGGTGATCCGAATAAGGATACTAATCGTAAATCTTGGATTACGATGAAGAATGGCGTACTTGTACGTATGGTACAAGACTCCGCTAAGTCCATTCATTCTCAAATCCTTGTGCCTAAAAATATGAGAAGTTACAATCTTACAGCACGCTCATGATTCGCAGTGTGCTGGACATATGGGTTTTTCCCGTACTAAAGCTAGAGTTCTTCAATCTTTCTTTTGGCCTGCTGTGAATAAGGACATACGAATCTATTGTCGATCTTGTAAAGTATGTCAAGAGATTAAATCCAGAGGTCCACGCCATGATGCACCTATTCAGGCTGCAGACATTCCCATTCGGCCATTTCAAAAAATGGCGATAGACATCATTGGTCCATTTAAGATAAAGTCTGCTAGAGGACACCAATTTATTTTGACGTGTGTTGATATGTGCACACGTTGGCCGGAGGCTGTTCCTCTAAAGAGCATAACTACTGCTGATGTCGCAGATGCTCTTTGGTTAATATTTTCTCGTCTGGGTTTTCCAGCAGAAATATTATCCGACCATGGTACCCAACTCATATCGGATACCATGTCTCAAGTAATGTCGACTCTGAAGATAGAGAGATCGCTGAGTAGTATTTATCATCCTATGTCCAATGGGATGGTGGAACGTTTGAATAGAACTCTGAAAAACCTACTAGGTAAGATAACAGAAGATCATCCTCAGGATTGGGATAGGGTTTTACCCGCGGCTCTCTTTGCATATAGAGAGGTCGCCAACGAACATACAGGATTTTCTCCCTTTGAACTTGTCTTTGGCGCGAAACCGCGAGGTCCTATGTCCTTACTTCATGATCTTATAACTGCTGATAATATTGTCGATGACACAAAATCCTCTTATGAATATGTCATCGCACTTAGACACAAGATTATTGAAGCATGCAAATTGGCAACTGCTTCTTCTGAATTTGCGAAACAGAAGGCAAGGGAATTTGCCAATAAAAAGAGATGTTTGCGACAACTTTGTCCAGGTGACAAAGCATTTGTCTTGCTACCTTGTATGGAAAATAGACTTCTCATTTCTTGGAAAGGTCCGTACGATATAATATCAAAGGTTTCCGATGTTGACTATATCGTCGATATTGACGGGAAGCGTAAAACCTTCCACATCAACATGCTCACGGAATTCCATGAACGTCCTGATTATTTACAACCTGTTTTTCCAGGCAACGGACGATTTTCCAGTCCAACATGGACAGTACTCATCTCTGTCAGTAATACAGGATGAGGAAACGAGTTTCTCGGATGTAAATTTTTTTACCTTTTCCAATGATTCCTCTTCACTCTAATGAATCATGGAAAGATGTTGCAATTTCTCCAGAATTATCTCCAGGAGAGCAGAAACAAGTTTCTACTATGTTAGAACAATTTCAGGATGTCCTTACTGACATTCCTGGTCAAACGGATGTCATTCAACATGACATTATTCTTACTGACCATAGTTCTATAAGAGTCAGACCGTATCCTATCCCGATACATTTTCAAGCACAGGTAGAGAAAGAGTTAGATGAGATGATAGAGTTAAAAATTATTGAACCATCCACATCAGCATATTCTTCGCCGATGGTTATAGTACGAAAAAAAGACAATAACATACGTCTTTGCGTGGATTATCGCAAATTGAATCAAGTGACTAAATTCGATGCTGAACCTATGCCTTTACTAGAAGAGCTACTTACGAGACTATCGAATTCTCACTTCTTTACTAAACTCGATTTGTCTAAGGGATATTGGCAAGTTCCACTATCCGAACACGCCAAACCGTTTACTGCTTTTTCGACGCCTAGGGGTCTATTCCAATGGAATTTCATGCCTTTCGGTCTTATGAACGCCCCTGCTACATTTGTACGCATGATGCGTCGAATCCTATCTCATCGCTCAGATGTCATTGCGTATCTTGATGACATCTGTCTTTTCAGTGATACTTGGAACGATCACTATAATGGTATAAATGAACTATTGTCTATCTTACGCGAGCATAACCTGACAGCGAAACCATCGAAAGCATGTATTGGTTTTAGCGAAATATCTTTCTTAGGACACCGTGTTGGTCATGGGTTCCTAAAAACAGAAGACCATAATACAAGTAAGATACTTAACATTTCTATTCCTAAGACTAAAAAGCAAGTACGAAGTCTCTTAGGTCTAATACAATTTTATGGACGATTCATCCCGAATCTGTCCTCCATTATGTCACCTCTTTCTTCCTTGCTAAAGAAAGGGTCTCCTAATGTAGTCCATTGGACTCAAGAATGTCAATCCTCTTTGGATAAGGTTAAAACTATGTTTTCTACTTCACCTATCCTAGTATTGCCTTCTAAGGATAAGACATTTATTCTTCGTAGTGACGCTTCATCCACCGGGATTGGAGCTGCACTAATGCAAGAGTACTCTGGAACTCTGCATCCTGTGATGTATATTTCTCGGAAATTAAATGCCGCAGAGAAGAATTACTCGGTCCTAGACCGTGAATTATTGGCTATGGTTTGGTCAATCCTTAAACTGCAAAGATTTCTTCTGGGCACGCATTTCATTGTGGAAACTGACCAGAAAGCTCTTACGGCTATTCAGAGTAAAAATCTGAAGAGCGCGAGATCAACGCGATACGCGATTGCTCTACAGCCATTTCATTTTTTCGGTACGAGCTATCCGTGGGTCAGAAAATGTGATGGCAGATATTTTGTCTAGATGCCCACATGATTCATAACTGTTATACAACTTTGATACAGTTGTTTCTATGTTGAAATGTGTACACATATGTAATATATCATATATTGATTGTAACACTACTTAGCGGTTCATTGATATTTATTCACCGCTGATCTTTCAATGTTTTTCGTCTTTGATGATCATGATGTTAAGATATCTTAGATGAAATCTATGTATAAACTAATGTGGAAATTGTGTCATTGCTAATATTGTAGTATGCGTTGGTGACACCTCTCTGGAAATATTTATACTTAGAGAAGTACCTTCTCTAAGGTCATAAAACTTATGCTTATCATCTGCGCATTGTTATTGGTGCGTTGTGAGCCTATTGTATGTTGCTCCTAGATGTATTTAAAAAAAAATATACCATTTTTTTTTTCCCGAGGGGTGTGGTAATCTGTTGCGTGCATATTTTGACGCACATATTACAAAAATCGATATGGCTATTTAATATGGGAAAAATATAGACATTCATTCATTTGTGTATGAAATGCTGTCTATGGTAAAAGCGAGAGAATCCATGTTTGATTCACACTTTTGATTATAGGAGTAATCGTTCTGGATATTGATCCGGCGCAAGGATATTGCGCTTACGTTTGTACTTATTTTTTAGGGCCAGAAAATATATTAATTTGCTTATTGTGTTTATGGCCTGAATTCATATGTATTACATATTATTAGTACAAGTAGAATCAGTCCTATATTGTATATTTTGGATGGGTAGGAGGGACTAGATTCTTGTTATTCCGGTCTAGCGGAAGTATGAGTTGTCTTGACAAGTCGTGAGGAGTTCCGATGTACCGTGATAATGGCTTGTACACACTTTTCAAAGGGCTGGTAGATTCTTAAGGAAATATGATTCATGAAGTGGTTTTCTTCTAAAGGAGATGGTATCTCTACTATAGTTTATGTTAGAGACTCTCCTAAGGTACGGTACAATGTATAATTCGGACTCCATGTATTGCCAGACCCTATATTGATGATCTCATGTCGATTCGACCTAGATGGAACATTGTGCTTCGTATCGCTAGGGTCGTGTTTTGTATCGACGAAGATGACAGACTTTCCTGCAGCGGTTATGGCTACGTGAATTAACCTGATCACCGTAGAGCTGTATGGAAACATTTATGAAATCATTTATATACCCATTATAAATTAACTCTGGCTTATATTCTCCTTCCTATGAATGAGTGAACGACAACTCAGGGAGGCGGCCATGTTAGATTTCGGTCATCATATGTTTTGATCACTGCCAAGAGAACAGATTATTTATCCTATTATCGGACAGTGACAGGGAGATCTCAATCTTGCTAGAAACCCCCTCTTTCGTGGTTTCATAATATATGCTACCAAACTATGGACGTCAAGTAACTTTAGTTATTTACCGATCTGCCTTCACTGACGCGTTTAGTCAGATAGGGGGATGCGGCCATAATATATCATGACATTGAACTTTTGATGTACTGCCCATTATTCTGAATGTGTCATGACTTCAGATCTGCTATGTATACCTACAAATTGATATGTCAACATACCATGATGTACTCGTATGTCCCAGTGTGTACGTCTGAATAAATTGAGTAAACAAAGATTCCAGCAGTCTGCATTGGTGCCTTGTAGACACAAGTGTATGAGTGGTTATATTGGTCAGCACACGAACAGTACACCATTCGCGGTAATCACACTCTACACTTCTACTTCATACATACACCATCCTGCGTCGGTTGGAGTGACCAAGTTTAGGGCCTGCTTCCCCTGGAGCCTTTGCCTTCCCTAACTCAGGACTAGGGTGAGTTACCCATTTACAGCTGGGTAGACTGGAGCATGCCTGATCTCAACAACACACCACTCTTCCTTACAGAGCATACAGACTGACACTTTACAGAGTGGAAAGAAGAAAGCAAACTTTACAGAAGTGTTCTGTGAATCTGACCGCAGTAATAGTAGGTCACATGAAGTGTTCTGTGAATCTGACCGCAGTAATAGTAGGTCAAGCTAATCGTTCTGTGAATCTAACAGCAGTAATAGTAGGTCAAGCTAAGTGTTCTGTGAATCTGACAGCAGTAATAGTAGGTCACGCTGGGTGTTCTGTGACTGACAGCAGTAATAGTAGGCCAAGTTAAGTGTTCTGTGACTGACAGCAGAAATAGTAGGTCAAACTAAGCGTTTTGTGAATCTGACAGTAGTAGTAGTAGTAAGGCAATGTGTGTCCATGTTAATAGCACCCCTTCTCCTTCTATCCAACCTCAACATTACAATCGTTCAGAATGTGTACAGAGTATGTTAAGTTACTCCATTCTGACTGAGTTCGTCTCCTGGACATTTAGCAGGCCAATGAATGAGTAAAACTTTAATATTTGTTCATGTAAGCCATAGTGCAAAATAGCTGCCAGCTTAATTTTTTAGTTATTTGGAAGCTTAAGTGCACTTTTTCTCCATCTTCAAAGTCATGTTCTGTTCATGTTGAATATTTCAGTAAAATGTGAATGATATCTAAACTAGCAATAACCCGTCAATAATGACGGAAGTAAATAAAAAACTGTAATATATTTTTAAAATATTTTAAAATTCAATATAAAAGTTCTTTGATGATAACATTTTTTGTGAAAGTGCGTGGATTTGTTTCAAAGACTGTTGCCTGATAAAAAGTGTTTTTAATAAAAACTTTCAAGTTTTCATGATTTGTTCCTCGGGTGAGGGCGACATAGAGCTGGCCGTGTCCGAAAACAGGTTCATGAAGGAAAACTCCTACGTGATCAAAAGATTGTACTTGCGCCTTATTGATCGTCATTGCAAATCCTAAATTCACTGGGAATTGACGACGTCACATCCTAAATGGCAAACTGCGCTCGCTTGGTTCTAAGTCAATGCGAGGAATTAAGACTCGTTCTCCCTTATTACTGCTGTCGTGGTTGAGTTAAAGTGGTAGAGTATTTTGTCGAGTTGGACAATAGTAGTGAAATCGACAAGGGATAGTGGACTGACAGACTTATAGATTACACGTAGATAAGGTGTAAATAGGAGGTGGACTTGAGACAACCTGGAAGAAGATTTATTAAAATGATCTCTCTCTCCAAGCCTCAACACACTTATACTGTCCAAGCACAGCCTGCTCTCACTCTTTTCTCTTAATCATACATAGAGACTATAGTAAAGAGCTAATAAAATGTTAAAGATGGATGGAAGGGTCGTGAACAGCGCGTTAATAAAGGAGTAAACTTTATTAAATGAAGAAAAGCATGAAAATAATGCATATCATCACAAACAACATAAAATTACATCAATAATCAAACTATGCAAAATACACCAACGAACACACAGACCACCCTCATAAAAACCTGTAGAACACAGAGAAATTAAATAAACTGTCTGTCAGTGTGTCCGCTTTCGTGGGACCAAAAGCTAGCTCCAGGAAGTGTCTTACATGTAGCTATCCTTCAAAGTGATGGAATAATATACAAAACTTCCGTTGTAGGTGCTAAAACGTTGGTGACCCCTAATTGCGCGAGAGGGACTGGAAGACTGTCTATCTCCGGCTGACCAAATAAACAAACTGAGCGACAGCCTGTCCGCTTTCGTGGGACCAAGTGTGCCAGCTCCAGAAAGTGTCTTACGTGCAGATGTCCTTCAAGGTGACGGAATAAACTGCATAACTTCCCTTGTCGGTGCTAACTTTGGTGACCACTAATTGCACGAGGGGGACTGGAACTCTATCTATCTCTTGCTGACCGCTCATAAGTGCGAGGTTTTAATATATCCAGAAACACACCAGAGGAAGTTACTTGAGGACAAACGGTCCCTTGCGCTCTAATCCGGCGCTTGAATCTTTCGTACTTGGTATTAAATCCGGTTTTGGGCTGGCTTGAACTGTGAATTGGCTGAGTGCTCCGTTTAAGCACACAAAGGCTGGTGATATTAAATTCTGCTATAGACGCTAGGCTGTTTGATATTTCTGGGAGCCGCAAATGCTCTGACTGGTAATCCAATAGGCGAGTAGAAACCTACTACTGCAACAGATGATTTCAGATTTTGCGTTGGCTCGTTGCACACTGCGTGAGCTTATTTTCTCGTTAGAGAGGTATGGCGTTGACAGAAAAGGGTTTTGTATCAGGTGTAGGGGTTGACAACTCGTGATGCTAGCTGTATTCAGAAACCCTCTAGATCGAAGAGACTATGACGTCCTTCGCCTGACTGGAGTGTGCTCTAGCAATTCGGTATCCCTGAAACTGAGACCCAAAAGGAGACACCCTTTACGTCAAGCAAACAATAAAATCCCACTAACGTTATATAAAATAGTTATGCTCCGCTATGGGATTTAAATTTATTGTAATTATTGCTATGATAGTTTTAGGGCTGTCTTTAACCATGTCTCCTGTTCCTTCCAATCTATCAATTATCAGCATGCGCCTGCATAGGCTTAATATCTTTTGTACACCCATGTACCTGTCAGTAAATGTTCTGACATCAAAATCTACTCCTCTTCTCCCAAATAAACATACAGGAAACCTAACCCTGTAGTTACAGCTGACTGGATATGTTATTCATCTTACAACATTAAGTGAATTTACATAAAATACAGCATTTGGCATTACACAATAACCGTATGCCCCCTTGGGGAAATATATATAACATCCCACCAATGAATACATCGAAAATGCAACGTTCTTGCTATCGTAATACAGTTTTTACTGAACATAAGATATAATTATATCTATGGCGGGTGTCTGCTTTCTGTGAAAGTTATGACTAGAGTCTAGCTACACAAGTAAGCATATAATGATTCCACCCAGCCACTAGAAGTTTCTATCAACAAGGAATAAGTGACTATCTCCTATAATTCAGAGTTATAGTGCTTGCATCTCACTATCCAGTTTTAAGTGAATAATCCACACCTCTGACATTTCCTTACAGTAATGACAGGATTTTAGCCTACACTTAACCCATGGTAAGCATTGTATGGACTGATTCTACGCCTAGTGAGTATCTGTTATCGTAAGTTTATCATTTAACCCATTATAAACTATAACTGCTGACACCTGGCTGTTTAAGCACCACTTAACTAAGGCAGTAGACGGCGCAAAATTATCACTGAATTAATTTACCGGGAGAAATCCTCAAAAAAATGAAGTAAGTCACATTCCTATCAGATATCTATAAAAACTAACATGAATA
The DNA here is from genome assembly GCA_024509875.1 of Oreohelix idahoensis. Classification (NCBI taxonomy): domain Eukaryota; kingdom Metazoa; phylum Mollusca; class Gastropoda; order Stylommatophora; family Oreohelicidae; genus Oreohelix; species Oreohelix idahoensis. The sequence continues at coordinate 288,133 of JAMPIV010011631.1, forward strand.
TATGTATAATAAGATATGTCAACTCACCCCGAGAAAATGCCAAGAAATAGGCAAAAACATTTAGTTCTGTGTTAATGTTTGCCTTATTCTCATAAGGGTCTATCTCGGGCAGGAAATATTTACGAGTGTGTTTGACTTATTAAGACTCTCTAGATTTATAGTTTACAAAGGACGCTCCCCCCGGACACCTGGCCTAGCGTATTTCTACAGATGTTCGGCGAAAGACGTAATCCAGAGTAAGACAAAGGTTTCTCTAGAGACTACATCAGAGACAACAGACCCCGTGAGAAAGTTCACCAGATCGGCGATGCATAATATTATGGTCACCAACTGCGTTCTAAGGGGCAAAAACCAGCAAAGGCTAACAGCGGGGTTTATCTCTCCTAGATCGAAGATCAGAACCTGTTACGCTCAGCTCAAAAGGTTTCAGCAGCTAACGAACCGTTTCTACACGGAAACCTTCTTCGCTCGTGATCAAAGACTTAAAGCGACCAGAGAAATTCCCCAGGTCGGACGGACCACAGATGCGTTTAGATAACATTACGTTAACTGACCGTTTCGGACCAGTGGGGGATTTCTACTGAAGGCCAGAACGTAACAAAGCACGGGGTTGGTCTGAGATGGGGGAAAATGTAGGTACAATATGAAAGAAAAGAAAATACAAATGTCTAGGAAAACAGAACATTAAAAGAGTAATAAAATATGGAACGGAATGGTAAAATAAATTAACGGTCACTGTGACAACTGCCAGTGATAATTTGCGCTCGCTCGGTTCTAAGTCAATGCGAAGAATTAAGACTCTTCTTTCTTTCTTCTTTGATCCTTCGCCGCCGACGGTCAAATCAGTCATTGGCCATCACGCCTGGTGGCGTCTTGAGGGGCAACAACAAATTGATTCCACTTTTCTCGGTCGGTGGCCATCCTTCGTACAGTGCCCCAACTCTGGTTCATTCATTGCATCTCAGCCTCCACAGTCCTCCGCCAAGTTGTTTTTGGTCGGCCTCTCTTTCGTTTTTCTTCAGGGGTCCTTAGCATTCCTTTGTTCCACTCCGTTGGTGTTGCCCCTGTTTTCCAGCCTTGTGCAAATAGTGGTTCTAATAGTTCTGCTGCTAGCTCAGGGTTTGTCTTAAATAGCTCTGCATTTAAGTTATCATGGCCAGGAGCTTTTCCATTCTTTAACCCTTTGATTGCTGTGACGATTTCTTCTTTTCGTGGAATGTCTGTATTAACATCTAGATCGTTTTCCGCCTCAGGAACATTCAATTGTGTCTCTGGTGTTTCCTTGTTCAGAGTTTCTCTGAAATGCTCTGCCCATCTTGTTTCCTGTCCCTCTGCTGTCGTGATGAGATTTCCTTGCTTATCTCTTTCTAATGTAATATTGTTTGCACCTCGTTTTCCACTGATGATTTTAGTTATTTTGTATACTGTGATCCGTTCATTGCTCAGTGCAGCCTCTTCTGCCTGTCTTGCAAGATCGTCTAGGAAATTCCTTTTGTTGGCTCGGGTTTGGCGTTTAACTTCCTTGTCCAGCTGACTGTACTGTTCGCTACATAGTTGCTTTAAACTGGGGGACTTCGCTTCTGTTTTCTTTCTTTTCATTTCCTTTCTCATCGTTATGGTATTTAAGGTTTCTGGTGTTATCCAGTCTTGCTTCTTTCTTTCCTGGAATCCCAAGCAGGATTTGCTGCTTTCCTTATATATTGTTGAAATTGTGTTGAATTTCTGGTCTATATCATCAGTCGATGTCTTTTCCTGACTTTTGGCAAAAGTCAGGCAAAAAAAAATTAAGACTCGTTCTCCCTTATTACGGCCAATGATAATTTCTGCATCAATCAGACTGTCTTGCTCGTTGTGACTGACGCAGTGCTTGTCTTTATGCCGCTTCATGTTGTGAAACTGGGTTCTACATCGACTTTTCTTCGTTGAGAGTTACAATATTCTGGAGAGTACATGCAAGGGAAACAATACAATTAATGTTTAACTTTTAACCACAGTTGCATCTCTTAGATGTGACCGACGTACAAACGCCGAGAATTATGGATTTTGATTAGGAATCGATCTTTTAAAGGCTTAACTATTGTTTTGCGTCTCAGTTTAAAAATCAACAACAACAAATCAACATTAGCATTATCATACATGCTTGACTGTCACAATGGTCATGAAGATGGAGCAAGTAATGAATCATAGACATTATATGATGTTAATGCAGATAGCATATGTTATGTGGCATCACATGATGTGTATGTACGCCGTGCAACACGTGTACTCGCATCTTCTTCTTCTGTTAGGCATTGCAGATATGAAAGAAGAAATCGCTGATGGAAAATTCTATAAAATATTATTAGTTTTTTCGGTTCTTGTGCGTTTATTCACCGGGAAATTAATATTGTGGAAAATTATTACCCAAACCGAGCACCGTACTCTTTCTTGACTGAAAAAGTGTCATTTCACATTGTGAGCCCTCTTCCCCCCCCCCCCCCGCCCCCCCNCCCCNCCCCCCGTTGTTTAGAATTTTTTTAAAAACACGCCTGCCGTTCGCTTGCCGTTAATTTAAACCGTAAGGGTAGTCACGTAGCACATTCTGCCGTAGGGGAGTGAAGTGTTATAGACTTCGATGTACTGGGTCCCAGCTTTATGAGGTGGGGTGGCCTGTTCCCTTCCTCGCTGCCGTTGCCTTCTCTAACTCAAGATCAGAGTCAGGTACCCTTTTACAGCTGGTTAGACTGATGCGTGACACCTGTTTCCTTCCTCGCTGCCGTTGCCTTCTCTAACTCAAGATCAGAGTCAGTTACCCTTTTACAGCTGGTTAGACTGACGCGTGACACTATCAAGTTTTGAATCAGAAACCCTGTAACTTATTGCGGTAGTGGAGTGTTAGAGACTTCACCATACTAGGTCCATCATCGAGAGGTGGGGAGACCAGTTTTCTTCCTCGCTGTCTTTTCCTTACCTAACTCAAAGTTAAGTACCCATTTATAGCTAGGTAGGCCCCACCTCCTCTCGATGCTGGACCTAGTATGGTGAAGTCTCTAACACTCCACTACCGCAATAAGTTACCGGGTTTCGGGTTCAAAGCTTGATAGTGTCACGCATCAGTCTAACCAGCTGTAAAAGGGTACGTGACTCTGATAGGGACTTGAAAGCTGATGATGATGATGACTAGCAATTCCCTAGACTTAAAGGTCTTTTATATTTGGACATGCGCCCTAATATAACCGACTAGGTTGAACGGGACGCGCCTCACCAAAACAAGACAAAACTTTAAAAAAAACATTCCAGTAAGTTGTATTTTTTCAGGTTTACAAAAAATAAGGACAAAAAAGGGGACGGGGTGTGTAAGAGATTTGTGACGTCGCGTAAGGGGGGTGGCAAAAATGTGACAACTCCACGGCCTAGACACTGCGATTGAATTTGCCGAACTGGAAAAAAGAACGGTGCTAGGTTTGGGTTATAAATTTCCACAATTTTAACTTCCCGATGAATAAACACACAAGACTTGTGTGTTTATTCACCGGCAGATTACAATAGTGGAAATTTCGAAGTCAAACCGATCACCGTACTTTTTCTTACATTTATTTTCTTACCTTTTTTTTTCTTAAATTATATGTCTTGGCGCGGTTTTTTTTCTTCTTAAATTATGTGTCTTGGCGCGGCTTTGGAAAGCAAATCTTATCGTCCCATTTGTCATTTGATAGCGGTGTCCAGAGACGTGGAAGATGAATTTACTGGAGGTGACAGACTTTACATGTAACAAAGAGAACTGTGTGAAGTTTTTGCAGAATCGGGGCATTCTACACACCGTCCGACTGTGGGCTAACAATCACCAGATGAGTTTGTCCTTGACAGTTCGCCAAGATCGTTAGAGATGTCACATATGTAAACAGGATATACATCTTCGTTCTGGCACATGGTTAAAGGGCGCACGTCTATCCTTCAGGCAGATTATTCTGTTCATTTACTGTTGGAGTAAAGAGATGAATAGCATTGATTTCTGTAAATCAGAGCTAGGAATTGCCAATCACGCTGTCATTAAATGGAACAGCAACCTCCGTGAGGTTTGTGCAAATGTACTCATTGCAAATCCATCCATAATTGGCGGGCCCAGTACCACGGTAGAGATTGATGAAAGTGTGTTCACACGCAGAAAAAATAACGTCGGTCGTGTATTTCCACAGCAGTGGGTATTTGGTGGCCTATGTCGTGAAACAAGTGAGTGTTTCATGGTTGCAGTGCCGGACCGCTCAGCGGCTACACTTATGCCCCTTATCATAGCCAACATTCGTCCTGGTACGACAGTTGTGTCTGATCAATGTGTGGTAAAGTGGGATGTTATAAATATTTATAGGGGACTTAGTGTACTGACTGAGATCAGCTGTGAAGGTATCTGTATCTAATAAGTGTGGTGTATTACAGATGACCTTACTTGCTACCACATTTATACCTCAGTCAGAATTATTCTGGAATATTGTGATGACTACGTTAAATGTCTAGGGTTATGAGAATGATGAAGTGTAAGTCACAACAACAACAGACAGATAAACAATTTAATTTATTCCACAACACTTTACAACACTGTGACACTCACACACATATAACACTCTATAAGACTATCTTAAATGAGTCAAGTGTAAAGTTTCAAATATATATGTAATGATTCTTTTCAATAATGGATATCCTGATTCAACTACACAGTGAACCAGGAATCACAATCAAATGTAATTACAAGTAGTATGTACACAGTTTATAAATATAATCTTTGTATTGACATATTTTATTATTCTTATCCTATGTGTGTAAGTTGTGAAGTAGTAATATGAGGTAATACTGGTTTTGTTTTTCAAGCTAGGTTGTTGTTTGTCATCATGACTTCAAGTGTTTGATTATCTTGGAAATAGTATTGGGAAAAGTTCACAGTTCCTGTCATTTGCAACAGTTTATTGTCCCTCTGTGTTAAATATACTGTCAATTTTTGAGGGGGGGGGGGGACATAATGTTGAGCTACTCTGGCCACAGAAGCTTATCTTTCGTGATGGCGGCAGGAAAAGACTCCTCTGCTCGATTGCTTCCTGTGTTCTGGAGACACCTCACTGGTCGCTATCTGGACCAAGGAGTATGCTGTCAGCCTCTGGATTCAGCAAAACTCAGACCAGGTGCTGCTTCAATAACTTAGGACCACGGTCCCTGAAACAAGAAGGTTGTACCTCCTACTTCATAACTAATTTATAATCTATTTCCACACTGAACACAATACATAACAAACACTGAGTTCAGAGCGGTAGGCCAACTGCTAGCTTCATCTGAAACAATTTACACCAGTATTCTCCTCCTAAATGGTTACTACGCCTCTGCAATTCCAGCATTAGTTCTTTCTAGTCAATAAGATAGGTGTCAGTGTACTGTTTGGCAATTCCATGCAGTTTTACTTTTCTCCGACACGTCCTGTTCAGGTTGGAGCACTATCTAGGCCTTGCCTCATGTTTGCTACTGAACCACACACATATACAGACATAAATTATCAATTTTCATTCAATTTTCATTAAAAAGATATCAAATATGTCAAGCTTACCACAATTCATGGAAATAATACACAAATACGTTGACTATCGATGAATAATGGCACAAATTCCGATCTGCCTCTGTCCCAGACTTTTATTTAGAAAAATATGATCTGGATCTCAACGCACTGTTTCTTAGTAAGTTTATTTTAAAATGTGGCACTGAACTGACGCTCCTAATTGACTATATTGGCGGGTCTAACCAATCGGGCCATGTTTACACAGCTTTTCAAAAAATTTTACCCTTCTCACGTTTCCCCTAATAACCAAAATTAGTAGTTGTAGTCCGACTAATCGTGTTTAGCTTACATTTACTTCTATCCAATCAAATAGGATTTTACATGGTGGCCCATTTCCCGTAAAATAGTGGTTTCAAAACATGCCACTGTGCGATTATTATTTGGTGTTGTCTGACACCCTCACTATTTTCTTTTGGCTATAATTTGTTAACTCCTAGACTATTTGCGTAACACTTAACATATTCTTTGTCAGCAAGTCCTAAGAAACCCAAATATATAAATTTAATGGGGCTAAGGGGCTGCGTTCAAAATATGCATTTTCTTCTAGGATAGTCGTGTATTTTTATTTTATTTTTATCGATTTAGAACCGCCACCTGTCCTGCCTTTTCGACTGTTCTGTTATACTAATGTCAGGATTTCAGACATAAAACAGTAGAATGTCATGTTTCCCAATAAGCATTTTACAGGTTTTTAAACCTAACTCTCGTAGTTGTAGTGTTTTTTATCACTGTCTATTTGAAAAAAGTTAGTGCTTCTGGCCTTACGCTTGGGGTGGCATTAATTATATATCGCGAGACGCGTGTTAGTGTTGCATGCGTTCCTGCTTTCAGCCCTCACTCTCTCTATCCTAATTCCATCTGTCCTTCCGTTTATGTTAACGTAGTGTATAAAATGAAATTAATGGAAGTATTAATTTAGGTCATTACGCAGTGTGCCTAGCTCAAGGTTTTCTTAGAAATACAGTACACGTTTTATTGTAGAAAGCGTGTAGTGATGCAGTAGGCTTTACTATCAACGCGAAACGTTACAATTTGCAGACGAAGTAGAAAACAAGGGGGATTTTTGTACGCCATTGTGACAGCACTGTCCTTTTACCATTTCTCTTTCCTTTTATTGAATTTATGTGTTAGGCTTTACATTTACCTTTTAATTTATATATGTGGATTTAGAATGTTTCACGACACAATGGCGCGCATATAGTACCATTCAGAATTTGCCAGGTTTAACTCACCAAACGGTGAATTATTCTGCAAATTTTGTCGACCCAAATACAGAGGCAAATACACAACGAATAGAGAGGTTGTGGAAATCTGCGAAAGAACGCAACAAACGTCAGAACGGAACACACAGACACATGTTAGATTCTTACATGTGTGAATTTTTGTGGCGTCATCGGAATAAAGTTCGTCAGTCAGACCCGTTTGACAATATCCTGCTTGACATTGCAGAATTTTCGCCTCCTCTGTAAATTATGCAGCTACGAACGAACATGTGTATGTCCTGATATGTGCCAAGCTTCAGCAATCTTTGGTGATCTGTTCCCCTCACGGTCCTTTTCAGGGCCCACAAAACTGCACCTACCACGGTCCTTTTCAGGGCACATAAAACCCACAAAACTGCACCTACCACGGTCCTTTTCAGGGCCCACAAAACCCACAAAACTGCACCTACCACGGTCCTTTTCAGGGCCCACAAAACCCACAAAACTGTACCTATTACGGTCCTTTTCAGGGTCCACAAAACCCACAAAACTGCACCTACCACGGTCTTTTTCAGGGCCCACAAAACTGCACCACGGTCCTGTTTAGGGCCCACAAAACCAACAAAACTGTACCCTGGCAAAAAAAGCCTTTATTTGTTTTCACCGCTGGGTGTGGAGGGCTGGGTGGAGAGAGCTGGGTGGGGAGTTGGTCCCCTACCTCACTATGCACTGATCCTTGTCAAATATTTACCTAATCAGAGCCGGATTAACGTAGTAGCAAAAGTAGCATATGCTACGAGCCCCTTTCTTTTAGGGCCCCGCGCCAATAAATATGTACATCATTTTTTGTCATTTTCTAATACGAGCGTTAAACCAATGATCTTGTGATGTATGCCATCTTTAGCGCCTTTTCATTTGATGTCACGAAATTGTGAGAGAAAGAGCATAACAGGGTGACGTAGTGTGACTCTTTATTACTTTTATCTTAACTGTTTGCGGACAGAAGCAGTCATTTTTTTTTGGATTTGTTGGAAGTCTGTACACCTTCTTTTCTGCTTCTACCTACCGGTGGGGTCTCCTTTCTACTGCATTATGTGCTAGTGGTACTCATAATAAGTCCCATTTGCCCTTTGTGAAAAGACTGTCAGATACCAGGTGGTCTGCTTGGGCAGATGCGACAAAAGCACTTTTACACAGCTTTTCTGCAATAAAACAAGTCTTGGATGATATTTCAGATAACAATGATCAGAAGTCAGAGTGTCGTCAACAGACTCGTCTAATTTCAACCATGATGAAGTTAGAAACTGGAATAATGATTATACTGTGGGATCAAGTATTACACCGTTTTCAAATGACCAGTGCTTCTCTGCAATCTTCTGACCAAGATTTGAATACAGCATGTGCACTCTATGAATCCCTGCGGGGGTATATTCAAGCTATGCGGTCTACTTTTGCAGACATAGAGCAAAAGGCCACGGCTGTGACTGAGTGTGAACATTATCAAGAACAAACTCGAAGAAAACACAAACGAAATCGAGAGTATGATGATTTCAGTGATTCCAGCACAATTGATGAATCTCAAACGCCTTCTCAGCAGTTTAAAAGCCGAACATTTCTTGTCCTTGTTGATAGCTACTCTCTAACTTGTCAAAACGCCAGAAAGCTTATCAAAAGTTAAATGATGTGTTTGGATTCCTTCGTCAGTCACAGTCGTTTACAAAATACATAGAGAAACATTATCCACGCAACACCTGGACCCATGCATACACAGATGGATCAGCAACAAATGCAACAGAAAATGGAGGTGGGGGTGTCTTTCTGACCTTAAGCACTGGTGCAGAAAAAAGGCTGTCAGTGGCGACAGGACGATTCTCCAGCAACTTCAGAGCAGAGGCAGAGGCCCTGAAAACTGCAGCAGAGGTTATATTGACAGAAGAAAGGGCAGAGAGACAAGTTGCTTTCTTTACTGATGCATATAAAGCAAATGCTCCTTCGGGACGCGCCTCGCCAAGACGAGGCAAAACATTTTCATTAAAAAAAATAAATAAATAAACAATGACCCATGCTACCACCCCTACCTGCGAAAATGCATAATAGACTAACCCGCAACCCCTAACTGCCAAATGGACTAACCCCGCGCAGGCGAAAAAAAAATTATTTGTAAGAAAAAAAATGTAAGAAAAAGGACGGTGCTCGGTTTGGGTAATATATTTCCACAATATTAATTTCCCGGTGAATTAACGCACAAGTACCGTTTTTTTCTATTATTTGTGTGTCCATGAGTACATTTTTCCTCCAGAGTTCTGTGTAAACCACTAAGCCCAAATATAAAGATATAAAATGTCACAGTGTCAGTACGCAGAAATGTAAGCATGTACATATTCACCCATCACAGCCACCACCTGCCAAGACATTCGCGCTAATGACCAACGATATACGATTAATTAACTGTTTGTCTAGTGAACAGTTAACCTGTGGACATTTTTCACAATTATTTCCCAACCCTTATCCCCAAGCCTTTTCCAGTGCATGAACACTTATAATGGTTTCCAAAACAGAATCAACACGAAATTGTTTTTTAAAACTTCTGGGAATCTCCACTTCATGACAGCTCTTGCAAACAAATACCCGACACACACACACAATTGTACGTGAGCCGCCTCTGACAAGTCCTGGTGTACAGAAGAAATGCAAATCGATGCCTCAAAACAGACGGAGATCCTCTTTGTATTGGCTCATTTGACATCAAAGGAAAATAATCGACGAGTTTGCGCTTTGTGTTCCACATTGGAGAGACAAGACGCAGAAACCAGACATGCATGAACAGACAGACTAAATATGAATAGTACGGAACAGAAGCAAGGCGATACACGCAGATATCGGATTGCCTTGGAACAGAAGCATGAAGCAGCGGCAATCTTAAAATATCTGGCAAATTATGAACAAACACAATTTTTTTTTAACACCGCGACTAATAAAAATAATGCCTCGCCGACCCAATAACAAAGTAAGCACGTGTGAAGTTCAATTCTCCATGTCGGACTTCAAAGCGACGAATAGGTCATTCATCTAATTTCCTTGAGAGATAACAGTGACCAGACTGAGGTCAGCAGGTCGGGTTTTTATGTGTGACTAGTCACTCTTGAATTATTATTGTTATTTTGTTTTAGTTCTACCCAGTACATCTCCGCTTATGTTTTTTTTTTCTCCTATTGCTTCAAAGGTCTTAATTTATTTACCTGAAACTTTATTTTTATCAAGTATGATTCCGTCTTAAATAACGTTTCTGAACATATATATATATATATATATATATATATATATATATATATATCTATATATATATATATATATATATATATATATATATATATATATATATCTCAGAAAATAATACTATACACCCTATGCACATGTCAGGTAATCATCTCACTGCTCCATTCGGAGTCTGGGGTCGCTTCTGCTTTCGCTTTCCTGAACGAATTGGCATAAAGCCAACACCAGCGCTTGCTGAAGTGGTTTATGAATATGCAATTTTCATATGTTGAGGTTGCCAGCCTCCTATGCCTTGTATAACCCCAGACATGTCAAATTCAGATTGTAAAATAAATATTTACACTTACCCCAAATTAACTTTTTTGGGAACACAATCTCCTGGCACAAATGAATGGACACAGTAACTATAATTAGATGCTTCGAACCCTTGGTCAGGGAAATTTTAGTATTCCTCTTATGACGGGTGTTCTGATTCCTTAAGTCTCCAGTCTTGGTATTTAAAACTGCGGGTTTTCTTTTCTAAGTTACAAAGATGCCCAAATACTTCTTCTGTCACTTATAATTTGGAATTCTAGTCCGATGTCTCTCTGGCTCCTGGGAGTTGCTAATATGACGTTACGACGCAGTCTGGTTTGTGTCTCCGAATTTGCTAGGTTATATTCTCATTTTCCTTCAAGCGTCTACATTGGTATTTCCGATCAGCTTTCCAATGAGAGCTAAAGTTTATTTCAGGCTCTAGATTTAGACGAATCCTATCTCTTTGGAAGTATGTGGATCGGGGTGTTAAATCATTACTATCCCCCGCATGTTTCAAAATATCAGTTTTGAAATTTAAACTCTTGACCTCTTTCAAACACTGCAGTTGTCGTGAAATATTCTAATCCACATATATAAATTATCAGGTAAATGTAAAGCCTAACACATAAATTCAATAAAAGGAAAGAAGAATGGTAAAGAACAGTGCTGTCACAATGACTGTACGCGAAATCCCCCTTGTTTTCTCCTGCGTCTGCAAATTGTAACGTTTCACGTTGATAGTAAAAGCCTACTCCTTCAATACCCGCCTTAAAAAAAAAAAAACGAAAGACAGATGGACTAAAGATAGAAAGAAGGGAGGGCTGAAAGCAGGGACACATGCAACACTAAACACGCGTCGCGCGATACACAATTGCTGCCATCACGCGTGTAAGGCCATAAGCACTAGCTTTTTTTTCAAATCGACAGTGATAAAAACACTACCCATACCAGAGTTAGGTTTTAAAAAACTTACAAAATTCTTATTAGGAAATATGACATTATACTGGTTTACGTTTGAAAACATGACAGTACCCAGACACCCTAAAGTTTGGAAGTGAGGAGGTAGTAACAGCACGACTATCCTAGAAGAAAATGCATATTGGCTCCATTAAATATATATATTTGGGTTCCTTAGGACTTGCTGACAAATAATATGTTGAGTGTTACACAAATAGTCTAGGAATTGACAAATTATAGCCAGAAGGAAATAGTGAGGGTGTCAGACAACACCAAATTCAGAATCGCTCAGTGGCAGATTTTCACCCCACCATGGTACAGGAAATGGGTCTCCATGTTAACTCCGATTTGATTGGAGCGCAACAAATGTAAGGCTAAACACGATTAGTCGGGCTATAAATACTAGTTTAGTTGTTAGGGGAAACGTGAGAAGGGTAATATTTTTTGAAAAGTAGGTAAACATGGCATGATTGGTTAGAGCTGCCAATATACTCAATTCAGGGCGTCTGTTCCGGGCCACATCTTGTAATAAACCTACTAAGAAACAGTGCGTTGAGCACCAGTGCATATTGTTATAAATAAAAGCCTGGGACATCGGCAGATCGAAGTTGTGCTATATTCATTGCCATTCAACGTCACTGTGTAATATTTCCATGAATTGTGGAGGTACAACCTTCTTGTTTCAGGGACTGTGGTCCTAAAGCTATTGAGCAGTACCTGGTCAGAGCTTTGCTGAATCCAGAGGCGGACAGCATACTCCTTGGTCCATATAGCAAACAGTGAGGTGTCTCCAGAACACAGGGGAGCAATCGAGCAGAGGAGTCTTTTCCTGCCGCCATCACGAAAGTTAAGCCATTGTGGCCAGCTGAGCTCAACATTATGTATCCCCATCCTAAACTGACATTTTATAAAATTAAGAGGGGAAATTAATTGTTTTAGTGAACGGAACTGAGAACATCTCCAATACTAGTTCCAACAGAAATAACCACTTGAAGTCATGATGACAAATACCAACATAGCTTGAAAAAAACAACACCAGTATTACCTCATATTACCACTACACAACTGACACACATAGGATAAGATTAATAAAATATGTCACTACAAGATTCATATTGATAAATTCTGTACATATAACTTGTAATTAAGATTGATTGTGATTCCTGGTTCACTTTGTAATTGAATCAGGACACATATATATATTAATGAAAAGTGCTTAATACATATTGATATTTGAAAATTTACCAGTGACTCATCCAAGATAGTCTTATAGAATGTTACATGTGTGTGAGTGTCACAGTGTTGTCAAGTGTGGTGGAATAAATTGACTTGTTTATCTGTCTGTTGTTGTTGTGACTTACACTTCATCATATACATACCCTAGACATTCAACGTAGTCATCACTATATTCAAGAATAATTCTGACTGAGGTATAAATATGTGGCAGCAAGTAAGGTTATCTGTAAAACACTACACCTATTAGATACAGATACCTTCACAGCTGATCTCAGTCAGTTCACTAAGTCCCCTATAGATATTTATAAAATCCCACTTTACCACATATATTGGGGTCTCGCTCTCGGGATTTTGAATCTTTCCCTATTAAAAATATTGGGGGTAATTCACTTCAGGGAATAATAAGAATTAAAAAGTATCCTTGGGTGAAAATAAATAACGTTGAGCTCTCAGGGCCTGTAGTGTCCTTAGATAATTATTGAAAGATTGAATTGCATGATACACAATGGCCGACTTGGCAAAATTTCGATCTGCTGCTGTACAGACTGCGAAAGAGTTAGGAATGGACGGGCAAATTATGATTTCTTATGTCACTGCTGAATGTGACAAATATATTGAACGGGAAGAAAGAAGATTAGAAAAAGAGGCCGAAAGAAGGTTAGAGGCTGAGACTAAGAGGCTGCAATTTGAGGCTGAGGCTAAGAGGTTGCAGATTGAGGCTGACAAAGAGGCTAAAGCATTGGAAGCCGAGGAAAGAAGACAGGCTGCAGAAAGAGAAGAGAAGAAATTAGCTGCAGAAAGAGAAGAGAAGAAATTAGCTGCAGAAAGAGAAGACAAGAGATTAGCTGCAAAAAGGGAAGCAGAAGATAAGAGATTACAAAGGGAACATGAGTTACGACTAAGGGAGTTTGAGTTTCAAGGCCATGCTCCTGAAAATGGTGCCAGTCCCTTTACCTCTGATGCCACTGCTAGCCAGGGAGCCTCAACCTCAGCTATGAATTTTCATTTAGATCATTTTGTTGAGAAAGACGATGATATTGAGAGCTATCTAAATAGATATGAACTATTAGCTACCACATATGGGTTAGAGAGAGAAAGGTGGAGCTAAAAGTTATCTCAAGGACTTCGTGGGGCAGCTTATGAAGTTTTTGCTAAAATGAGCAGAGGTGATCAGGAAAATTATGACATGCTAAAGCAGGCTCTTTTGTTAAGATATGAAAAGAACGCAGAATTTTATAGGAAAAAATTTAGGAATGCTAAACTACTGTCAGGAGAAACCTACCACCAGTTCTCTGCACGAATAGAGACATACTTGGAGAAATGGACTTCTCTGGGGAAAACCCAAGATCTTAAGGAAATGATCCTTATAGAACAATTAAGAGAGTCCATGGCTCCAGACATGAGAAAGTTTCTCATGGAACAAGGTGCAGAGAGGCTGGGTGAGTTGCTAAATGTTGCTGAAAGGTATCAAGCAGCTCAGGCAGAAGTATCAGGTAACAAAAAGAAACAGTTGGATAATTTTAGGGCACCACAGGACTTTAATAAATTTGATCCTAGGGATCAAAACAAAGGTAAGCACCAGTTTGATAGGCCACGGTATGACAATAAAAAATAAAACCCCACAATTCGATGAAAGGAAATATGATGAAAGAAAATCTTTCAACCAAGGAAAAAGGTGGTGTAAGAATTGTCAGATGAACAATCATGACACTGACCATTGTAGAAGGAAACCTGTGTATATGGCCACCCTTCAGGTCAGGTCGACCTCAAGACAGGAGGAGGATATTATGTTAGATACCACTCCAGAAGAGATGAGGAAGGCACAGGCTGGGGATAAGACCCTCAAGCCTTGTTTCAGGAAATTGTCAACTCGTCATACAACTCCAGGCAAGGGAGATTTTTACATGAAAAACAAGTTGATGTATAGGAAGACTGGAGCTAGATCCAAAGGTCAGGGACAGCTGGTACTTCCTAAAAGATATAGGACAGAATTAATAAGGAGCCTACATGTGAAACCAGATGGGGACCATGAGAAAATAGGTACCATCATTCAAAAGGTGGCTCACAATTATTATTGGCCCAAGGCAAGATGGGACATTGAGAATTTTGTAGAAAGGTGTAGCATAGCACATGAGGGAACACCCACAAGTGGGAACATTGATCAGGACCTGGACACGCCATGGGGCAACCGTAGGCCTGACAATAGAAGGAAAAATAAATTTGATAAAGTGGACCAAATGGAATGGGAAGCCCCTTTTCACGGACAAGCTTCACTTAACTGTTTTACAATGGCCACTATGCGGAGAGTGCAAAAAGATGTCTTACCCCAGGATAAGCCGAAAATCCCTCAATCGGACTTAAACAAACTGGAGGAAGAAGATGTAGAGAGGAAATCTCTCATCAAGAATTTTAAGTGGGGAGACAGCCCCAAGAAAAAAATTGGTAGCGGTCGTTTTGTGCATGAAAATTCTGGGAAGAAAAATCATCACTATAGCGCTTCCAGTGGAAGAGACCATACCGGTGCATGGACAAATAGGTCCACACAATTAAAGATCCATATGTAACTCTGTTAAGAACGTGGACTGATGAAAAAGCAGAGGAAAATATTACATCCTCATACCAATATGTGAATGAGCTGACCACTCGTTTAAAAACTGGCTGGAAACTTGCCAATGAAAATTTGAAACAAGCCAGGAAGAAACATGCTGCCTATTATAACAGGAAGGCGAAAGACAGAGATTTGGCTGTGGGAGAGAAGGTACTGCTTCTTCTACCTGGTAGTCAGAATAAGTTACAGATTGGATGGCAAGGTCCATATACAGTTCTAGAGAAGGTGTCTAGAACAAATTATAAGATAGATAAGAAGGGGAAAGAAAAAATCTATCATGTGAATCTCCTGAAGAAATATTTGGAAAGAGAACATCAGGAAGAGACACACTTGTTGACCTTGTCCATTGCCATGGAGATGAAAAAGGAACCACTTTCATCATTTGAATATCCATTACACCCCTGTGAGACAGCGGCACAGGTGAAAATCAGTACACATTTAACGAAAACTCAGAAAGAGAGAGTGCAACAGGTTCTAGATAATCATACAGAGGTGTTAACAGACCGACCTGGGCATACAAACTTATTGGAATATGATATGAAACTGATAGACCCCACACCTGTCTGTATGAAACCATATTCGATTCCTTTTGCTAAGGAGAAAGCTTTGAAGGAAGAGATAGACTATTTGTTGAAGGAAGGAATTATTTCACACAGTGAATCTTCGTATAGTTCCGGTGTTGTACTCTTAAGGAAACCCTCTGGAGAACATAGACTCTGTATAGATTACAGGAGACTGAATGCTATTACAGAAGGACAGGTGGATCCATTGCCGGATACAAATCAGTTGTTTGCCAGGCTAAATAAAGCTAAATATTTCTCAAGGGTGGATCTGAGTAAAGGATACTATCAGATTCCAGTAAAACCTGAGATCAGACAAACTTGTTGGATGTAAACAATTCGGAGGAACGTAATGAATCCCTGAGTTGCCTCTTTGATTGAGGATATTCCGAATGTTTCATACAGGCTAATAAGAAGATTATGGGATCCACTACGAAAACTCTGCTATCACCAGGTATATGTTATCTCCTCATAACGTACATTTTGAGGAAAATCTAATGTTCTCTGGACATGTCATTGCGCAGACTCCGAGAAGAGAAATGGTGAATAAGGGTTGTGAAGCAGCATTAAGACAAGCAGTCACACTTGCGGCTGTTCAGTAACGTAACCGAAAAATATTATTGGTTGTAGAGGTCTGAGGCAGATTTCATGAGTAGTGCCTACTCTGAATGGACCCAACTACATAAAACCATGATAGCACAACAGCAGAGTAAAGTCAAGTTGACTTACATTTATCTATGTGTATATAGAATAAAGGACTGACATAAGATGTCTGTTTTAAGAGGGGAGATGTCGTGAAATATTCTAATCCACATATATAAATTATCAGGTAAATGTAAAGCCTAACACATAAATTCAATAAAAGGAAAGAAGAATGGTAAAGAACAGTGCTGTCACAATGACTGTACGCGAAATCCCCCTTGTTTTCTCCTGCGTCTGCAAATTGTAACGTTTCACGTTGATAGTAAAAGCCTACTCCTTCAATACCCGCCTTCTACGATAAAACATGTGCTGCATTTCTAAGAAAAACCTTGAGATACGCAGGTTGACATAGATTTAAAATTCCATTCATGTCTTTTTATACACTACGTAGCAAAAAAAAAAAAAAACGAAAGACAGATGGACTAAAGATAGAAAGAAGGGAGGGCTGAAAGCAGGGACACATGCAACACTAAACACGCGTCGCGCGATACACAATTGCTGCCATCACGCGTGTAAGGCCACAAGCACTAGCTTTTTTTCAAATCGACAGTGATAAAAAACACTACCCATACCAGAGTTAGGTTTTAAAAAAACTTACAAAATTCTTATTAGGAAATATGACATTATACTGGTTTACGTTTGAAAACATGACAGTACCCAGACACCCTAAAGTTTGGAAGTGAGGAGGTAGTAACAGCACGACTATCCTAGAAGAAAATGCATATTGGCTCCATTAAATATATATATTTGGGTTCCTTAGGACTTGCTGACAAATAATATGTTGAGTGTTACGCAAATAGTCTAGGAATTGACAAATTATAGCCAGAAGGAAATAGTGAGGGTGTCAGACAACACCAAATTCAGAATCGCTCAGTGGCAGATTTTCACCCCACCATGGTACAGGAAATGGGTCTCCATGTTAACTCCGATTTGATTGGAGCGCAACAAATGTAAGGCTAAACACGATTAGTCGGGCTATAAATACTAGTTTAGTTGTTAGGGGAAACGTGAGAAGGGTAATATTTTTTGAAAAGTAGGTAAACATGGCATGATTGGTTAGAGCTGCCAATATACTCAATTCAGGGCGTCTGTTCCGGGCCACATCTTGTAATAAACCTACTAAGAAACAGTGCGTTGAGCACCAGTGCATATTGTTATAAATAAAAGCCTGGGACATCGGCAGATCGAAGTTGTGCTATATTCATTGCCATTCAACGTCACAGTGTAATATTTCCATGAATTGTGGCGGTACAACCTTCTTGTTTCAGGGACTGTGGTCCTAAAGCTATTGAGCAGTACCTGGTCAGAGCTTTGCTGAATCCAGAGGCGGACAGCATACTCCTTGGTCCATATAGCAAACAGTGAGGTGTCTCCAGAACACAGGGGAGCAATCGAGCAGAGGAGTCTTTTCCTGCCGCCATCACGAAAGTTAAGCCATTGTGGCCAGCTGAGCTCAACATTATGTATCCCCATCCTAAACTGACATTTTATAAAATTAAGAGGGGAAATTAATTGTTTTAGTGAACGGAACTGAGAACATCTCCAATACTAGTTCCAACAGAAATAACCACTTGAAGTCATGATGACAAATACCAACATAGCTTGAAAAAAACAACACCAGTATTACCTCATATTACCACTACACAACTGACACACATAGGATAAGATTAATAAAATATGTCACTACAAGATTCATATTGATAAATTCTGTACATATAACTTGTAATTAAGATTGATTGTGATTCCTGGTTCACTTTGTAATTGAATCAGGACACATATATATATTAATGAAAAGTGCTTAATACATATTGATATTTGAAAATTTACCAGTGACTCATCCAAGATAGTCTTATAGAATGTTACATGTGTGTGAGTGTCACAGTGTTGTCAAGTGTGGTGGAATAAATTGACTTGTTTATCTGTCTGTTGTTGTTGTGACTTACACTTCATCATATACATACCCTAGACATTCAACGTAGTCATCACTATATTCAAGAATAATTCTGACTGAGGTATAAATATGTGGCAGCAAGTAAGGTTATCTGTAAAACACTACACCTATTAGATACAGATACCTTCACAGCTGATCTCAGTCAGTACACTAAGTCCCCTATAGATATTTATAAAATCCCACTTTACCACATATATTGGGGTCTCGCTCTCGGGATTTTGAATCTTTCCCTATTAAAAATATTGGGGGTAATTCACTTCAGGGAATAATAAGAATTAAAAAGTATCCTTGGGTGAAAATAAATAACGTTGAGCTCTCAGGGCCTGTAGTGTCCTTAGATAATTATTGAAAGATTGAATTGCATGATAGACAATGGCCGACTTGGCAAAATTTCGATCTGCTGCTGTACAGACTGCGAAAGAGTTAGGAATGGACGGGCAAATTATGATTTCTTATGTCACTGCTGAATGTGACAAATATATTGAACGGGAAGAAAGAAGATTAGAAAAAGAGGCCGAAAGAAGGTTAGAGGCTGAGACTAAGAGGCTGCAATTTGAGGCTGAGGCTAAGAGGTTGCAGATTGAGGCTGACAAAGAGGCTAAAGCATTGGAAGCCGAGGAAAGAAGACAGGCTGCAGAAAGAGAAGAGAAGAAATTAGCTGCAGAAAGAGAAGAGAAGAAATTAGCTGCAGAAAGAGAAGACAAGAGATTAGCTGCAGAAAGGGAAGCAGAAGATAAGAGATTACAAAGGGAACATGAGTTACGACTAAGGGAGTTTGAGTTTCAAGGCCATGCTCCTGAAAATGGTGCCAGTCCCTTTACCTCTGATGCCACTGCTAGCCAGGGAGCCTCAACCTCAGCTATGAATTTTCATTTAGATCATTTTGTTGAGAAAGACGATGATATTGAGAGCTATCTAAATAGATATGAACTATTAGCTACCACGTATGGGTTAGAGAGAGAAAGGTGGAGCTTAAAGTTATCTCACGGACTTCGTGGGGCAGCTTATGAAGTTTTTGCTAAAATGAGCAGAGGTGATCAGGAAAATTATGACATGCTAAAGCAGGCTCTTTTGTTAAGGTATGAAAAGAACGCAGAATTTTATAGGAAAAAATTTAGGAATGCTAAACTACTGTCAGGAGAAACCTACCACCAGTTCTCTGCACGAATAGAGACATACTTGGAGAAATGGACTTCTCTGGGGAAAACCCAAGATCTTAAGGAAATGATCCTTATAGAACAATTAAGAGAGTCCATGGCTCCAGACATGAGAAAGTTTCTCATGGAACAAGGTGCAGAGAGGCTGGGTGAGTTGCTAAATGTTGCTGAAAGGTATCAAGCAGCTCAGGCAGAAGTATCAGGTAACAAAAAGAAACAGTTGGATAATTTTAGGGCACCACAGGACTTTAATAAATTTGATCCTAGGGATCAAAACAAAGGTAAGCACCAGTTTGATAGGCCACGGTATGACAATAAAAATAAAACCCCACAATTCGATGAAAGGAAATATGATGAAAGAAAATCTTTCAACCAAGGAAAAAGGTGGTGTAAGAATTGTCAGATGAACAATCATGACACTGACCATTGTAGAAGGAAACCTGTGTATATGGCCACCCTTCAGGTCAGGTCGACCTCAAGACAGGAGGAGGATATTATGTTAGATACCACTCCAGAAGAGATGAGGAAGGCACAGGCTGGGGATAAGACCCTCAAGCCTTGTTTCAGGAAATTGTCAACTCGTCATACAACTCCAGGCAAGGGAGATTTTTACATGAAAAACAAGTTGATGTATAGGAAGACTGGAGCTAGATCCAAAGGTCAGGGACAGCTGGTACTTCCTAAAAGATATAGGACAGAATTAATAAGGAGCCTACATGTGAAACCAGATGGGGACCATGAGAAAATAGGTACCATCATTCAAAAGGTTGCTCACAATTATTATTGGCCCAAGGCAAGATGGGACATTGAGAATTTTGTAGAAAGGTGTAGCATAGCACATGAGGGAACACCCACAAGTGGGAACATTGATCAGGACCTGGACACGCCATGGGGCAACCGTAGGCCTGACAATAGAAGGAAAAATAAATTTGATAAAGTGGACCAAATGGAATGGGAAGCCCCTTTTCACGGACAAGCTTCACTTAACTGTTTTACAATGGCCACTATGCGGAGAGTGCAAAAAGATGTCTTACCCCAGGATAAGCCGAAAATCCCTCAATCGGACTTAAACAAACTGGAGGAAGAAGATGTAGAGAGGAAATCTCTCATCAAGAATTTTAAGTGGGGAGACAGCCCCAAGAAAAAAATTGGTAGCGGTCGTTTTGTGCATGAAAATTCTGGGAAGAAAAATCATCACTATAGCGCTTCCAGTGGAAGAGACCATACCGGTGCATGGACAAATAGGTCCACACAATTAAAGATCCATATGTAACTCTGTTAAGAACGTGGACTGATGAAAAAGCAGAGGAAAATATTACATCCTCATACCAATATGTGAATGAGCTGACCACTCGTTTAAAAACTGGCTGGAAACTTGCCAATGAAAATTTGAAACAAGCCAGGAAGAAACATGCTGCCTATTATAACAGGAAGGCGAAAGACAGAGATTTGGCTGTGGGAGAGAAGGTACTGCTTCTTCTACCTGGTAGTCAGAATAAGTAACAGATTGGATGGCAAGGTCCATATACAGTTCTAGAGAAGGTGTCTAGAACAAATTATAAGATAGATAAGAAGGGGAAAGAAAAAATCTATCATGTGAATCTCCTGAAGAAATATTTGGAAAGAGAACATCAGGAAGAGACACACTTGTTGACCTTGTCCATTGCCATGGAGATGAAAAGGGAACCACTTTCATCATTTGAATATCCATTACACCCCTGTGAGACAGCGGCACAGGTGAAAATCAGTACACATTTAACGAAAACTCAGAAAGAGAGAGTGCAACAGGTTCTAGATAATCATACAGAGGTGTTAACAGACCGACCTGGGCATACAAACTTATTGGAATATGATATGAAACTGATAGACCCCACACCTGTCTGTATGAAACCATATTCGATTCTTTTTGCTAAGGAGAAAGCTTTGAAGGAAGAGATAGACTATTTGTTGAAGGAAGGAATTATTTCACACAGTGAATCTTCGTATAGTTCCGGTGTTGTACTCTTAAGGAAACCCTCTGGAGAACATAGACTCTGTATAGATTACAGGAGACTGAATGCTATTACAGAAGGACAGGTGGATCCATTGCCGGATACAAATCAGTTGTTTGCCAGGCTAAATAAAGCTAAATATTTCTCAAGGGTGGATCTGAGTAAAGGATACTATCAGATTCCAGTAAAACCTGAGATCAGACAAACTTGTTGGATTTAAACAATTCGGAGGAACGTAATGAATCCCTGAGTTGCCTCTTTGATTGAGGATATTCCGAATGTTTCATACAGGCTAATAAGAAGATTATGGGATCCACTACGAAAACTCTGCTATCACCAGGTATATGTTATCTCCTCATAACGTACATTTTGAGGAAAATCTAATGTTCTCTGGACATGTCATTGCGCAGACTCCGAGAAGAGAAATGGTGAATAAGGGTTGTGAAGCAGCATTAAGACAAGCAGTCACACTTGCGGCTGTTCAGTAACGTAACCGAAAAATATTATTGGTTGTAGAGGTCTGAGGCAGATTTCATGAGTAGTGCCTACTCTGAATGGACCCAACTACATAAAACCATGATAGCACAACAGCAGAGTAAAGTCAAGTTGACTTACATTTATCTATGTGTATATAGAATAAAGGACTGACATAAGATGTCTGTTTTAAGAGGGGAGATGTCGTGAAATATTCTAATCCACATATATAAATTATCAGGTAAATGTAAAGCCTAACACATAAATTCAATAAAAGGAAAGAAGAATGGTAAAGAACAGTGCTGTCACAATGACTGTACGCGAAATCCCCCTTGTTTTCTCCTGCGTCTGCAAATTGTAACGTTTCACGTTGATAGTAAAAGCCTACTCCTTCAGTACCCGCCTTCTACGATAAAACATGTGCTGCATTTCTAAGAAAAACCTTGAGATACGCAGGTTGACCTAGATTTAAAATTCCATTCATGTCTTTTTATACACTACGTAGCAAAAAAAAAAAAAACGAAAGACAGATGGACTAAAGATAGAAAGAAGGGAGGGTTGAAAGCAGGGACACATGCAACACTAAACACGCGTCGCGCGATACACAATTGCTGCCATCACGCGTGTAAGGCCACAAGCACTAGCTTTTTTTTCAAATCGACAGTGATAAAAACACTACCCATACCAGAGTTAGGTTTTAAAAAACTTACAAAATTCTTATTAGGAAATATGACATTATACTGGTTTACGTTTGAAAACATGACAGTACCCAGACACCCTAAAGTTTGGAAGTGAGGAGGTAGTAACAGCACGACTATCCTAGAAGAAAATGCATATTGGCTCCATTAAATATATATATTTGGGTTCCTTAGGACTTGCTGACAAATAATATGTTGAGTGTTACGCAAATAGTCTAGGAATTGACAAATTATAGCCAGAAGGAAATAGTGAGGGTGTCAGACAACACCAAATTCAGAATCGCTCAGTGGCAGATTTTCACCCCCCATGGTACAGGAAATGGGTCTCCATGTTAACTCCGATTTGATTGGAGCGCAACAAATGTAAGGCTAAACACGATTAGTCGGGCTATAAATACTAGTTTAGTTGTTAGGGGAAACGTGAGAAGGGTAATATTTTTTGAAAAGTAGGTAAACATGGCATGATTGGTTAGAGCTGCCAATATACTCAATTCAGGGCGTCTGTTCCGGGCCACATCTTGTAATAAACCTACTAAGAAACAGTGCGTTGAGCACCAGTGCATATTGTTATAAATAAAAGCCTGGGACATCGGCAGATCGAAGTTGTGCTATATTCATTGCCATTCAACGTCACTGTGTAATATTTCCATGAATTGTGGAGGTACAACCTTCTTGTTTCAGGGACTGTGGTCCTAAAGCTATTGAGCAGTACCTGGTCAGAGCTTTGCTGAATCCAGAGGCGGACAGCATACTCCTTGGTCCATATAGCAAACAGTGAGGTGTCTCCAGAACACAGGGGAGCAATCGAGCAGAGGAGTCTTTTCCTGCCGCCATCACGAAAGTTAAGCCATTGTGGCCAGCTGAGCTCAACATTATGTATCCCCATCCTAAACTGACATTTTATAAAATTAAGAGGGGAAATTAATTGTTTTAGTGAACGGAACTGAGAACATCTCCAATACTAGTTCCAACAGAAATAACCACTTGAAGTCATGATGACAAATACCAACATAGCTTGAAAAAAAACAACACCAGTATTACCTCATATTACCACTACACAACTGACACACATAGGATAAGATTAATAAAATATGTCACTACAAGATTCATATTGATAAATTCTGTACATATAACTTGTAATTAAGATTGATTGTGATTCCTGGTTCACTTTGTAATTGAATCAGGACACATATATATATTAATGAAAAGTGCTTAATACATATTGATATTTGAAAATTTACCAGTGACTCATCCAAGATAGTCTTATAGAATGTTACATGTGTGTGAGTGTCACAGTGTTGTCTTATAAAATCCCACTTTACCACAGCAGTAATACTTCCGATTGCACGTATGCAAATTTACGAACACATCGGTGAACTCATTTCCTGACTAATACCTTCCGCCCGTATTGTCTCCTCTGACAGGTTATCTGTACTATTGATACAGAGACGGACCATCGGAAGCGACTACCTATTTTCACTTGAGTTTAAGTACATCTCCCAGACGGATTTCTTAGACAAGCAATCTTGCTTTCTTTCCGTCGACCATGCGAAACCACCTTGTGTCAACAATGATTTCCTGTGATTGTCTGCATTACACGACACTCGGTGATAAAATTATAATCTGCCAGCCGGTCTAATTAGCCTTGTAATACTACGATTCACACGGTGAAACGTAAACATGTTTGGGAGTGACTAGGCAAAAGTGTAGGTACATAAAATATGCCAAATAAAAGGACGATCGGTGAGGAAAATGAAGAAATATGATAATGCAGGATAAAACGAAAATGATGTAAAAGGACACAATTGATTTCATCACAAGTTTCACATTGTGAATTTTTGTGCCATTCATATTTCTTTTTTCTTCAAATATACCCATTTATTATGCATGTAACTTCTAGGTTAAAATTTTTTTTTAGTCTCCATGTTTCACAGTCATACACCTGTGCTGCCGTAACATTTGAGATAGAGATTCTTATTTTTATGTGGACTTGACTTACAGTATTTTGATTTTCCCATATTTCCCTGTACGATAAAGGCTCATCTTTTCTTATTGTATTCTGATGGTATTGCCTACTCTTCCTACTCTACATTACTGCTAAGAGATACGTCCACTGTCAAGACCTTGTAGGTTGAGATATGTTTCCAAGTGCGTTCTGACTTTCATTTACTGTATTTATTTTCATAATCTGATCCTTTTCTCTAGGAATTCTCAGAGTAAACTTCTGTGACTCTCATCAAGTATTCTTATTTTATTTATATAGACTGCGTTATGAACCTCCATAAAAGAACACATGTTCTGGATGACTGAATTCAGTTATCTGAATTGTTTGCCTTCGATGATTTCTTCATGTGGCTGAAGTTTTTTGTCTGGCGCTACGCTTCGACCCACATGCGGTAGCCCGCGCTATGCAGAAACGTTTGTAGACTCCTTCTGCGACTGCTCGGTAGTGTTATTATTATTTGATTCCCTCTTTGGCCACAGACCGTGGGGAATGGGGGGGGGGGTGGGGGGGTGGGGGGGGGGGGGGGGGGGGTGGGGGGGGGGGGGGGGGGGGGGGGGGGGGGGAGGGGGGAGAAAGGAAGGGTGCTACTGAACCCCTGTTGGCTCTGCTTCACTGAACTCCTAGATCCGGCTCCGGTAACACAAGTGCAATATGCTTTCCCGGCGTACATGTAATGTACTGTAAGTCTATGCACAAAAGCGAAAGTTCAGAAGCTAAACGCAGTATGTGTTCTCCGGTTTAAATTAACAAAATTTTATTCACGTATTTACACATCGTCTTATGATCATACGTGAAATATTACACATTCTGAGAGAGCTATTACCATCCTGTATCAAATATGTACACACTTCACTATAGGTGTTATCTGCATTCATCACACCAATACAGACATTAGGACAGGTGTTATCCTCATGTACTAAAATATCTACACATTTTGAGACATGTATTTTAACCATTCATCAAATCGTTGTTAATCTAAAACTTGTTTTACCATTATGTCTCAAATCTATACGCACATTAAAAAGTAAGTTATCATCATGTATCAGTTCTATACAAATTCTGGAACAGGTGTTATAAAAATACATAAGGTCTATGTACATGTCAGGACAGGTGTGATTATCAAGCTTCAAATATATATACAATTTGGGACATGAGTTACCACACACAGTATATCACGTCGACACACACTTTATGAAATATTTTGTAATCATACCCCGAGTCTTTCCACGCTCCGGGTAAGATGTTCTAATGACAAACCAAATTTTCTACCGCTGTGGGACACATGTTATCTTCAGATGTATTCGCTATTCGGTAGATTTACTTTCAAGAATCGATATTTCTGAAATCAAGTACTATTTGATTTCTGTTTTAGCCGTGTGTTTTCTTAAGGTTAGTCTCAGAGAATCTTCATTCGACTCTTCAGTTAGCTATTTCATAATATTATTAATATTTTTTATTCTCTCCATCCTCTTGTCAAACATCGTCTATCTTTGTCTTCTTCGTATCGTTTTACCATCGATCTTTCATTGATTCCTTACCCTTCTGCTCCTCAGGCTGCCTGGACCTTCAACAAAAGCATGCCAAGTCCTCCTGTCACGTGCCATCAGCTCAAAGACTTCCTAATTATTTTCATATGTTTCCATTTCTCTTCTCCGTATGATTTTCTGTCTATCTCTATATCTTTTACCCTGGAGATGGCAGAAGATGACCTGTCTGGTAATTTTTGAAATAGGTTTCCTTAGAGTATTTCCTATTTATGGCCAGCGACTTCCTCTCATCTCTTGTTCTACTGGTCCTTGTCTGGTTCTTGTCATCTCTTGTTCTACTGGCACTTGTCTGGTTCTTGTCATCTCTTGTTCTACTGGCCCTTGTCTGGTTCTTGTCATCTCTTGTTCTACTGGCCCTTGTCTGGTTCTTGTCATCTCTTGTTCTACTGGCCCTTGTCTGGTTCTTGTCATCTCTTGTTCTACTGGCCCTTGTCTGGTTCTTGTCATCTCTTGTTCTACTGGTCCTTGTCTGGTTCTTGTCATCTCTTGTTCTACTGGCCCTTGTCTGGTTCTTGTCATCTCTTATTCTACTGGCCCTTGTCTGGTTCTTGTCATCTCTTGTTCTACTGGCCCTTGTCTGGTTCTTGTTATCTCTTGTTCTACTGGCACTTGTCTAGTTCTTGTCATCTCTTGTTCTACTGGCACTTGTCTAGTTCTTGTCATCTCTTGTTCTACTGGCACTTGTCTGGTTCTTGTCATCTCTTGTTCTACTGGCACTTGTCTAGTTCTTGTCATCTCTTGTTCTACTGGAAATTGTCTGGTGCTTGTCATCTCTTGTTCTACTGGCACTTGTCTGGTTCTTGTCATCTCTTGTTCTACTGGCACTTGTCTGGTTCTTGTCATCTCTTGTTCTACTGGCACTTGTCTGGTTCTTGTCATCTCTTGTTCTACTGGCACTTGTCTGGTTCTTGTCATCTCTTGTTCTACTGGCACTTGTCTGGTGCTTGTCATCTCTTGTTCTACTGGCACTTGTCTGGTTCTTGTCATCTCTTGTTCTACTGGCACTTGTCTGGTTCTTGTCATCTCTTGTTCTACTGGCACTTGTCTGGTTCTTGTCATCTCTTGTTCTACTGGCCCTTGTCTGGTTCTTGTCATCTCTTGTTCTACTGGCATTTGTCTGGTTCTTGTCATCTCTTGTTCTACTGGCACTTGTCTGGTTCTTGTCATCTCATGTTCCACATTGGTCAACTTGTCACACCACTTCAATCCTTTTATTCTACGCAAGCACCCATTTATGAAAGTCTGTAACTTCCGGGTTGCTATTTTTGTGTCGTCGATCTTTGCGTGGAAGAAAGATCGTATTCCCTTTATTCAATGAAGCTATCAGAATGGAAAAAAAAAGATAATGAAACAATTTGATAACGCTCCACTTTCTATTAAAATGAGTGTGCATCACCCTCAAACTTCACACTGACATTTTAATAATGTTTTTAAAATGAAAACAAAAAGTCGCTAACCATCAACTCAATTAAAATAATTATGTTTCTGCCTCCTGTTAGATGCTTTACCGTATTATTGTCTGATGAATGAAACTGGTAACACCTAATTACCGCCATAAAAATGAGCGCTCTAAAAAATTCCGATTCAGAAACTGCAATCACGTGGGATATTAAAGTACGGTTTCCTTCCAGCAGTTAGCAGCAGGCTAATTACTCGGTCACGTGGTTTGTCGAACTAACATTTAGTTGATTGGCTTCCTTTCTCTTTCTCTCCCCGTCTCTCCCTCTATCTCTCAACACCTGCCCTTTATTTATTTTTGTTTAGTGAGTATGAATAACATTTTTCTTACGCTGTTTGTTACGAAATTCTGACGTGAAACGTATTGTGGACATTATATTAGATTTGATAATCATGCACACATGTGTGTAGACCCAGGGGGTGGCTTGTGACAGTAAACAAGAAGAGAACTATTGCTACTAATATGAGATATGATATGAGATATGATACTAATATGAGATATGATATGAGATATGATACTAATATGAGATATGATATGAGATATGATACTAATATGAGATTGTTCATGAGGTTATCAATCTCATCATGTAAACAAACTGAAACAGACACCACAGTATACCAGCTACAGCAGGGGTTCCCAACCTTTTCTATGCCCCGCACCCCTAGGAAATGTTTGATTAATGTTCGCACCCCGTATAAAAGTAATATCACGTTGATAGCTCAGTTGGTTAAGCGTGAGACTCTTGACCTTTGGCTTCTTTGTCGCACCCCTGAAATGCCATCTCTCACCACCTGGGGATGCGGGCATCCCAGGATGGGAACCCCTGAGTAATGGCTCAAAACTCCATGAGAAGCGTCAGGGAAATTGATGATCATGAAACATGCAGAGTCAGCCTTACAGCATTCGGCTGCGAGAGATTAGACATGTGCCCCCTCCTCCCAAACTGCTAGCCGCGAAAGTTAAATTCTACTGGAAAATTCAGTTATATTTGTGTATAACGTTGCACAAAAAAGAAAGACACTATAACAAGTTAAAAAATGTCACACTTTGGTTTCAGTGTTTTCTTATAAAAGATTGACATTCCCGTGCTTTGGTATGGGCTAATGGTAGCACAGCTGAAGGAACGTCGACCTTCTTGGCGACAAAAACACACACTTTTCTCTTTTTTTTTTTCTGCAATTCGACGTTCCCTTGCCCTCAGAGACCCGGTCGCTCTGCTCTAAGGCCGGCTCTACATATGCACATAAATAGACAGACAGGCAAACAGACTGACAAGACAGACTGATGTTCAGACAGACAGAATACACGCTGGTATATAGATAGACAAAGTGATAGACGGACAGACGACAGGCTGATAGACATATATATATATATATATATGATGAATGCACGGACGGACAGACAGATAAGACAGACAGGTAGGTAGGTAAGTGGGTACGTAGATAGATAGATAGATAGATAGATAGATAGATAGATAGATAGATAGATACATAGATAGATAGATAGATAGATAGATAGATAGATAGATAGATAGATAGATAGATAGATAGATAGATAGATAGATAGATAGATAGATAGGTAGATAGATAGATAGATAGATAAAACGAACGAACGTTATTTTCAAAGGGTTAAGAATTGGGCACGCAGGCCCGTCTGACATTCTGCCCTTCCTCTCTCTCTCTCTCTCTCATCATGTATACTGTATCCTTTCATCCTCACATTTACTTTAAGCATTATTTAGGCATTTATCATTATAAAAGTAATATAACATCATACATTTGCAATAATCATCATAATAAAAGTGTGTTTTTAAAATAAATTTAAAAAAATTAAATGATAAACAAACAAACAACAAGACTGATAAAAATCGAATTCCTCATGCAGTAAATTAGACAGTAATTTGAGACATAATCAGATTAGGATGGTGTGTTATAAGAACTCGTGAAATATTCGAACAGTCTGCTACCCAATGACTAGGGGCTCGGTGTTGTCGTGATTTAGTCTGTCTCACAACCCGGTTTTCTGTATACTTAGGAGTAAATCTGACCATACCGCACGCCATATGTTGAGAACTCTCTGATACACTAACCAATGAAAACGCGCCCTTCTTGGTGTGTGTTGTGAAACGTACTATGCTTGAACATAGAGGCCCATTTTGTGTAACCGATGGTACAATGCCAATTAATTTTGAAAAGAATAAAGAAGTATCACCGGAAAGGATTATATAACTCAACAACGGGAATGTTACGCTAGAGGTAGGTGTAAAAACCTTCTCGAATAGTATTTTAGTAAAATAGAAATATTAAGGGAAAGGGCTTCGTTACATCAGGTTAGTCCCAATTTAGCTAGTTAAAGCCTGCATATATTAAAATGCATTTTGCAAACTAACCAATAAGTAGATAGATCAATACAGAATAATTCATAGAATAAGTCAAGCTTTAAATGACAAACATCGCCCCATAAATGAGAAAGATAATGAATATTAAAAATTTTTCTAATTGAACAGAATGCAAAATTATGCCTCATTTTGAGATTTTTAACACCCTTTTTGCCCCATGCCATCCAATACGGCGGATGTGCTAGTATATAAGACCTTGCCCTTGGCTAAATTGAGGCCACAACATTTAAAAAATACAGCTGAACAGAAGAAAGCGGTAAAAGTGGAAACGTTATGTACCTTTGCCAACCGCATCTGCCTGGCAGACCTAGATGCCCATTAACAGCCTGCTACAGCTTGTATGTATTGCCTGAGGGTAAGAATGAATAAATATATGTATATATAATTATGTAATTTTCCTGTGATTAATCCACTTGTGCGTTAGGAAGTGTGTAGCATGTGTAAACTCTTGGAGACGAAAGCCAGCCTTGTAAAATGTGTAGAATAATTGAAAATGATGGCCAAAGGTACGTCTGTAAGTTTGACAAAGTGTTTGAAGAAGTATTTCTTAAAGGAACGACACATTTACCAGGAAAATAAGGAAGGATGACAGGAATTATTTTAAGGAATTGATTAAGGTATTACTTAGTGCTTTATACTAGACCAAATCATTGTATGAAGGCGGATCATGGACAACTGGACCTAACTTAGGATTTATAAGGAAAGTGTAGTCACAGTGAACTGGCTGTGAGTGGTACTGAGGTAAATTGTCCTGTGCATATGTTAGCACAATGTCTGACACTGTTTGTTATGTCCATTGTATGTGAGGACAGAATAGTGCTGGACCATACAGGGGTTGTGATTATTTGTATTCCAGGTTTTATCCTGCAAACTACCAGACGATTAGGAATCAACTATCTCTGTTGGACTCTGAGGTGCAAGTGCTCTTAAAGTCATTGGAGCCAGATACCCAGCATCCACTGCCTGGCAATTCACAGACGTGTTCGTCCATGGCAGGAGCGTGTTTGATTTCAACATAAAAGATAAGTGGCAAAGAAAAGCCACTGGTCAGCCTATTCAGACTCTATCACCAATATATAAAATAAAAGGATAAAAATACAGTGTATGATGAATCCTTGTGGACAGAATGTATCTATTACTACCTTCACAGTTCAACTTAGTGACAAACTATATTGAATTATAATATTAATCAGTGTAGAAAAATTGAAACTTAAGTACAGTATTCTGTTTGATAATTAAAGTTTCTATGTTTATTTATTTTATGCTGTAAATATATTTGAGTTACTTCTAAGTTACCTAACCGAAAAAAAACCGGTATAGAGTAAATAAATTGTAAATATGTACCATCAGACTTGCTGAAATTATTTAAATTGAGTTCCAAGTTTTGTTGATACATATTAAATATATATATATATATATATATATATATATATATATATATATATATATATATATATATATATATATATATAGGATATATAGACCATAATTAGTATCCCTAACATAATTAGCCATAATAATCTATAATAATAACACATAATATCAAAGGAGGATCTTGAAAGGGAGCAAATAGACTTTCAGGACATCTACTCTCATCACACCTGGAGGTTTATACAGCTGGATTCTATCCTTTGATGTCAATACACCCTTATTCTTTTCAGAAAAGGGGGTATTTCTTGTAAGACCAGTCTCTTACCTGGCACTATCCTGGTATCATCTGATACATCTTTTTGTCCAGGATACCTTATATTGTAAATAACAACAACCCTTTCGTGACAGGTGTGTTATTCAAAACATGCGAACGAATTTAACAGAGGTGAGCAGCTTTGAGTCTCATAGCAGATACTACGTGGGGCGCTGATTCTGCATGAAATTAACTTCTGCTTTATACTTCATTAGACACTTATGGATAAAAAATATGATAAGCGCCTAAGCGCCCCACGCTTTTTGTCAATTTGATGTTACATTTTTTGACTGCAAGCTATAAACTCCTTGAAATATTATTTTTGGGTTTTTAGTGCATTAAAAGCGTGTGTTTAAAATATTTTAAAAAATATTTTTTATTAAGCTTTCACAATACTAGGTCCATCATCATGAGGTAGGGCAACCAGTTACTTTCCTCGCTGTCTTTGCCTTCCCGAACTCAAGAGCAGAATCAGACTAGGTAGATAGTTAGACAGACATATACGAAAGAAATTAATTTTCCACGGGTTGAAAATCGGGCACACAGTTCCCTCTTGCATTCTTCCTTCCTATTGCTCATCTTATATTACTGTTACTCAAACATTCTCCAGGGTACTTAAAGTATTAATTTAAGGGCAATGCGACATTACAAGGTGGTACAACAGCATACATTAACAGTGCCTGATCACACAATTAGGAATAAGTATATTGTAATGAAAAACTAGATCATCAGAGCCTCAATACAGTATATTAGATAAAAGTACAACAATCAGTTAGGGTGGCATATAATCAGCACTCATAAAGTATTTGAACAGTATACGATTATATGCGTAGGGACTATGCGTGTTTACTTAGAAGGGGAACGATTAAGTAAACTATGCGTGTTTTTCAGGTCATTGGGAAGATTGTTCCAAAGATGAGCAGCTGGGATAGATAGATAGGTAGATAAATATATAGATAAATAGATCGATAGGAAGGTAGGTAGGTAGATAGATAGATTGATAGATAGATAGATAGATAGATAGATAGATAGATAGATAGATAGATAGATAGATAGATAGATAGATAGATAGATAGATAGATAGATAGATAGATAGATAGATAGATAGATAGATAGATAGATAGATTGATTGATTGATTGATTGAGCAAACGAACCATCAAATGAAATTTATTTTAAAAGGGTTGATAATTAGCCAAGCAGGCTCGTCTAACATTGTGCCCTTGGTCTCAACTTTAATTTGTAGCCCACCACTTACTCAGACGGTCAGACCGTGAACAGGTAATGTGCATATTATCGCACGCATCAGTAACACTAAACGACATACACACATTCTCGCATATTTTAGCACAGTTAAAAATCCTTAGAAACGATTGAAATGAATTGACGTATTAGAGCGTTATACGCATGTATGTATGTATATCTGTCTATCTGTGTGTGTGTGTGGATTGATGGATGGATGTATGTTTATATATGTGTGTGTGTGTGTGTGTCCCTGTTATTTTCGCACACATCTTCATATTTAAAAAAAAAATGCCCAACATCATTCTTTTGAAGTAGCACATTGTTACATTCTCACACACAAAATATCATAAGGTAATGTTACATAGAGACAATAAAAATAATATACATAAAAACAAGAATTTCAACGTGGAACAAAGGGGACAGCACACAATAGACAGGTTGATATGTAACTGAGATATGTACGGGCAAAAGCCGACGTTTAAAAAAAAGGGGGTGAGGAATTTATAGCCGATGTTTATTACGAATATGAAAAGTGCTTTAATTTAAAGTAGTATAGGGTAGGATGGCCTATTAGAAGATGTGGAAGGCCGTTCCATCCTTAGGTATGTTCTGTCACGAGATGGATTTTTTGGGCGACCTCTTTCCGATCTCTGTTTTACTACGGCAGTAATCAGTTACATTTTCGTACTGATTTAATTTGCGTGATTTTCCATGGTCGCTCCTTTTTCTTTCTGTTTGCTGTATAGCAGAGAGTTTGTTTGTTTAAACATTTGACACTCCATGTTGGGGATAAACACAACACATTTGCAAGGAGCGACTGAGGTAGTTTTGAACGTCAGGCAAGTTGGTAATTCTTGTGTACCAAAGCTTGGCCGCTACAGAGTAGCCCTACAGTCGCCAGCGTGTTTGCTTAAATCGCTGATAGAGGCATGAGTGTGTGACAGATAACGAGATTACCCGTCTGCGAATAGATTACTTTCTGATAAAGTAATAAATTTGTTACATCTGAAACACATTTGTCGTATGAGTTTACAGATGTGTTGGTGCGTTCGCCTGCCAGGGCATCGGATATTTTCATACCATATACGGAAGACTTGACCTCTGCATTATATTCAAAATTTTTCCATGTCAGGAATATTTTTTAATCCCCCCCCCCCCCCCCTTTTCCCCTTCCTTCCCCAACCAGCATGTTTGAAATGATTGAAGCTTTTGCCTAGCTTCATAACAAACAGAGCGGGGGAGGACAGTGAATATAACCTGACGCTTCAGTCAGTCAAATTTATTGTGAAGATCGCTTGCCAAGGTGACACAACTAGACCTTGCCACAGTGAAGACTAGAATTCAGAATTCCATTTTATCAGACCGGAAACCTTTTGGAGTATTTATCAGGACTTACAAAATAGCCCAGGAAATATCATTTTAAATAAAGAAAACCGGAATATCCAAGGAAACTGAACACGGAGTCAGAGAGGGAAAAAGTTAAAATTAACGACCCCAAGTACACGTGTAAAAAGGCATCGGCTAATGCCTTAACTTCATTCATCTGAGCAAAACGTCTGTGAGCCAGGATTGGCGTAAGTTGTCATTTTACAATCTGTATTTTCATTAGTAACATGTGAACTAACCTGTATATACAAGGTATTACCATGTGAATATTAGTATTTGAAAATCGCTAGTGGATGTCCCAGTCATTTGAGACTGGCAACCTCAGCGTATAGAATGATGATTTAATTAACCACCACTGCACGGGCTGGTGATTGCTTTATTGCTAGTTTCTTAAAGAGAACTAGAAGCAAAAGGTAATCCCGAGTTCATATGGGGCAGGGAAGGAAAGATGAAAGAAATGATTTACATTTTCATTATAATACTTACATTTTAAAACCAGTGTAAATGTCGATGTTAACATATTCAGTTTAAAATTAATGGAAGTTTCAAACTTTTCAGTGTAAACAGTGTAATCAGTGTAAACATACATGAAAACATATTCAATTTATATTGTGAACACTTTTCAATCAGTGGAAATGTAAATGTAAACATATTCTATCTGTACTATTAACCTTTTCATTTAAATGTAAAGTGACTATAAAAGCTATTCAATGTAAATGTAAAGAAAGTTTTCTCTCGATTAAATTTAATTCTCTTACTTACTTACTAGGGGTCTATGTAGGGTTCGGGCCACATCCCACCTACATCAATTGATGTTGAAGCGAACACACAGCCTCTCATATCCAGGTGCAGTGATCGCCGCGGAAGCTACTGTCTTGTAGTAAGCTTCTGGCATATGGCCTCTCCTGTACCTACGTGTCCATAGCAGCACCTTCACGAGGTGACCCCGTTCTCACAGAGTTTGCTATGGGGGCGACCGAGTGCCTGGTGGTATAACTGGGTCGGGAGTTGTTTGGGATCCCTCTTAAGGTGCAGGCGCAATACCCACAGGCGGGTGGACCATGCTCTGGCCAACACCAACCCAAACCCCACTCATGGGTTAAATGCTACTTTCTCTCTTCTCTACTTGCCTACCAAGCTTTCTCTGTCCAATCCTTGATAACCTCACCAAGGATCCTGAAGTGGTGATGGTAAAATATAGGTCTTTACTTAGAAGGGATCCGGGCCCTACCCAACGTCCCAGCTGCAGCAAGAGTGCAGTGCGACCTGACATTGCACCCATCGTCAGATTTTGTCCAACTCCTGAGACACGGGAAGCAAAGCCACTAAAACTCAATGGAAATTTAGAACCGCTGTGCTCGAGAAAATCGTGAAGGCATAGGATGCAGGACGTGACACAGCCACAGCAAAAGCTCAGCCACAGAACGAAGAAATGAGGCCTGCATCGTGAGCGCTTGTGACTAGCGGGGAATGCATCTCTGTGAACCCCACCTGAACCCCCAGAGCGAAGTGATCTTTAGAGCCAAAAAGGTGAGTGGCCAAGCAAATCAACCCAATACTCATGAAGGAAGACACACCCATTGCATTCTTTGGGAGGGAGATGTCTGCAGCAAACACCCAATACCTCCAATGCCAGTCAAACAACATATTCCATACGAGCTCGGGCGTCGCCTCGGTTACCAAGGCCCACGCAAGAGAGATAAATCCCCTGCTCCTTGTGAAAAGTCAGCGAAGGGGAACCTTAACATTTTACAGCTAAATATAGCTGGACTACAGAACAAGACAATTGAGCTTACAAAAATACTACACGAACATCAAGTACAAGTAGCCCTTCTCCAGGAAACGATACTCCCACGGAGACAAATTAACATCACGGGTTATACACAGTACAAATGTGAATGCCTGAAGTGCCAAGGCATCATGACCTTAATCAGAAATGATACCCAAGCCACAGTAACCAACAACCCTACAGCGGATATCGACCACAAAATAATAAAGCTATGGCGCAAAGATAACACCAAGTACACACTACACAACATTTACTGTCCCCCGACCTCATCAAAAGGTCTGCCTGAGTTTGAGCCCATATTAAAGAAAACTGTCGTAGCTGGTGATTTTAATGCTCACATTCCTGCTCAAGGATACAGGCGGTTTAACAGTAGGGGCCTAGAGGTTGAGGAGTTGTGCAGCAGTACCAACTTAATGCTACTGCAGAAGTTGGAAACTCCACCAACACTCCTTCACAGGGCACACGGCTCGACCAGCCGGCCAGATCTGACATTTGTTTCAGCTGATATAGCAGAAAATAGTATCATCAAAGTCTTAGAAGATGTGGGAAGTGACCACCGCCCTGTTTTAACAACTATTTTAACACCACAGATGACACAGAAGTCCCTTGGTAAACCA
Source organism: Oreohelix idahoensis (assembly GCA_024509875.1). Lineage (NCBI taxonomy): Eukaryota > Metazoa > Mollusca > Gastropoda > Stylommatophora > Oreohelicidae > Oreohelix > Oreohelix idahoensis. The sequence continues at coordinate 324,945 of JAMPIV010011631.1, forward strand.
TCCTGGAACTTCAGGAAAGCAGACTGGGACCGCTACGGTCGAGAAACTGACGCTGGGTTCAGTCAAATCATTAGAACTGATAACATTAATACTACATACAACAACATATGTACCACAATCCTAGCAGCTGCCAAAAAGTGCATCCCAAGGGGGAAGCATAAGAAGTATAAACCTTACTGGACATCTGAACTAGCTGAAGCAGTCAAAGAGAGGAGAGAGGCTAGAAAGAGGGCTGAAAAATACCCTACCACCCTAAATAAAACAGAGTACAACAGGTGGACAGCAAAAGTAAGGTATGTCACCAAGAAGAATAAACCGGAGACTTGGAAAGAAAATTGCAATAAACTAGATTTAAAAAGAGAAGGGAACAAAGTTTGGAGACTCCTTAGTAATCTCGAGGGAAGCAAGAAAAAGACAAACCCAACACCTATGGTGGATGGAAGTGGTGATGAAGTGTCGCGAGGGCGTTTTGAGGAGATAGGACAGCTTGAATGGAATGGAAGAATACAGATAATAATGTCTTATTGATAGCTTCCGAGTTTGAAGAAAACTGCCTCTCCTCGGGAAATAGTGTACTAGAAATTTACTTAAAAGAGAATTCTGGTACCTAAACAGGATATTTTCTGGACGATAAATTCTTCCTCCAGGATCCTACAAAAGGACTGTGTAAAGCACACAAGGTTGAGAAAGAGATTTGGTGTCCAGCCACAATTAAAATATCCCGACCCAATAGAAGTTAATTGAATTATGGCTGAGCCCCCAGGGTGTAGATTATATTTAAAACAAAATACAACCCAAATAAAGTTAACAAGAAAAATAACAACAGACTCTGTTATGTAAAGTTGGATAAAAGGGTATGGAATCTTACATTTGTTATTATACATATAAATATGAAAAATAGTTTAGCTCTACTGTTTATTAAAAAAAAATCAACTAGTGTGGTCATCACTTGGACCAGAGATCTTTTCTATGGTAGTGTTGCTGGTAGGTGTTAATACTCAACTCTCCGAAGGCCTGTAGTAGCTGCGGAGATGATTTTGGTTCGAACTCTCTTGGTTTGGTCTGCCCCAGTAGGTTGGTCTTATAACAGTTAATGGGTTCAGAGGGTGTCAGAGTCTGCTTCCCTGGACTCAGTGCACATCACAGATAAGGATGGGGTAAGTCACCTCTGCTGAATGCCTCTTCTGTTTATGGGATGTGTGGGATGGTTACTGGGTGATAGGATAAGGTTGGGTAAGGGTAATCTTGGTACCATGGACTTGTACCCTGGACCTGGTTTAGGTATCTGGTAACCGCAACCTGGTTTAGTACTGGGTAACCGCAACCTGAGTTTTTGCTTTGTAACCGCAACCTGGGTGGACTGGAAACAATTGAAATCCCATTAGTGGTTTCAAGAGCAGTCATCTCCTAAGTCTGATGGCCGGTAAGCGTCCATCAGAAATTAAATTAACACAAGGTTAACTACTATTTAGTAACTGTGTTATCTATTAGATATGAACTACCACTTCTTAACTGACATTATAGTGTATCTTGAGTTTTCAGTCTCTATCTGGCTGTCTGCTTATTTACAGCAGTGGTTTTCCCCATGTGGAAATGAGTTTCACAAACTGTGAGGTAGGGGCTGGGGTCATCAAATGGTTGAGAACCACTGGTTTCACCTAGTGCCCATAGAGCAGTATTTTAATTCCGGGGTCACTGTCAACAATGGTTTGAGAACCACTGGGTAATAGTTTCCTATGCTGCTTTAACTTGGTGGGGTGTCATTGCGGCCAAGGTCTGAGAACCAATGATTTACATTCTTGCTTACTCAAGCAGTAAATCATTTGGAGGGTAGGCATGGTCTCAAGGCTTGAGAACTGCTGACTTACATTTTGTCAGTCAAGTGGTAAATTCATTAAATAGCTAAATAATTGCAAGCATTCTCAAAGTCCTGGTTCCTGTAGCAAATAACATTCATATACTGATAATAAAATAGTTCTTCAATCATACATAAAATAGTTCTTCAATCATACAACATGGTATATGCATAGGATTGCATTAAATACATGTAAAGAACCTTCCATAATGAAAAACACATTAATGTCCCTTATGTGACAAAGTGAGAAGAAGTGATTGAGACACTGTTATCAAGTTTGTAGTCTTGGCAGAGAACACAGAAGTCTTATAAGAAATAGAAAATAGAAGAACCACTAATACACTTCTATTTTTCTTGGATCAATATGCAAATTCCAAAGTAACAACAATAATGTACATCAATTGTTTTAACCCTGTCTTATTTCTGCCAGGCTGTGAGATAAAGATCAGGAGTTAATTAGGTTTAGGAACTTTGCAAACTCATACATTAGTTTGAGTGATCTGTAAAGATGCAAATAACAGTTATTGTCACTGAAAATGAAATGCATTTAAACTTTAACAAAAAGTTACTGCAATAGCAAGCTGTTGATAAACATATGATTATTCATGTTATAAAATCAGCAGTATTAGATCTACTTACTTCGCTCAACGAATTCACTAAGGATATTTTGCAACAAGTGCAAAGTAGCCTCGACAGAGGCCCATACAATCACATCTGCTTCCAACGATGGTTACAAGAAGAATGCAGAAAATTCCCTCCAATATTCCAGGATCTGTTCCGGGCAGGGGTGGGTTGTGTGCAAATTCTGTTCTGGTCCCAGGGGTATAAAGTTACCTTCATTTCAACTCGCACTAGCGTCCATCGTTTCCGGCTGTTTTTACATGAGTTCCCTTCGTGAACAACAAAGACGGTCGACTTCCTGTTCGTCGTTCGTAGCCTGTTTCACCTTCGACTTTCGCTGGCGAAGTGAATAATTTATTACCTTGGACCGAGAATCCTGAGCTAGTAAAATACTGTTAAATCTAAGACTAGCGAGAGAGAGAGAGACTTTAGGTTTCTTGTCAAATGATAGGAGAAATTCGTAGAGGGAAAAAATAATAGACAGAAGAAAGAAGTCGGGGAGAGTCGTTCCACGACATAAGCCCCCTTTTGAAAGTTCGGCCAACGGCCAACTAAGTTCGAGCCGACTCTTCTCTTATGTCGGACACTACATTCATGTATCGTGTCCTCCATTTTTCAATCCAAATATTTCCTCTTTTTCCTCTGTCGAATGGTATGCCTGTAATCCACACATGGCTATCCGTTTCCTCTTCAAGAAGTAGTTGAGGCGGGTTGAGCAAGCCTGCTCGCAAAAATATACCTCTCTTCTTTTCTCCCTTCTGGATCCTCCATTGAAGCTTGCCTCCTGGCAAAGAGCTTGCCCTAAAGCCTACACTCTGCTTACAATTGGATCTATAGCAAATAGTTTTGCGTGATGAGGTTGCCAGCCTCATACACAACCTTATTTTAGTCATATTGCTTGACCTGTCTAAGGACACATACCTATCTACCCAGGTATGAGAGCGTGTATGATCTTCTATCCCTGTTTCTCCAGTGACAGAGAAAGATAAGTCTACCAGTTGTTCCTGCCCACCAGGTACCAAGGAAATTTGGACCTTCTTCACTTTCTGATCCCAGAGAGTGGGTGAGGTTATCGGAATTGACTGAAGACTAAGTGCTTGAGGCTCATGTTCCTCTTTAGCCATTTCTCCCGTATTAAAGGAAGATATTCCTGAAACATATTTCCTCCCACCAGGTACCAAGGAAATTTGGACCCGCTTCACTTTCTGATCCCAGAGAGTGGGTGAGGTTATCGGAACTGAGTGAAGTCTTAGTGCTTGAGGGTCCTGTTCCTCTACAGCTGCTTCTCCCATGTTAAAGGAAGATATTTCTGAAACATGCTTCATCCCACCAGGTACCAAGAAATTCTGGCCCGGCTTCACTTTCTGCACGCAGATAGTGGGTGAGACTATCAAAACTTGTTCAGAATTAAGTGCACTGGGGTGGTCAATCCCTTTGCACTCTTCCAACTTTTCAGTGAAAATGTTGGAAGATGAGTTAGGCATTGGAGTCTCCATAGCCTGTTCAGTCACGCCATCTCTGGATCGTGCTGAGTCTCCTAAGATGATATATTTCCCTCCTTGAGGTATCGGGTAAATTCGTTCATCTAATATTGCGGCCTTTACTTTGCCGTTTACAAAGTTCGACCTAACTTCTACATAAGCTAAAGGCAAAATCATCCTTCTGTTGATTATCATGGGTGCTGTTACCTCAACATCCTCTTCGGTGACTTGATCAAGGTCGATAACAGAGGCTGAGACAAGGGCATCACACCCAAGACCTTGATAATACAAACAGGTGATTTCTTCTCCATTTACTGTGGCAGTCTCCACATTTTGAGAATCCCTGTATCCACTCCGGGCCTTCGTCAAGTTCCCATCCATGGTAGGGACCTTAGCTTTGTATGAAGTCTGTGGGATTGGGTCTCGGCGCATACAGTCTAACTGATGTAAGTTGGCCGACAGGTGATGTTCAAGAACATCCCTTCCCTTCCCATAGGGTTGCGTAATCCTTTTCTGTTGAGTGATCCTATTTGGTTGAGCGATCCTATTTACCAGGTTTTTGGTGCGGTTGTTGTTGGTATGCCTGTTGTGAGTTTTTGCTGAGGATGAGGAAGGTCTCTTCAGATTATCAGCACTCCTGTGCTTAATCTTATTTTCAGGATAGTCTAGATGTCTCCGTTTGGATATCCATACCTCTGCTCTGTCTGAGCCTGAATTCTGAGACATAGACTTGGCTTCATGTGGTGCAGTCATATTTACCACTGAAGATGGTGATGCAACTGGCAAAGGAGTGGCATGATGAGTATTCCTAGATTCAAGTTTATCCCTGGATTCCATTTTTGTAGGTTGAAACTGAGTTTCCAGTTCTTCCTTACACTGGAGGGATTTTTCTTGTCTTTGTCTCTCATGTTCCACATTCTCTTCCGTGTATTTTGCTCTCCATTTCTTCCTTTCTGCTTCTCTCATCCTGCATTTTTCCATCTTTTGTGAAACAAAAGTATCCAGTTCTTCTCCGGAGAGTTCACACTCAATGGCTAACTCTGTCCAGAATGTTCTCCACTCATTCAACTCTACAGATTCTTCCATTATATCCATAGTGGTTCGTTGAGCGAGTATGAGATCTCTAACTCACAAACAATAATTAAGGCAAAAATACTTTCTATAGTCTTAACTATACTAAAGTATTACAAAACCATATATTAAATCAAACCAGCATTTATAACCATCAAATTAAAAATTAGTTAACAATAGGTAACTAATTTCCAGCAGTACCACCAAGAAGAGTTCTCATAACACAACTTAAAATCTGTTTTTCTTGCAAAAATTTATATGTATTTTAGTCTAGGGTAATTTATATGTCCCCTCTTTAATCTAATCCTAGACTTGGACACCAATAAGTGACAAGTACCTACAGCAGTAGTGGTCTAGGAAAGATAAAGAGTTTTCATATCTCAGACAAGTGTCTAAATATGAAATAAGAGTTAATCCCGGACACGAGCGTCCCAGTTGTCGCGAGGCGTTTTTTTGAGGAGATAGGACAGCTTGAATGGAATGGAAGAATACAGATAATAATGTCTTATTGATAGCTTCCGAGTTTGAAGAAAACTGCCTCTCCTCGGGAAATAGTGTACTAGAAATTTACTTAAAAGAGAATTCTGGTACCTAAACAGGATATTTTCTGGACGATAAATTCTTCCTCAGGAATCCTACAAAAGGACTGTGTAAAGCACACAAGGTTGAGAAAGAGATTTGGTGTCCAGCCACAATTAAAATATCCCGACCCAATAGAAGTTAATTGAATTATGGCTGAGCCCCCAGGGTGTAGATTATATTTAAAACAAAATACAACCCAAATAAAGTTAACAAGAAAAATAACAACAGACTCTGTTATGTAAAGTTGGATAAAAGGGTATGGAATCTTACATTTTTTATATACACATATAAATATGAAAAAAAGTTTAGCTCTACTGTTTATTAAAAAAAAATCAACTAGTGTGGTCATCACTTGGACCAGAGATCTTTTCTATGGTAGTGTTGCTGGTAGGTGTTAATACTCAACTCTCCGAAGGCCTGTAGTAGCTGCGGAGATGATTTTGGTTCGAACTCTCTTGGTTTGGTCTGCCCCAGTAGGTTGGTCTTATAACAGTTAATGGGTTCAGAGGGTGTCAGAGTCTGCTTCCCTGGACTCAGTGCACATCACAGATAAGGATGGGGTAAGTCACCTCTGCTGAATGCCTCTTCTGTTTATGGGATGTGTGGGATGGTTACTGGGTGATAGGATAAGGTTGGGTAAGGGTAATCTTGGTACCATGGACTTGTACCCTGGACCTGGTTTAGGTATCTGGTAACCGCAACCTGGTTTAGTATCTGGGTAACCGCAACCTGAGTTTTTTTGCTTTGTAACCGCAACCGCAACCGCCTGGGTGGACTGGAAACAATTGAAATCCCATTAGTGGTTTCAAGAGCAGTCATCTCCTAAGTCTGATGGCCGGTAAGCGTCCATCAGAAATTAAATTAACACAAGGTTAACTACTATTTAGTAACTGTGTTATCTATTAGATATGAACTACCACTTCTTAACTGACATTATAGTGTATCTTGAGTTTTCAGTCTCTATCTGGCTGTCTGCTTATTTACAGCAGTGGTTTTCCCCATGTGGCAATGAGTTTCACAAACTGTGAGGTAGGGGCTGGGGTCATCAAATGGTTGAGAACCACTGGTTCACCTAGTGCCCATAGAGCAGTATTTTAATTCCGGGGTCACTGTCAACAGTGGTTTGAGAACCACTGGGTAATAGTTTCCTATGCTGCTTTAACTTGGTGGGGTGTCATTGCGGCCAAGGTCTGAGAACCAATGATTTACATTCTTGCTTACTCAAGCAGTAAAAATCATTTGGAAGGTAGTCATGGTCTCAAGGCTTGAGAACTGCTGACTTACATTTTGTCAGTCAAGTGGTAAATTCATTAAATAGCTAAATAATTGCAAGCATTCTTAAAGTCCTGGTTCCTGTAGCAAATAACATTCATATAACTGATAATAAAATAGTTCTTCAATCATACATAAAATAGTTCTTCAATCATACAACATGGTATATGCATAGGATTGCATTAAATACATGTAAAGAACCTTCCATAATGAAAAACACATTAATGTCCCTTATGTGACAAAGTGAGAAGAAGTGATTGAGACACTGTTATCAAGTTTGTAGTCTTGGCAGAGAACACAGAAGTCTTATAAGAAATAGAAAATAGAAGAACCACTAATACACTTCTATTTTTCTTGGATCAATATGCAAATTCCAAAGTAACAACAATAATGTACATCAATTGTTTTAACCCTGTCTTATTTCTGCCAGGCTGTGAGATAAAGATCAGGAGTTAATTAGGTTTAGGAACTTTGCAAACTCATACATTAGTTTGAGTGATCTGTAAAGATGCAAATAACAGTTATTGTCCCTGAAAATGAAATGCATTTAAACTTTAACAAAAAGTTACTGCAATAGCAAGCTGTTGATAAACATATGATTATTCATGTTATAAAATCAGCAGTATTAGATCTACTTACTTCGCTCAACGAATTCACTAAGGATATTTTGCAACAAGTGCAAAGTAGCCTCGACAGAGGCCCATACAATCACATCTGCTTCCCACGATGGTTACAAGAAGAATGCAGAAAATTCCCTCCAATATTCCAGGATCTGTTCCGGGCAGGGGTGGGTTGTGTGCAAATTCTGTTCTGGTCCCAGGGGTATAAAGTTACCTTCATTTCAACTCGCACTAGCGTCCATCGTTTCCGGCTGTTTTTACATGAGTTCCCTTCGTGAACCCAACACAGGTCACTTCCGGTCGTTCGTAGCCTGTTTTTCACCTTCGACTTTCGCTGGCGAAGTGAATAATTTATTACCTTGGACCGAGAATCCTGAGCTAGTAAAATACTGTTAAATCTAAGACTAGCGAGAGAGAGAGAGAGACTTTAGGTTTCTTGTCAAATGATAGGAGAAATTCGTAGAGGGAAAAAATAATAGACAGAAGAAAGAAGTCGGGGAGAGTCGTTCCACGACATGAAGTAACATCAAGCAGCAAGAAAGCCGATGTCTTCAACAATTTTTACGCCAGTGTAAATAAAACACAACAGAGAAAGAAACTAGACAAAGTGCTCCTAAAGAACACATCCACGCGTAACATAGTTCAGGCCAATATGGCTGCGTTCGATGATCCGTTCTGCCCACAAGAACTGAGAATGGCACTACGGAAAATGGCCAAAAATAAAGCTCCAGGACCAGATAAAATTAAAAATGAGATGATTTGTCAACTAGGGCCGAAGGCAAAAGAGACACTTCTATGGTTCATCAATAGAACGTGGAACGAGGGACAGCTACCATCAGCATGGCTGACAGTAACCGTCTTGCCTATTTGAAGAAAGGGAAACCACCGGGAACACCAAGAAGCTACAGGCCCATATCCCTCACTTCATGCTTAGGCAAGCTGGTCGAGAGAATGGTAAACAGCAGACTATACTGGTGGTTGGAAAGCTGGAACCTTCTGGACAACAACCAGGCAGGCTTCAGACGTAAGTGCCGCACAGATGACCCCCTATCAGGTTCACACAGAATGTGATGGATGGTTTTCAAGAGGGAAAAAGCACAATAGCTGTGTTCATCGACCTTGAGCAAGCCTACGACAGAGTTTGGAGAAAGGGACTTTTGCTAAAGATGAGAAGAATGGGAATAGGAGGGAAAATGATTAGATGGATACAGGCCTTCCTAACAAATAGAACCATAGCCACCAACTATGCTGGTGCAATTTCACGGAAAAGAACGCTGGAAGAAGGACTGCCTCAAGGCTCTCCTTTAAGTTGCACCCTTTTCCTCATCTTTATTAATGACCTTGCCAAACATCTGAATGTGTCGAAGGCGCTGTTTGCCGATGACCTTGCCATCTGGACTACTGATAAATATCCCATTCTGGCAAAAGCCAAGATCAACAGAGCTCTCCTTACAATGTCAGTATATTGCGAACTGTGGAAACTTAAAATCAATACGCAGAAAACTGTATACACCACTTTCTCCCGCAGCCACACAATAGCAAAAAGACCTATCAACATCAAACTGAGTGGGGAAACACTAACAAAAGAGGAGCACCCAGTCTATCTAGGAGTAAAACTGGACAGACAATTGAAACTAGATGGACTCATCTACAACCTCAGGAAAGAAGCATGTAAGCGCCTAAACCTCATCAAACGGCTAGCTAGTACAAATTGGGGAGCGGATAAACTAACACTTCGTCAACTATATCTCGGCTATGTGAGATCAGTGATAGACTATAACCTCCCCCTCCAGACCATTGTGAGTACTAATACCATCTCATCTCTGGACCGTGTGCAGAACTAAGCTCTCAGGTTAATTTGTGGAGGGATGAGATCAAAACCCACAGCCGTATGCGAGATAGATGCCAATATAGAGCCACTGGATATTAGGCGTAAAAGAGCACTGACTGAAGCTGTAGAGAGATACAGGAGACAAGAGAAAGACCACCCAAACAAAGCACTTATTGACACTTGGAAACAAACACGAAGACTGAAACAACTATCTCTCCTGGACATAGCCAAAGAGGAAAATGATAAACACCATCTCCCGCAAGAGAGAGAATTGGAAAAGAAATACTTTGGACCACCCCCTTGGGAAAACTTCCATCAACAAACTGTCAAAACACAACTGATAGATACAACGGCCAACAAGGAAACACTACCCACAGTCTTGAAGACGTGTGCCTTGGAGACCATAAACAGCTACCCAGCGTCAGCAATCCAGGCCTACACAGATGGTTCTGCTTTCAAGACCACCTCTTTTGCAGGATATGGCGTCTGCATATGGTACCTTGATGGATCCTCTTATGAGTTCTGTGACTCATGTGGTGAAAATTGTTCAAATTATGAAGCGGAGGCTGAGGCCATCAAGACAGCCATTGAATTACTACACCAACAGTTTGACCTTATGGAACGAAAGCCATCAGATATAGTGATTTTCAGTGACTCCATGTCTGTTCTGGAAGCACTTAAACAGACTCCATATGAAAACAAAGACATTTTTCTTATAGGAAAAGCGGTTTATAACTTGATCACAGCCTACTCCATCAGTGTAACTCTACAGTGGATCCCTGGACACAGTGATCTAACTGGAAATGAGACAGCTGATAGACTTGCTAAAACAGGAGCCTCTAAACAACAAAAGGACAGACCCTGCAGCATGAGAAAAGTCAAACAGATTCTCAGAAACAACACAAGAGAAATCTGGCTGAACAGATGGGCGAACGGGCCGACTGGCCGAAATGTCTTTAATGAAATGACCTGCATAAAAGACAACGACAACATAAACAGATTCAGCAGGAGAAATCAAAGTCTTATCTTTCAGTTCCGAACAGGACACACCAGAGTCAATAGCCATCTAAACCGTATCAACCCTCAGCACCTACCCATGTGTAGACACTGCTCTCATCCCTATGAAACAACCAGACACCTCCTCATGGAGTGTCCATCACTCAGAAGCACCAGGAAAAAACTTTTACAGACACCTCTGACAGTCACCAACTCACTATACGGAACGTTAAAACAACTGCAGAAAACCTGCACTTTTTTAAGAATGGCATTGGGCTGCCAAGAGTAGATATGCTCAGCAGCATGGGATATCGACAACAACAACAACAACTTACTTACTTAGTCGTTCCTCTTCTATCGTAAGGTGTAGAGGTTTGTAAGAGAGAGCGCCATACTATTCTATCTGCTGTCTTCCTCTTGGCTTGGTTCCATTCTAGTCCTTGGTCCTTCAAAGATTGTCTAATGTTGTCCTCCCAGCGGACTTTGGGTTGTCCTGGCGGTCTGGATCCCTGGCTCTTAGTTTCCCATGCTTGCCGTGGTAGCCGATCGTCTCCCATTCTGCAGACATGGCCAAACCATCTCAGTTGGGACTGTTCTACTTTGGTCTGCAGTGGTTGGGTTTTTAGGCCATGACGTATCGTCTGGTTGCGGACCATGTCTCTTCCTGTTACTTCAACCACCTTCCTCAGGTACCTCATTTCTGAGGTTTAAAGTTAATTCTCATCGAGGGTAAATTCTGAGTAAATGGGATGGTGGAATAGGAATAGGGGACACATCAGTATTTGTCGGGAAACGCAATACCCAGGAGAGCGTTTCGTATCTATTCTTTTATCATAGTTGTTGGTGGTGGTAACAGTTGAAGAGTACTATCTCTGGAACAAGAAGGTATCAGTGGCCTAAGCTTTAAGACGAGGGACCAACTTTGTAGACTCTCCCTGACACTCCTGGGAACGAGCTGCACCCCACAACCTTGACGAGCGTGAGCAGTGTAAAAAGAACTAGCAGAAACAACCACTGGCAGCTAAGTGCAATATATAAGCTTGCATGTGAACTTTTAAGAAAAAATTCTATCATCAATCAATGATGAACCCTTTTTGTTAACCTATTCAATTATTTTCAAACTGTTTTAACGTAAGTGATTATTAAATTTTGTTATTTGTAATTTTACAAATTTAACTTCGATTTAATTATTTTGATGTACTGCATGTTTGTCTCAGTCAATTTACTACACACACTCTAAACAGAGCTATACCAGAATAATAAGAATTCCACTGAGTAAATCAGAGGTGGGGGCTTGAACGAGCTAAGATTAACCATTGCTTAGTTCTTAACAAAAGTAGTCGGCAGATTCTAGAATTACCGTTCTCAGCCAATGCAGCATTGATTTCGCTTATCTGAATATCTTGAGGATACTCCATTGAGATAGAAGCGTCATTACCCTTCTATTTACAAATCTGCCAAGAGTAATCTTTTGCGAAGGTAGACATCTTTGAAGCCCATATTAGATACTCTTGAGTTTTGGCCAGTGTTGGACAACTACTGCAAAGCTGGGGAGGCAATACCGTCACATGTTCCAGAGTAAGATAGGCTAATTTCGTCCAGGTTTTTTTTTTTTTTTTTTTTTTCGTACGCCCGCTAATACTCGAGGCGAAATCTCAGGTTATTATTTTTTATGTCTAACCTGACATTGATTTTACGTGAGTATCCCTTTATTTCTTGTACAGAGACAGGTGTCCCTCGCCATTCAGGCAAATACTCGCCGATTTCGGAGGTACCCATTGCAGCTGGGTCGGCTCAGGAGCCGCCAGTCCCTGGTCGACGACACTCCTTCAAATGTCCTCGCCAGGTCTCGAGTTAATCCAGTCCAAATCCCGGTCAACGAAAAATCCTCAAATGCCGTCGCCCGGGTTTGATCCTGTATCACCCGGTCGCCAGAGCGGTGTTGTAACCACTACGCTAGCGCGGCTCCCTCGTCCAGGTTGATACTAGGTTTGGGCAGACGTGATTTGATGCAACTGTAGTCCATCTGTACTACTGATTTGAAACAATAACTGTACAAAAGAGAGTACATTGTTTGATAGAATAGCTTGATTCTGCTTTGTTGTAGAGGAACCATTGTTCAGGATAATAACTTGTGTTCTTTCCTTGAGACTGCGTGTTGTATCGTACAGCCATCGTTGATTAAACGTATTGCATATTTATACATGGAGTGCAGTCTTTTTGTGATGAAATCAGGGCACCAGTTCCATAGTGTGGAGCATTGGTCGTGATGTTTTTGTGTGTCTGGGTTTAGTGAAGTGTTTTAATTTGTCCAGCTGGTACTTCTTTTGATCAAAATGTTTAGTTGAATACAGTACACGGAAGTCCCATGTTACGTGCTGGTCAATCATTACGTCAAGTGTGTCCTTGTTACATATTCCATTAATAGTGATACAAATACACAATAAACCACACCAAAAAGTCTTTTTTATTTGAACATTGGCCCTAATATAACGAACGATGCTGTGTCTAGGTTGAATGAGGCGCATCTCGCCAAACGTGGCATCATTTCATTAAAAACCAATTCTTGTGATTCCACACGCATCTGTAGAGTTCGTTTTATGAAGTTCAGGATTTTGCATTAGGTAGTAATCAATATCGATTCATTTTTTTTGTTTGTTTCGGAACTTATTGGTATACAATTAATAATGTTCCATTTAATTAGGTTACCCAAATAGTGACAGACAGACAAACAGACAGACAGAACGATAGATAGACAGACAGACAGACAGGCAGGCAGGCAGGCAGATAGATAGATAGACAGGCAAGCAGATAAATAGATACGAACTTTGAGTGTATTAACTTTATTTCTCGCCGGTGCTACGGAGTTCGTGCGCTGTGCTGAGATCCTCCTTGTGTGATCTAAGGGAGGAGATCGGAACACTGATGGAGTTGTCCGTGTGCAATGAAAACAGTCCTTAAAAACCAAACCAAACTTTATTTCTCAAAAAAAAAAAACACTAAGATGTCTATTTCTGCCCTTATCTTGACAACATGGAAACGACAGCAGTGAAACAGGAGACAAAGTGGGAAGGACAACTTTTATTAACTCCTTGTCGGCGCCATAGTGAGACTACGGCCCTCGACTGTGGTTGCACTTGAGCGCGTTCCGTGGATTAGCAGCAACGGGCTCACTTCTGGCGGTGGCGCGTTGGTACTTGAGCAGTGCTCCACGTGAAAGAACTCATCACGTGGCGTGGTGTAGCTAGCAGCGCCGCGGCTACATAACTCTATGTGTGCAGAACAGTTGTCGGTACAATAATAGCCTACTTTCACAGGATCTAGATGTCAATTGTGTTGCGGGTACGCTCCAAGTACAAATTCGTTACGTTGTTGTATCTTGCGCTGGAAATTTAGTCCTTTGACAGGTGATTTATTATGCGATTCTAAGTTCTTTATTAATTATAATTTATTTATTACCGTAGTATCATGGGATGTCACGTTTTTTTAAGTGAAAGTTGCAAGTCCCGAATTTTATACCGGGTTTAAATGTAAAAACTTTGAAACCATTCTTAAATGTTAATTATTAAAAGAATGTAACCGGTAAACACATACGAGACTAGTAATACATAACAGGGGATTGTTTTTTTTTGTTAATACTAAATCCTCAGTAGCTAAGACGGAATAATGTTCGAGAAGAAACGTAAGGTACAAGAAGATAATCGAACCAGTGAATGCATATTTCTCGATTAAAAATTCTACGTGTGTCAGCTTAAATTTCTGGTAATATTCAACTAATATTTCTGGATGTAATTATCCATCTGATTAAGAAAACAAGGACCTAATTTAAAATTTCGCAGGACATAGTTTGAGTTTTACATTTCTTTCTACTAATCAGAGGATCCGTTACTTTCTACCAATCATACTTTCTACCAATCAGAGGACCCCTTACTTTCTACCAATCAGAGGATCTGTTTATTTCTACCAATCAGAGGACCCATTACTTTCTACCAGTCAGAGGACCCATTACTTGCTACCAATCAGAGTACCCGTTACTTTCTACCAGTCAGATGACCTTTTACTGTCTACCAGTCAGATGACCCTTTACTTTCTACTACTCAGAGGGCTCGTTACTTTCTGCCAGTCAGAGAGCCCGTTACTTTCTCTCCAGCAGAGGATTCATACTATAAACGTATGGTTTTAATTGTGGCAGATTAATATTTTGGCATGTTATGATTATGCCTTTGTAACTGCTTCAGCTCAGACAATTTTGGAGTATTTAATGGTTCCTGCCGTGTAGTCAGTCAACATTGCTCGCCATGTAGATATTATTTCTATATGTACAGCGCAAATGGACTTTGTTTAAAATCACAATGCTACTGAGAAAAAAGGTGTTTTCATTGGAATGAAATTATTTTTCTTTAACAAAGAAGATGTGCCCGATTAATTCTTTTGTTTAGGAGCTTGCTATGTACAAAAAATATATAGATACTCACGACTACTAGGAAGTGGCTAACAAGGAAAGTGCTCTAAGTTGTTCTTTTGTAGCGGATATTTCCCAAAAAGATTCTGACAATGGATATCTTCTGGAAATTCAAGTCATCTGCGACTGTTTTTATTTACAGCATGTCTTTGCTCGGAGGTAAGTACTACAAAGTTTATTTGTTTGTGTATTTTATATTTTCCTTTGTTATTTATATACTTTTGTGGATTCTTTCCCTCCAGTTACGGACGATCTCTTCGATTATTGAGATCTACCACGTCCTGAGCTAGGGGTGTAAATCATAACAGATAAATGACCAACTCGAATAATGAATGAATAGTATAATCTTCAGGCACGTGGTTAACATTTATCAACAGACACTTTATTCACTGTAGAACAATTCTTCTTGACACAATAATATCATTCATAATTTCATCGTGTCGAGCATCAATCCATTTATGTAACATTATCAACATCCATGAGCAGACATCCATTATTATAATATCCAGACGGCATTTCAAGTATTGTTAATTCTTGTACACTTAATATTCCTAGTTTTCCATATGATAATTCATTCCTCTAATTGCTCGTGGTTCATCAACATGGTCCTATAAATCCATTAGGATATGATACACTATCATCAAGACACGATCCACTAATATAGTCACGGACATCTAGTAGACACTTTGTCAACACAATGCTCTCTTTACTAATGCAAACATGTTCACGTCATATGCGCGGATGCGCATACAATTTAGACTCAGTCATGTCTTTTTGTGCAGCATATGATCTCAAAACAAATCGATCTATATGGTGCGCAAAAAGAATCTCAACACCACCCTTTTAGCTCTTTATAGAGTAAAGGTCCTCCACTTCAGTAATCCTCTTACACGAAGCTCGCACTGAAACACTGATGTGTTCTTGTAGTGGAGGTGTCTGTAGCAACTTCTTTTACGTAGTGAGATTGTCAGCCCAATGCAAAACCTGACATTAATCGCCTTCTAGGCCAAACGACAGAAACAGGCATGTGTGTATATATAGTTGGTTAAACCTGTGTGATAGTCTAAGAGCCAATCGTTTGTCCTCTGACCAATGATTAACATGTCCCGGGGAGGGGAGGAGGGGGGGGGGAGTTTCGTGTCATAGGAGACGGTTAATATGCTCCTACGACATGCTCATTGTAAACAGTGAGCCTATTCTTTCTCTCTCTAAATAGAGATGTTGGGCTATAGCAAATATTTAACCTTGTATACATACTCTGTTGTCACACCATCACATATATTTACTAATCTACGTGTACATATGAACATATTTATCTACCTACCCACCTGCCTACCCATCTATCCGTTCGTCTGTCTGTCTGTCTATCTGTTTGCTTGCCTGTCTAACATAAATGTACATTTCAGTACCTAAACACTCCACCGTATACATTTCGCATTTTTTCTGCATGTGCGGCTTCTAAATTTCGAAAATCTGAAGCTCATCCCCCTATTGGTCATGAAGGAATTTTAAGGACAATGTAAGGCCAGAGATAAGATCCAATGTCAAAAACAAAATTTTAAAAATCTAAAATACCCCCCCAAAAAAAACCAGAAACGATCCAGGTAAGTCCTTGAACCATTTGTAGCCTATGTATTATCCGTTACAAATTTCACTTTTTTTTTCTGCCTGCATCTGCCATCCCCTAGTGTGCCGATGGTCAAGAAAATATGGGCCTAACACCATATTCCCAATATGCCTCAATGAGCAAGTAACGGGATCCTTTACCTTTTTACCTTATAGTCCTCAACACCAGGGTCGTTCGTAAATTACCCAAAGTTGACATGAGATAGTTAGGTATATCTCTAAGTGACGGAGTGGGGACACAAGAAATAATGTTTATAGCAGGGAAGTTTCTGACTAGCCTTCTCTTGCTGGCATTTTAAATTGCAGTATTTTCAGGTTTGAGGTACTATTTCTATTTTCACAGTGACAACCCACGAGCTGTTTTACTAAAATTAACTTAATTCCTGAACTGCATGAGATAAGAAGGCGATCTTTTCTTAAAAGTGAAAATAGCAATCGATAAAATATTATTTAGTTGGTATTGGTCAGCGCTCATATTGATGGAACTGTAAGAAGAAGATGGACTACCAGAGATTACAGTTTAATTGTTTGGAATTACAAGCAGTCTGAATGTTTTTGCTTGAGGATGTTTGTACTTCCGCCCTTTTAGTCTTCCTGTCGTTTGGGAAACGTTAAATTGACAATCCAGCTTACTGTGTTTTTAACGTGTCTTCTCCCTTGTCACTCCCTATAGAACACGGGGAAGGC
Source organism: Oreohelix idahoensis (assembly GCA_024509875.1). Classification (NCBI taxonomy): domain Eukaryota; kingdom Metazoa; phylum Mollusca; class Gastropoda; order Stylommatophora; family Oreohelicidae; genus Oreohelix; species Oreohelix idahoensis. The sequence continues at coordinate 342,049 of JAMPIV010011631.1, forward strand.
AATCGGCCAATCGCGGCTACCGGTAGATCCCTAGGGATGATTTGATAAATCTTTAGCTTACAGCCGAACAAAACGATAGACATTTTAAGGTAGGGAAACTGTTGACTACGTTCGATTCACGCTCCCGTCTACCCAGCGGTAAATGGGTATTTGACTTTGCTTTTGAGTTATGGCAAGAAAAGGCCGCTAGGAAGGGAACTGGTCACCCCGCTTCTCGATGCTAGACCTATTGTAGTGAAGTCTCTAACACTTCACTCCCCTACGTGAGTACCTACTTTACCTTTAGTCCTCTTCCGCTGGCACTTACAAGCGCGGTATCACCAGGATTTAAATTGCTTATCCAGCGTTCCCAGTAAATACCACGAGCTGGCCTATTAAAATGCACTTTATTCGTGAACTGCAGAAGATAAAATTTTAATAATTTCTTTGAAGTGAAGTTAACATTCGTAAAAATAATCATTTAATTTGAATTTTCCACCAATTTTATCTCCGCACTGGACACAACTGATTGAGATACCATCTATACCACAAGTATAGAATTGGTCCAACAGATCTCTGCACCTGTGGCACGAGCCTGATGACAGCCGAACACCTGCTGCAGTTCTGCCCAACATACAACAATGAACAGAGTAGCATATGGCAATAACCTATTTCACTACACGAAAAACTGTTTGGAAATGTCAGGAACCTTGAGCTGACTACTGCCATGAATTAAGAGTCATTAATGTGGAAGTCTGAAGGCGAACGTGGATGAAAATGATGATGAAAAGAATTTTCCACCGCCGGGTCGCTGGAGTTGCAGGCGGCAGATCTGGCAGAGATATACTGTACTTTATATACAGGCTCTGCACGTAATCAAAATTCCAAATACTCCAGATTACAGACGTGGTTTTATGAAAGTAGATCTTTATAAAGTTCGACGTTTTGTTAAAGTAGATCCTAACAAGCTCTTGGGTTGCCTACCGCTGCTATAGAGCGTGGAACCACCGCTACAGTTGATACATGGAGCCACCGCTACAGTTGATACATGGAGCCACCGCTACAGTTGATACATGGAGCAGCTGCTACAGTTGATACATGGAGCCACCGCTACAGTTGATACATGGAGTCTCCTCTACAGTTGATACATGGAGCAGTTGCTACAGTCGATACATGGAGCCGCTGCTACTGATACATGGAGCGGCTGCTACAGTTGATACATGGAGCTGCTGCTACAGTTGATACATGGAGCCGCTGCTACAGTTGGTACATGGAGCCGCTGCTACAGTTGATACATGGAGCAGCTGCTACAGTTGATACATAGAGCAGCTGCTACAGTTGATACATGGAGCAGCTGCTACAGTTGATACATGGAGCCGCCGCTACAGTTGATACATGGAGCCACCGCGACAGTTGATACATGGAGCCGCTGCTACAGTTGATACATGAAGCTGGCACTACAGCTGATTTCCTTACAGGCCGTTTGTATCAAAGCTTTCATGTGCTCTTCCATATTGCTCATGTGGTTTCGTTGTACAATTTGGTTTACATGAACAGGTTACCAGCCACATGCGCAAACTCATATTAATTTCTTCTTACGACATGCTTGAGAGATCAGTAGTATTATTCTTTCCTTGTCGTTTCAGAGACCCCCGGGAAGGGCAACACATGACAGTGTGTACTGTTTTAAGCTGTTTTTGTGTGTGCCAGTTTGCCAGTATAATTACGAACAAGAAGCAAAAACCATATTAACTTTTAAAGTAGATCCTAACAAGCTCTTGGGTAGCCTACTTCTGCTATAGAGCGTGGAGCCACCGCTACAGTTGATACATGGAGCCACCGCTACAGTTGATACATGGAGCCACCGCTACAGTTGATACATGGAGCCACCGCTACAGTTGATACATGGAGCCACCGCTACAGTTGATACATGGAGCCACCGCTACAGTTGATACATGGAGCCACCGCTACAGTTGATACATGGAGCAGCTGCTACAGTTGATACATGGAGCCACCGCTACAGTTGATAGTAAATATGAACATTTCTTTTTGAGCTCATGTGAACGATACAAATGAGACAAATACTGACATCTAAACAATGAATCCATAATTTAAAGCTGAGAATCATAAAGTGTTACATATATTCTTCATTACTGTATGGTGTAGAAACATGGACAATGAACAAGCAATTGGAAGAAAGAATTGAGGCTCTCAAGATGTGGATATATAGAAGAATCAGGCGTATCTCATGTAAAGTGGAAAACAAATAAGGAAGTCCTAGAAAACATAGGTATGAAAAGAGAATAATGAAGGACATCAAAATTAAGCAGTTAACATAATTTGATTATATAAAAAGACATAACACCATGCAGAAGACTATAACAGAAGGAAGAGTTAAAGGCACATATGCACGGGGAACACAGCGCTATAAGTGGGAAGATAACATCAAGAGATGAAATGGAAAGAGTCTATCAGAGTACACCACCACGACAAGAGACAGAAGACGTTGGAGATCAATTGCAGCCGACCTTCATTGCGGAGATGGCAGCTGATGATGATGATGAACTATAAAGGCATGTATTTACTATGCAAGGCCGACATTACTTTTTGTCAAGAAAAGTAATACTGATAGACACATTTTACCTAACTCTGTAGACATATTTTATCAAGGTAATTTTTAGACGGTTCATTGTTTTTAAAGTAGACCTCCACAGCTCCAAAACGTTTAGGTGGTTTATTGTTTTTAAAGTAGATCTCCACGGCTCTTGGGCTGCCTACCGCTGCTGTACACACAATCACACCTTCCGTCTTTATAATGCTGCACAAAGTGTCTGCTGTCAGCGTATTTCATAGACGTTTTACCTCTGATTTTTAATATACTCCATCACAGAAATCCCGCTAATGCTCACGTCTAATTCTAGCTATCACAAATTTAGCAGAAGTGCCTGATAAGTGAGGCAGAAAGCTTTGGATTTTTAACATGTTAACAAATAACGTTTTCTCAACTGCGGCGCGCGCACGCGCGCACTCACACATGCACACAGAGGAACACCCTCATACACATACAGAGTTCCTGATATTTGTGCCTGCTACAATAACCTCCTTTAATATAAAGTTCACACATCTTGGGGCTCCTGCAGGAACGGCTGTTATCCTCTTCCTCCCGATCACTGTCGTAGATTTTATTGAGATAGGTTGAAGATGTTTAAGGTCCCGTCTGAGCAGAGGTGATAATGGTAAACTATGTGAGAATAAGGGGTAAGAAATAGCTTTTTTTCACAATGGTGAGAGTGTAAGAGAAAGGACAGTCTCTGGATTGAGTAATTGCTCTAATCCAGCCTATCTTACGACAATATTTAACTAGACTCACTTTCTCTCCTGGTACATATATATACGAGTTACACTCAACTTACGTATACACAATTCTGTGACATAATACGTACAGACGTGAACCAAGCTATGGATAACATATAATGGGCAGGGGTTTGACCAACACGATAACTTAAGGTGTATGATGTTTATTATCTCTAGAAAAAAATCACAACATCAATCATCAGAAAGTATAGTTTACAGACACAAAAAAATGCAAGACAAATTATTAACCCAACAGGCTCTCCTCTCTGGTAAAGGAATCCCAAAGTAGGTCCCGACAGAGGTAGTAATTAACCCAAAAGAGTACAGTTAATAATAAAGAATATGGATAGCGATAAAGTAAAAGAACCAAGTCTCTAGTTAATCTATCATGAAACAAAGAAGAATAGAAATGATATAACAGTATTTGCGAACCCGAAAAGGCAGAAGTGAGTATAATGATTATATAAAATATGAAATATTCATTTTCTCTTTCTTACAATCTGCCAGTCTGTGGCCACACGCAAGCACACTTACCTAATACTCTTGAACATATCTGTGTATCTTTGACATGTTTCAGGGTGGTGCTATCCAAGGGACCCCAGTTCCTCCAAGAATGATTAATTTTGCCTAATGGGGAACGTCCGCTTAAATAGTGCTAATTTTATGTGTCAAAGTTCACGTCAGGTAGTGCAGGTAAATATATATTGCGATCAAAATGTTCACTATGGGCAGCACACAGGTCCGATCTTTAAGGAAAATGTCTGGTGGATACACTGTTAGAAAACCACTAAGGATAAGCAAAGGATCTCCTATCTGTTTTTATCTCTCACTCTGGGGTTGGGTGCCGGTTATGGAGCCAAGTATTCCTGTTTTCTGGATAAATCCACTTGATAAAAGAAAAAAAATTACGATAGTCAATATTCTGGAACAAATGTTTATATATATAGATATTTGGCCACCACAGACGGATCAGATTTGCTGTGAACAATCTGGGTAATTTCTTGTCCAGTTCTGATGTTTTATTCTTTAAATGTTTATATGTGGGGGCTCTCTCTCGGTAAAAAACAAGAGAACCGCACAGGTCCAAATCTAAGACCCAATAATATTTTAAGAATGTTTCTGGAGCTATTCAGACCGCTGGATCGCAGGGTTGATCGCCTAGATGTAGAAAAACAAACATTTTAACAATGATATCATTATTATATTCTACACTCGTTAGGTAAGACCTCTAGATCAAGTAGCTAATATTATCGCGCTTTAACACAAGATATAAACTCTAGTAATTCACAAAATTACGCATGATGAATAAAAGTATATTTATCTCTAATTATCAGTTGCCTAGCGTATATTAATTAGTTTAAAGCACTTATTACTAAGTTATTTAATATGCTTATTTAATAAACACACTTTAACACGTTAAGACACTCAAAATTCTAATATATATTATGATTACCGCCACGCAAGGAAAATGACACTCTCCGCGAATCTAAGAAATTAACTCTATATAAAACTCCAAGATTCGCGCTAGCAGATATCACGATTCCTGGGGCAGACTGATATTGAGTTTTCTAAAACTGCGCATATATACTGAATCGGCCCAATGTCCCCATGTCTGGCAAAACGCACCTCGAGCGAATTCAGTCCATTCTATTATCAGGTGTTAATCAGAAGTTTTCAGATCTCGGCTCTGACATCGTAAACTGATCGCCGGTGCCCCGCCTCCTGACGGAATATCAGTAAGAGATACCGAAATAGTTTTATTTAAATAGCCCGCGAGAGAAGACAACAAAGGGCGAATATCGTGGCTGCTAGCCCGATAACTTATATCATACCAACCAGCAAGCGTGGGAAGTTTAGTTGTAAGAGAGAAAGGGGGGTGGGGGAACTGAGGGATTAAAGAGAGGCTCATTGTTCATACGTCACAGTCACCAAGTAGCAGCTGTCGATAATGATTATCTTTGTTGATCGGTTTCGTGGGCGATCAGTCGTCGCTCTGATATGATTTCTGCTAGTTCTTATATATTTTCTAAATACTAATTATCATATATAATCTTTGGTAATCTCTTGGCTGCACTTTTTTTTTAAAAAGTACAGTATTTATATAGTAATTATACTAAGTATATTATTTGTCATTGGAAGTAAAAGAGTTCGTCAATGTTACATAACGCCGATCCTGACATACGAAAGTGAGTCATGGACAATTAATAACAAGCAGGAAAATGGCTGGAGGTCACAGAGATGGTTTTACTGAAGAGTATTAAAAATACTAATGACAGCTAATTAGCGTAAAGGACGCTATTTTTTTGCTCATATTTGAAAGAAGGAATCCAAACCTGGGATATACCATGACAACACAAAAGATTGAAGGAAAACGAGAACGACACAGAAAGAAGAAATTATAACATGATGCCATGGAAAGAAGTAAAAAAAAACAGAATTGATAAACTGTACTGGAGACAGGATTTGTGGAGAGACTTGATCGCCAGCGCCAGCAGGCAAGTCGCCATAATAGAATAAATATAAATAATAATACAAAATAAATTAATAGAAAAAAGGACAAGGTGTAAGAAAGTGGCGAACAAACTTGACATAATTTACTGTTCATATTTTCTGTAGTTCGTTGACTTTCCGAGAACGATGTTTCATCTTTGTTTCAGTATAAATTCTGTTCCAAAGTCTGTGTCTTGTATGTCGAGATTTTATATCGTGCGAGCTTCTGTTATTATTCCACGATCGATCTGATTCTTTTAGTCCATACAGCAGAGATTAAGAAACATTACTGGAGAAAAACACCTTGTTCAATCAACCGATGATGGGTTATAATTAGGATATATAGTGCCTATAATCTTAGATAGTATTTTCAGTTTCCGCAATGGGCTAATGTCATTACACTTTCCTTGCCAATTATTGTGGGTTGGGTAAATGAAAATTTCCAAATTATTTCGTGTATTATTTTGTATTTATTTTGTTTTATACAATATCATAAAACGGTAAATACTTGTTACTAGCAATAACCCGTCAAACGTGACGGGTTTTTAATTATAGTGTGCTGTTTACGTTTCCAGATGAGCAGATAGAAGTACATTCTTAGCTTTTCTTTTGTTGATTGTAACTATTTTCGGGAGAGTATATATAATGGAAACAATACAATTTTTCAACACGGTTGCATTCCTCAGCTGTGACCAACGTACACACGGCGAGAATTATGTTATTTTAGATTCAATTTAAAAGTTCTTTGATGACAACATTTCGTGTGAAAGTGCGTGGATTGTTTTCAAAGAGTGTTCCCTGATAATAAGTGGTTTTAACAAAAACTTGAAAGTTTTCATGATTTGTACATCGGGTGAGGGCGACATAGAGCTGGCCATGGTCCGAAAACTGGTTCAGGAAGGAAAACTCCTACATTTCGTGAAAGAATAAAAATAAATAAATAACACGAAATTATTTATTTATATAACACCCACGCCGCGCAAGTTGCACACCGTGCGTTGCGCACTTTTTTTTCTGGCGCGAGTTACTATTTTGAGTGTGACCGACCGACGTAACATACATCGGTAATTATGTTAGTTGGGATGGGATATATTCCCTCTACACCTGACGGTAGAAGGGGAACGACTAAGTAAGTAAGGGATGGGATATTGTATGGAAAAAGAAGGTGGAGGGGGTTGTGTGAAAGGATGGGATGCGTGGACTGATATTTACTTTATTCTTACTGTGACATTAGTAATATGTACTACAGATCTTTATTAGACCATTAAATTCTTATATACTTTTACTAACCATTATATATTAATTTTTGTTCTTGTTAAACCTGACTATATTGTGCGGTTCCCTAGATCTGTCTGATCTCAACGCCTGTTCTATAGTTACAGGAGGGGTATTGTATGCCTGTAAATAGTCTAATATTTAGATTCTCTGATACCTCCTACATTTTAATAGGAACTCCTCTTTACTATTGTTTTGCAGAATTCTGATCAGTCAAGTTTTTTTATTCTAAAACAGCTCGTTCCCAGTTGAAGTTTTGAGGAGTTTGCTTTTGCTACAAGTTTTTCATTCCCTAGATACGTGAAATGTACTTGTTGTGTTGGACATTTTGAACAGCTTGTGAGCATGTCTTCCTTTCAAGATCTTTATCCCCACTGAATATGTTTCCAATGGAGAGGCATAGTTCTCGGTTCATCAAGGAGCTTTGCCACACGCTGTTCGTGGTACAAAAATGGCATCTCTGTTTCCTTTGTAATACGGGAACCCACAGTGTGCGCCATTATCTTTTTGTCTCTATTGGACGTTATTCTCTATCCACAAAGCGTTAGTGTTTTTAATGCGAATCGTAGAGTACAGATCAATCATGATTGTTCATAATATGATGTTAGTTTAGATTACACTGTACTGTAAGGCACATCTGTTGTTGGGGTTTTAACGTGAATGTATACTGTACACGGAATCTGTGCAAAAACTATAGAACTTCATCAGCGCCTGATGACATCAGATTACTGAGATTCGGTGATCACTCAAAGAACGTCTAATGAAGAATGGAGACAGAGATTACAACAAGCACCGTATAACAATATTATCATGAAGTAGACACGGAAATATGCAAAGAACATCAGAATATTGAACAACAATCATTGAATTGGAGCCCACGTGGCTAAAGCCGATGAGAATTGTGATTGAGAATACAACTGCGGATTCTGTGTGACGATTTCAATAAAATGAAAATGAAGAGGAAAGAAAACGAGACAACGGGTCAATGATCGAATCTCTACGTGAATCGCAGTAAAAGCCTAGTCTTAATCCTTTAACAAGCGAAAAGCGTATAGCACAAGTAATGAAGTCATGGCTTACGCACGAATAAAGTGGCCTAAACCATTACATGAACTTAAAAATATGATTAATTTGAAGTTGTTATCCTTGAAGGGGCCAATGTAATCATAGTAACTGAAATACTAAGTCATGTTCTGGCAGTATTGTTTTAAAATGGTAACGACAGGTTGATAATAGTTTTGTAAAAATTACCCGTTCATTAGATCTGTATCAGTTAGCAACCCTCTTATATTTTCTAGTTTCTAAACTCTAATACATTTTACAAATAAATATTATCTTATTCTTGTTGCCTTTCTTGATTAGCTCTTAGATCCACGTCGGCTGGATTATACACAGATAATAGTTGCAGTACCATTAGTATATCCGGTAAGGATAAAAATAATAGCAGTATCCGCATTTGTGGTAATAAAAGTAGTATTAGTAAAAATTTAGGTTCATACTTACTTACTTAGTCGTTCCCCTTCTACCGTGAGGTGTAGAGGTTGTTTAGGTTCTGTATATGTATTTATGTTTGAAGCGATATTGTTTGTTTTGCCAGTCATTATTTAAATTGGATTCATTCATCACCTTTTAACTCCCATAGTAGAACTGTGTCAGATAAGTGTTTCGACCTCGTAACTTGTTGACACTTTTCTCGAAGGGGTGCTGGTCCACTTGGGACTGACTACAGGCGTCATCGTTCTGTAGTAGGGGTAAAATTCCCTTTAACATTAAAAGTGTCCCTGCAGAAATAATTGTTGGTGAATCTTTCACAGGCCAGTTATAATTAATTAGTTAACCTGGTTGTTTAGAATTAGTTAGACTATGTCATAAGAAGTTCTGTGATAATTTGTTTTCTTCTTGGATAACTTTTGTTCTTCTTGCCGAGCTGAAGTGTGAATTACCCGATTTATACCCTTTTAAAGAACTCAAATGCGCTCATGCTCCTACTTGTTAAGTAGACACTCACATACTAATGACTAGTTACACAATATAGTGTATTCATCGTTTATATGGTGTTTAAAACGCTGTTTCAAAAGTATACAGGACAAGAAGAAAGAAAATCGACCATAAGACTGGCATTTTCCGTGAGAGTTTGGAGGTCGATTCTATCAACGAAATTAGTTGGTCTCTGTGGTTGAGATAATGGTAGACCACTGGAGATAACTCGAATGAAAAACTCCTTCACAACCATCAACCTCATTCTGCTCGTGAAGTGAATTCTAAAAGCAATTTTCTCTTGCGCACTTCTCCTTTGACCTGATCTCTGCCTCTCATTCTAACTTTTACTCCTTATCGTCCCGTCTCTGTCATTAACTGCCAGTTCACCTCTTCCTGTCTCTCAATTTATCTCTACTTGTACCTCAAGAGTTCTCGGGTGTTTCACCGTTTTAACTATTTATCTGTCTACTTGTAGTCCATCTAAATTCAGTTACTCGCCTGTGACCAGCACAATGCCTGAGTTACTGTTCGTTCACTAAACGACAGTTCCCTGTACTAAACTCAATTCAAATCACTATCAGCGTATTACCTTTATGCCGGTTAGTATTTAGAGAGGCCACTAAAGTTTCGCTTTCCCGGAAGGAAGAAAAGGAACTTACATAAAGACGATGTTCCTTCTCTACGTGTTTCCCTCATACGTGTTCAGGCCACGCACACATAACTTCATTTGTTTTTTTTCACTCACTCCATCTCTCCTTCTGTTTTTACATTTTTTATAACGTCTTTTCTCAGTGTTCAAACTAACCTTCTCTTCCTATCTCTGTGCACACTCTAACAAAACTCGTAACAATTATATGCGTGTCGGTCTGATCAGTATTTTTGTTGTTATCTCCATGGTCATTCTCTTGTTGTTGTTCGAATGCACTGTTAGATTATGGTAGAAAACATTGATTCACGCGTTCTCTTCTAGATTCTTCAAAACTTTACCAGGCCAAAACACGTATTATGTTTACTGAGGATGATAAAAGTTCTTTCTGTTACATTTGTTTTGTATAGAGTTTCACGTCATTATTGTGGCTAATCTGCTAGGTTTTTTTCGTGGACAAAAGTCTAAGCTGGACCTAAGTTGGTAGTTCTAGATAGAATGTCGTTGGTCTGTTGAAAAATAAATAGATTTTATACATAAGTATCACTCTGTGATAGGATTAATGAAAACAGTGTGTCTAGGAATACGTCTGGGGTATAATGAGAGAGAAGAACTGGATTTAGGAAGTGACTCTGAATGTATTCAAGAGGTCAGGATCAATTCACGGAAAAAGCTGTAAGTTCAGCTTTAGGAGGAGAACAAGTAGAGGGCCAAAGTATACGGACATTTGTCGCTTTATCATATCCCGTTGGTAAATTCTCAGGGGTTCTCAATCTTTTGTTGCTCATGGGCCCCTTCTGAGCCTCATTTACCTTTGTGGCCCCCACCCCCTCTTCAAAGTAGCTTCTAGCTGGAAAAAGGTGCTTTACCATCTTACTGTGGCCTTCTAGAAATATGGCGTGACCCCTGGGGGCCAAATGGCCAACGCCGAGAACCATTGATGTAAACAATAGACTTGGACGAAGAGTAGTTAGTACTCTTACTGTATTATGTTTAAGTTAACAATATAAGTGGATGGACAATATTTACTCATGTTATAATATCATGTTCACATAAATAATGTAAATGGACGGAAAACTAGTTACTTAAATTATTGTACCTGCTCAAGTAAACAATATAAGTGGGCGGGAATTATTTCCTTACGTTATTGAATCACGTACACATAAACAATTTAAGTGGACGGAGAAGTAGTTCCTCCTTCCGACCGTATCATGTTCAAATAAATAATATAAGTGGACAGAAAAGAAGTTGCTTTTGTTATTGTATCCGTTCAGGTAAACAATATAAGCGGGCGGAGAACAGTTATCGTTCTAATGTAACATGTTCAAGTAAACATTACAAGTGGACGGTGAACTGTCACAAAACGTTTTGTGCATGTATTTTTGCGCCCTTCTCTCTCTCATTCATCGTCCTATTATTTTACATATTTTATGCACTACATTTTCTGCCTAGCCGGGCTCCCAGACTTGTTTACGTTACTTCAAGTGAATCGTAATAATACCAGGCTAATTAGACAGGTCAGCGAATAATATTTTTATCACTTAAGTCGTCTAGCCACTTTTGATTGACGCAAGGTGGTCGCGCACGATCGATGGAAAGAAAGCCAGATTGGCTGTCTATGAAATCTGTCTGAGGAATGTAAGCAAACAGGTGATATATGTAATCGCTTCCACTGGACCATCTCTGTCTCAAGATTACTGATGACCTGTCAGAGGAGACAATATGGGCCGAAGGTATTAGCCAGGAAATAAGTCTACCGATGCGTTTGTGAGTTTGTGCAAATACAATCGGAAGTATTACTGACATATCTGAAAGAGGTCACGCGTTTACATTTTAAAAGTGATAACTTTAAAACACGCGGGGGATATAAATGATTTAACACCTCGACCCACATAGTTCTAAAGAGCTTACCATTGGTTTAATTTGAGAGCCGGAATAGACTTTGACTGTCATTGGCAAGTTGGTCTAAAAGTACAATCTGGGATTTGAACTGAAAAATGGAAATATAATCTAGCGAAATCGGAGACACAAATCAGACTGCATCGCAACGTCAAATTAACAACTCCCAGGAGCCAGAGAGTCATCGGACTAGTATTCCAGAATTAAAAGTGACACATCAAACTATTTGGGCGTCTTCATAACTTAAAAGAGAACCCGCATTTTAAAATACAAAGACTGGATATTTAAGGAATCAGAATCAAGTCATAAGAGGAATAATACAATTTCCCAGACCAGCGTTTGAAGCGTCTAATCAAAGTGACATGTCCATACATATGTGCGAGGAGATTGTATTTCCCATTTAGGGTAAGTGTAAACATTTATTTTACAATGTGAACTGTGACATGTCTGTACTTGCTAAGTGGTTATATCAGTCATAGGAGGCAAGCAACCTCAATGTATGAAAATAGTATATTCATGAACCACTACAGCAAGCGCTGGTGATTGCGTCTTGTTAGTCGTACAGAAAACCGACAGCAGATGTGACACCAGACTCCGAATGGAGCAGTGATGAGTAATGAGTGCATACCATGTGCATCAAGTATAGTATCATTTTGTAAGATATATGTACCTTGTTAATTGTAATTCAGGCAAATCATTGCATTCGCGTTGTCCAAGCACATATTTTCCCCGTTTAATAAAGCGTGTTTTAGCTATTATCTTCATCATAACCATCTCAAAGCATTATCATTTGTTATTATCAACATAATACTCGAGATATCTATCACGTCTTCATCTGCGACTTCTAGAATAGGAATTATTATTTAAAAAATAGTGCATCTTCAGGCACGTGGATCAAGGCGACTAAATAAGGCTGTGCACGGTGCTGGCAACCTCATAATGTAAAATAAAGAACACCAGAAACCACAGCTGCAAGAACATGTGACTGTGCAGGGTTCCTGCGAGACGACCAGCTGTAGTGGTGGATCTATGCTCCGTAAGGAGCTCAAAGAAAACCGTGATGATGATACCATTACTGTCATCATCATCAACATCAACATTAGCATAATCGTTACCACCAGAATCATTCCCTTCGTCTGGTTCTTCTTCAAACAGCATTTCCCACGGTTTTCACACACTCAGTTTATCGTCTGTTTTGTCCCAGCTGAAATGCGTCCATTGACCCGCCCATTTATTCCCCCCGATTCCCAAGAAGCCGCTAGCTTATCTGGTCTTGATTTGCAATGAACACACATCCATAATCGTTGCGATCCTCAACAGGTCTGGCAGAGCCAAGAGCTTTCTTCCTTGTCAAATAAACCAAAGCCAAACTGTATTCCCGCCGTCTCAGGGCTCGAACCTAATTCCGTAGGGGACTCCTCGTGGACTGACAGAGTGTTGCGTGAACTCAATCACTGAAATATATAAAAACAAGGTTTTACATAAATATAGGCTGTTAGGAGAAGCAGACAGGAGGGGAAAAAAGATAAAGGAAAATAAGAGATCGGGAAACCGGGAAGAGATTATAAGCCACGAAATCAAAGATAAAAATATCAAGTTTAAAAGAATTCAAAGAAGAAATCAAAGACAATTTTATGAATTGTTTTCAACAAAATCTGAATGTAAAAATACGGCGGTAATACTAGTTCTTTAAGAAGGTGGTGGGGGACAGAAGGGAGCATAAGAAAGAGGATATATTTCTTAGAAGATGTATTCAGTTATCGAAAGTAGTCGATAAAAAAGGAAAAAAAAATATTTTAAATCCTGACAGTGTTATCAAATATTGCGCCTGGTAGATATTTATGATATCGTGAATAGGTAAATAGATGCTTTTGTAAGATTTTATCATAATTATCATCATTATCTAATTCGTCGTCATAATTCTCATCATCATCATCATCGTCATTTCCATTAAAGCGTAAGCCTTCATTAAACTTATGACAAGTCTTCCTGTCATGTGTCATCCCTTCAAGATCTTACCATGTCTTTTTTATCCTTTTCATGTCTGCCATTAACATCCTTCCCTTTATGTTTTCATGTCTGCCATTAACATCCTTCCCTTTATGTTTTCATGTCTGCCATTAACATCCTTCCCTTTATGTTTTCATGTCTGCCATTAACATCCTTCCCTTTATGTTTTCATGTCTGCCATTAACATCCTTCCCTTTATGTTTTCATGTCTGCCATTAACATCCTTCCCTTTATGTTTTCATGTCTGCCATTAACATCCTTCCCTTTATGTTTTCATGTCTGCCATTAACATCCTTCCCTTTATGTTTTCATGTCTGCCATTAACATCCTTCCCTTTATGTTTTCATGACTGCCATTAACATCCTTCCCTTTATGTTTTTATGTCTTCCTCTGTTTCTCTTGCCCTAGGTATTCCAGAATAGGGTTGTCCTAGGAATTCTACCAACCAGGGCCGCATTAAGCCAAGAAGGGCCTATAGGCTTTTTGATGTTTGAGCCCCCTTCACCTAATAGGCAATAGTTTTAATATATGTTTTCAAACTCCTTAGCATGGTGATGGTATATACAAGTGTTATTAATAGACTGATGTGTTAGTTTGTTTGCATTGCTTACCTCTTTTATTAGTAATGATCTTTTTATTAATGTTTATTAGTATTACTTTTATTATTATTAAGTTACATACAATAAACATATTTTATTGACAAATCTATTCATTAACATTTTTGTTAACATGCACGGGCCTGCAAGAGCAGCGGGTCCCTAGGCTCCAGCCTCTTTAGCCTAATGGATACTGCGACCCTTCTATCAACTGTTGTCCTCAAAGAGTGTATGATCTCAGACCACTACGTATTTTCCTGCCTGGCACACCTCTGATTCTTTCCTCCAGTCCCACATTCAGTCCCACATTCAGTCCCACATAAGTCCCATATTCAGTCCCACATTCAGTCCCACATTATTAACCTTGTTATACCATTTCAATTCTTGTATTCCGCGTAACTGTAATAAACACACTGGAGATGGATAAGACACACACTGAGGACACCTGTTGATAGCATTACCTGGCAGTCTTTGTTCTGGAATCCACAGGGTAATAAAGGTAGAGGGAGATCAAGGAACACACGGAGAAGAGAACTGGAGACAGACATGAAGGGCATGAAGAAGATATGGGCAAACTTTGAACTGATGGCACGTGACAGGATGACGTAACATAAGCGTGTGGAAGGTCTGCTCCTTGGGGAGCCGAAATGATGATGATGACAATGTCTAATTTCTGAATAAATCTATAGCCTAGATATAAAGAACCTGTCAAAGAGGAAGATATATATTACGAAATAAAGACCCCGAATAAAGCACAACATAACATTGACAGAATGTGTATGTGTATGGCCATATAATACTATTGCCTCAAGAGTATGTTTGAAAAAATTACAACCTCTTGTGGTTTACGAGCCACACTCTTGAATTCCTGAAGTCAAGAATGTGTTAGAAAAACATGACGGAGAGACAAAATACGACGTCCCTCGGGTATTCATGACACCATTAGTGTTTTCACAAGCACGATCACATATGTACTAATATTGTCTTTGTTATCATGGTGACATCAACTTCATTATGAACATGGATGATAATCAACAAACAAAGCTCTCTCTCACTCTTTCTCTCTCTCTCTCTCTCTCTCTCTCTCTCTCTCTCTCTCTCTCTCTCTCTCTCTCTCTCTCTCTCTCTCTCTCTCTCTCTCTCTCTCACAAAATATGTATATATATATATATATATATATATATATATATATACATTTTTCTCTCTCACTATATATATATATTTCTGTGTGTGTGTATATATATATATATATATATATATATATATATATATATATATATATATATATATATATATATATATATATATATATATATATATATATATTCAGTTATATATACAGTAACAGTTCTCTGTGAAGACTCCGCTATATTCTGTTTTGTGAAGTGTGTATTTCTTCTTTCTCCGTTCGCTTCTAATTTTCCTACTGGACTAATCATAACAGAATGTTCAATTTTGTGATGTTGTTAACGGCATAGATCCACACGGGTGGCGTTTCTTTCCTATTGGTATGTTTGTTTCTTTGTATTTTTTTTAAATAATTAATATTATTGTAGTATTTCATGCTCGAATACTACAATAATAATATTAATTATAAAAAAAAAATGCTCGAATTCCAAGAGGAATAAGATGGACTACATTTTCTACATTGGAAGATCTGGAATATGCAGATGACCATTGCACTACTAGCACATTCACATCAACACATCCAGGAAAAAACGGATAGACTTAATAAGTATAGCCAGCAGGTGGGCTTGAACATCAATCTAAAGAAGACAGAGGTCATGACGCTCAATGTGAGCAACACTGAGCCCATATCAGTAAGGAATCAGCAACTGGAACAGACAGATGCCTTCACATACATAGGATGCATAGTAACACCAGACGGCGGAGCAAGCAAAGACATCAACAACAGAATGAACAAAGCAAGAACAGCCTTTTTTAGTCTAAACAATATCTGGAAGTCCTCTCAATACAGCACAAGCACAAAATTAGGATTATATCAGAGCTGTGTCTTTCTGTGCTTCTCTATGGCGCGGAGAGCTGGAGAGTTACAGAGAAGGAAATGTCGAAATTGTCCTCTTTTCACACAACTTGCCTAAGAAAAATTCTCCGAATCTTTTGGCCGAATAACATCACCAACAAAGATCTGCTTACTCGGAGCAAGCAAGAGGACATACACACCATCATAGCTGGCAGACGCTGGAGCTGGGTTGGCCATGTCCTCAGAAGAGACCCCGATGCCATCATAAGAACTGCTATGCTATGGACCCCTGAAGGAAAACGAAAGAGAGGCCGACCAAAAACAACTTGGCGGAGGACTGTGGAGGCTGAGATGCAAAGAATGAACCAGAGTTGGGGCACTGTACGAAGGATGGCCGCCGACCGAGCAAAGTGGAATCAATTTGTTGTTGCCCTACAAGACGCCACCAGGCGTAATGGCCACTGACTGCTTTGAAGGTCGGCGGCTAAGGATCAAAGAGAAGAGAAGAGTCATGCTCTAATGACTAAACACTGTTTTTAATGGAATAATTACACGCAATTCTGCATTTGTAACTATGGTACCAATGTCAGGATACAGTATACATACTATCGTTGCAAACTGTTTTTGTATCATGCGACAGCTGTCAAAATGCTACCAATTTAATGGGTCGGACTTTAGTAATACTGGTAATAAAATAACATGTTGTATACTTTACATTTCATGGCTAAACCGTCATATTAGATATGTAGATGAATGAGTTTAATTAGCCGATGAGAAGACAACTTGCATGACAAACTCTTACTTACTTACTTAGTCGTTCCCCTTCTACCGTGAGGTGTGCATGACAAACTCTTACTTACTTACTTAGTCGTTCCCCTTCTACCGTGAGGTGTGCATGACAAACTCTTACTTACTTACTTAGTCGTTCCCCTTCTACCGTGAGGTGTGCATGACAAACTCTTACTTACTTACTTAGTCGTTCCCCTTCTACCGTGAGGTGTGCATGACAAACTCTTACTTACTTACTTAGTCGTTCCCCTTCTACCGTGAGGTGTGCATGACAAACTCTTACTTACTTACTTAGTCGTTCCCCTTCTACCGTGAGGTGTGCATGACAAACTCAAGGAGCATAAATCAATAGTAAATATCGGACATTCACAGTGAGAAAACAACAACTTAATATTATGTAGCAAAAGTGACGAGATGCCAACTTTACAAGTGAGTATAAACTGGAAGTTACTCAAGCTAGTCCAATGTTTCTCGTCGTAACCTCATACACATACTATCGTAACGTCATACACATAATAACCACGTGCAGTTCCGGGAGGTTTCTGATAAGACAAAGAAAGACTAGGATCACATCTTCCACAGGCATATTCCATAGACACACAATCCATGTTTGGGAAGGTCCGAAGTGGATGGCACCAGCATGAATGATAAACCTCCATAGAAGTGTCAAATCTTCTGGAATTTATGTGGATCTACTGTCCTGTTACGCAAACGTACGCGGCAATGAAAGAGCTGACAAACTAGCTTCAAGAGCACCCATAGAAGGTGCATTGGATATGGTTAAGAGAGACATACTGAGGGCAATTAATTTTCGCCTATTAGAGAATGATACTGCAATCGATGAATCATCAAGGCTAATACTGGTGGAATTTGGCCTTAAACATAAGACCAGCAGGGATGAGAGGATACATGTTGTCAGCGTATGCGGAAAATGTTCCCAGAGGTGAGCGTGTTGGGGTGTTCATTGTAATGGTAAAGAACTTCATTACGCGAATGGTTGCAAAGGAACAAAAATGTCAGAAAATGTTCTTCAAAACGAACTCCAACAAGTAGTGTTTAACTGGTCACTTACTGGCAGCACACAAGTCTGTGATGACTGTACATATATTTTATTTAACGTGACACATACGGAGTGGAACAAGACGATCATAGTTACAGGTGCAAAAGGGTCATACGTCAAAAATGTTGATAATTACTTTTCAAGTTCCTGAAGATTCTCTAACAATTAAGTCCTCTTATTCAAGTGACTAAGGGTCACTTCCTCTACCATATCATATGTATTGCAGTCAAGTCCGTTGACCTTCTTTCAAGGACGTATCTTATGGCCAACGGATTCATTCTCAAGGAGCAATACTTCTTATCATACTTGTAACAATTCCAGACTTTTTCCATACGATACTTAGGTAGCATATATATATAAAATCCAAACAAAGTCATCCACGACAATACGACCAGGTTAGAGTTCTGTGTTGACTAACCTCTCTATATCCATGCCACGACTTTGGCATTGACGAAAATACGGCATATAAAAACATGTGAAGCATACAAATCAATTAACTTCGTTTACTCGTAGGTATCCTCCCTCTACGGTAATTCAAAAGGGCTAACGACTCCGTCTGTCCATTCTAGGAATGACATACTACGATGAATTCCCGCTAGACCAAAACTAGGAGCGGCCTGATACTTTAATTTAACTCAATAAACATTCGATGTGACATGGGGCGACACTTACTTGATACTTCCACTATTGGCTTCATCATGAATACCAGTAGATATCATTACAAAATAATGGCTTCTTCAAACTTGCCAGAAAAATCCAAGAAATATATATCGGACATAAACATGGTCCGAACTGCCCCGTTCAAAACATGACGTCAGAATTCCCTAACTAGGTTACCCGTGCGTCCAAAGCAACTCACACTGCATTGTGCACGTCAGTGCGTGAATCAATCGAACGCACAAATAATATAACTATTTTAAGACTGGTGCGTACATTTGGCAGGACCGAAGACTACCCCCTTTAGGTAATAAATGTACGTAACAGCTCCCTTATTACCTCCCCTTAAAAAAATTAATTCTATTAATTTTTTTGAACTTAGTACCCGAGAGAGGTGAGTCAAAACTACCACAAGATATATGAAATGCATAAAGTTATACCATATTAAGAAAAGAATATTAAACGAAATCAATATAACTAAATGATAGTATGCATTAAAGCACACATCCACACTCGACCTACTTTGGAACGATGTGGTAATATTCGAAGTAAAAACAAGTTGAAAATGAAAAATGAAAAAAACCATTAAAAAAAAAGATGATAATAAAATTCAACTAAGTTTTCAAAAAAAAAATTTGAAACATATGATTTCAAAAATGAAAATGAACAGCAACACTGATGATGATCAATGACAAGAGAATCAATAAAACAGAAAAATTGAAAATACAATGTGCAAAAATGAAGCAATGCAAAATTAAACACTTTAAGAATCAACACCCTTAATGTTTTCTAACACTAGTACGGTTGACTAGTGATCTAACAGTGAGATATCATAACTAAGGCCCGTGAATGCAGGTATTACGTGACAACTAAGAAAGTTAGTATGTGTGTGATCCATAATCAATTAAATAGATTAAATTGAATTATTCTAATTTATATATTTCTTAATTACTAACAAATAACCAGTTACTAATATATTCTAAGTAATTCCAATATCACTATCAATATGTCAATGTTCAGTTACAACTAGTTAGTAATCGACGAGACGATGTTCTCAATGTTCCATACACGATAAAATATATTCTCGAACACGATATGTAGTGTAATATGTTCCATAGGAATAACAAATGTATATTTGTCGCTCTTAACAATGTTTCCATACTAATAAAAAGTTACTGTAGTACCAATGTTCCCGTACTAATAAAATGTTACTCTAATACCACTGTTCCCGTTCTAATAAAACGTTACTATAGTATCAATGTTCCCGTACTAATAAAATGTTACTACACAAGAAGTAATGTTATAATCTATAAGTAAGTATATCCTGAAAGTTATACTTATACGAATACTTCAGTTATATAAACAGTCTTTATAGATGTACAATCAATGATAATGTACAAAGTTATTCATGTTATCGGTGAGGATGTTTCAACATCTGGAAGTGGTTTAGTTTCGACAAGTTCGCTTGGGCATCTCGACAAACAGTCTGCGAACACATTCTTCACTCCAGGAATAGCTCGTATTTCAAAATTGAATGGTTGAAGCGCTATAGCGTAACGCGCTGACTTCGATGATTTAACGTTCTTCGTGTTCAGTGCGGTAAGAGCTTTTTGGTCAGATTCCACCACAAAGTGTGAGCCGAGGAGGTAACGTTCCAGTTTTGTGATTGCCCATACTAATGCGAGGAGCTCTTTATCCAGAACGGAGTATTTGAGTTCGCTCTCCGTAAGTTTTCTGGACACGTACATCACCGGAAATAAGGTGCCGTTATATTCCTGCATCAAAACTGCAGCAATAGCGTAAGAAGATGCATCACTGCGAAGAATGAAAGTGAGATTTTTGTTAGGCAACCTCAAAAAAGGTTCATTTTGAAAAAAATCGTTTTATATAGTCTAACGCCGTTTGGTGATCCTGCGACCACTTTATTACATTAGATGTGCCTTTCTTCAGTAGAGACGAAAAAGGTGCAGTTATAGTAGACAAATGAGGGATGAATTTTGAATAGAACTGTATTAGTCCTAAAAGAGATCTAACTTGTTTTTTTTGTCTTAGGTGCCGAGATGTTTAAAATTTTAGAGACGTTACTGTCTTCTGTATACATGAAACCATGACCTATGCGGTGACCCAGAAATGAGATGTCATGAAAACCGACAAAAGCCTTTGAAGGTTTCGCTGTTAAGTTATAATCCCGTAAGGTAGAAAGTAAAGCTTTTAATCCATGAATATGTTCATCCCAAGAGTCACTGAAAAGACAGATGTCATCTATATAAGTAATGACATCGGGACGATGAGACAATATGCGGCGCATCATGCGTACAAAGGTAGCTGGCGCATTCATTAATCCGAATGGCATAAAATTCCATTGAAAAAGACCACGTGGCGTCGAGAAAGCGGTGAATGGCTTTGCTTTAGGAGTGAGTGGCACTTGCCAATAGCCCTTTGAAAGGTCAAATTTCGAGAAGAATGTGGCATGAAATATTTTCTCCAATAAGTCGTCTAAAAGAGGTAACGGTTCCGCATCGAATTTTGTAACTTTGTTTAATTTCCTGTAATCTACGCAAAGACGTATATTGTTGTCCTTCTTCCTAATGATTACCATAGAAGAAGAATATGGTGATGAAGATGGTTCAATTATATTTAATTGAAGCATCTCATCCAATTCCTTATCAACCTTATCACGAAAGTGTAAAGGGATAGGATATGGGCGAACTCGAATAGGCGTATCGTCAGTCAGAATAATGTCATGTTGGATGACTGACGTATGACCTGGGATGTCAGTGAGGACATCCTCATACGAGTGTAGAATATTAGAGACTTGCTGACGTTGATCAGCCGAAAGAGTAGATGAGATTGTAACATCATTCCATTTCTCAGTGGAATGGAGTGGTACAACTGGTATTGGTAGTTGTACATCATCGAAAGAAGATTCTTCTTCTTGGATGACTGACAAACTAGAATAGTGTTGAATAGGAGGTGTAGGATCGTCAGTTGCCTGGAACACTGACTGTAGATAATCAGGACGTGAGTAATACTCCTTCAACATGTTAATGTGGAAGGTTTTATGTTTACCATTAACATCAACGATGTAGTCGACATCGGATATTCTTGAGATGATCCTGAAAGGACCTCTCCAGGTAATTAAAAGACGATTGTTATGCGCAGGGAGTAATACAAAAGCTTCGTCACCAGGAATAAGCTGGCGAAGACGTCTATACTTGTTTGCAAATAGACGAGCTTTTTCTTTGGCTTGTTCGGATGATGCAGTAGCTAGTCTACAAGCATCTATGATTCTCTTTCTCAGAGAGATCACATACTCATAAGAGGATTGAGTTTCCTCTTCAATATTCTCGTCAACCAATAAGTCGTGGATTAACGACATCGGACCGCGTGGTTGCATGCCAAAAACTAGCTGGAATGGAGAAAACCCCGTGGCTTGATTTTGTACTTCGCGATACGCGAACAGAGCAGCGGGTATGACCCGATCCCAGTCTTGGGGATGGTCTTGGGTCATCTTACCCAACAACTGCTTGAGTGTCCTATTGAGACGCTCAATTAACCCATTTGACATCGGATGATAAATAGAACTAAGAGATCTGTCTATACCTAATGTCTTCATAACTTGAGACATGGATTCAGAAATGAACTGAACCCCATGATCCGACAAGATTTTCCGTGGAAAACCAATGCGTGAGAAGATTAACATCAATGCCTCTGCTACACTGGCAGATGAAGTGTTCTTGAGAGGGATGGCCTCAGGCCAACGAGTGCACATATCAATGCACGTAAGAATATGCGTATGCCCTCTAGCAGATGGAAGCATCGGACCAATAATGTCTATAGCCATTTTATCAAATGGTCTAATCGGGATGTCCGCAGCTTGAATAGGAGCCGCATGAAATGGACCCCGTACCTTAACTTCCTGACATATCAAACAGGACCGACAATAGAGAGTGATGTCCCTATGGACGCCTGGCCAGTAGAATGCCGAAAGCACTCTGGATTTGGTACGCGAAAAACCCATATGGCCCGCACATTGCGAGTCATGCGCATGTCGTAATATACGAGATCTCATAGAGGATGGGACTAAGATCTGATAACATAAGGATGAATCCTTTTCCCGTATTACTCTAACCAAAATCCCATTTTTAAGTATAAAGTCATGTCTAGATTTTGCAAGTTTGTTGCTGGTATTCTTTTTGTTCACATACTGAAAATTTTTTTTTAATGAATCATCATTCTTTTGCAATGTTGCAAACAACTCCCGTGAAATAGGAGCATCATCATCACAAGTGGTATGAACTGTAGGTTCAATAGGTGTATCATGCGACATATTAGTAGCTTGCGCTCTAGTCACTACTGCATTTGCAGTTTGAATATGTCGCTCTTCCCATTCAGCTATTTGCTGTGGTGTACACTCTTTAATACCATGTATGCGACCAAGTATTACATCACAAATTGGATTCGGAAGGAGACATGCCTGGATCTTTCCTGAAAAAAATGGTGTATTAAGGTCAATAATAGCAGTGGGAAATGTTTCAACGGTGCCACCAAAAGTCACACACTTGACAACCCTGCCCGTGGCACAACTTGGGTTGATCAGCGAAGTCCGGACGCCCACAGTACTACAACCTGAGTCAAATAGGAGAGAGCATGAAATGTTGTTGACAAATCCCTTGTTAAACTTAAGAGAGCCCTGTCCCTGGTGTACTGACGCAGCAGTGGCCGTACAGACTACAGGTAGACTAGGCAAGGTATGTCCGCAACGCAGCGTCGTGATCGCCTTAGGCTGGAAAAGAGTCGAGCATTCTGGACAGTCTTTCACCTGGGTACAATCAAGAGAACAAGACATAGCATTGTGAGTTTCAGCTACTTTACCCTGTTCAATGTTAGCCTGTGTATCACTTAAAGCGACATTAGAATGTCTACCCGTATTACTCGACGATCTATCTCTACGACGCGATCGATTTTGATTATTTGCATTAAAATTGCCATAATTGTCGTTTCTGCTTGAGTTAAAATTTGGATGAGTCCGATAATTTGTATAATTAAAGTTATGATGTTCTTTAAAATTTTTATTCCAAGAACCTTGTCTGTTTTGCGGACCCTGAGATCTTGATCTCCAGTTTTGTTTATTATAATGTCCTTGATTATTTTTAAAATTATTGTTACCAAAATCTCGCGATCTGTGAGCTTGGTTCCAAGAAACATTAAATGGAGCAGATTGTTGAAATTGCTTCCCTTTGTAAAAGTTATCATTGTTAAAATTGTAATTATTTCCCTTATTGACATACCTGTCAGCACTAAAGGAACGATTTCGTGAAAAATTGTTTTGTTGTGCTGCAAAAGCAACAGGCAATTCATTCTTAATCTGTGCATTACTTAGATCCATGGTTGGGTGAGCAGTGCAGAAATTTTTTGCATGTTCTTCTAAGTCTTTCATAGATAAAGGTTTCCGTTCGTGTAAAAATGCGAGAAATGTAGGATTTACAGACGATAGTACCTTATCGCGCATCAGTAAATCGAAGAGACCTTCATACGACTTTTCAATTTTGGATAATTCGATCCATCTTTCTAGGGTTAGTCGTATTTGTGACAGAAAATCACTGAAATTTCTGCTTGATTGCGGTAGCAATGTACGAAATCTTAATCGGTATTCATCTTCTGTCATTTGAAATTTCTTCAGAAGTGCGGCTCTAAGAGCATTATAATCATTCTTCTCATTAATACTGGTAGTATGATAAACTGCTAAAGCATCCCCAGTAAGTAACCTGGATAAATATGTGCAATACAGTGTTTTATCCACGTTATAAGACCTACAAGTGGCCTCAAATCTATCTAGGAAAAATATTACGTCATCCGACGGGGGATTAAATTTAGGTAATTTAAGGTGAATTTCCTTAAAATGATCATGTCTGGATGAAGTTTGGCTTTCAAAAGTTCTCTGAGAATTAGCTTCCTGAGTTAACCTAAGTCTCTCATATTCTGACTCTGCTAATTTTAGTTCATGCTGTCGTTTTTTATCATTCTCTTCCATCTCAAGCTGAAGTCGTTTTGTATTTTGTTCAGCTATTAATCTTCTTTCTTCCATTTCCTTTTGTTTATTTTCCATTTCAATTTAAAGTCTTTCTTCAGCCTCCCTTTGCTTCTGTTCTGCCTCTCGCTGAAATCGTTTCTCTTCTAATTCAGCGGCTTGTTCAGCTATTAATCTTCTTTCTTCCATTTCCTTTTGTTTCTGTTCTGCCTCTCGCTGAAATCGTTTCTCATTCTCCTCCGCCTCAAATTTCAAATTTTGTAATCTTAAAGTTTCTAGCTTTCTCTGTTCGGCTTCTATTTCTTGAGCTTTCTTATATTCTGCAAGTGCAAATGCTTTTGCTTCATCAGGAGCCATCTGAAGAGCTTTTGCTTGCTTAATGAAATAATCTAGTGAATACATTATGCTTTATAAGTAGTCACAATACTCTTGATTTATAAAATGATAATTAATCAATGTAAATTAATTAACCTTGTTACTTTGCCAAGTGTACGTCGTTCCTGTCCTAGAACGGTATCTTTTGTTATCATATAGTTATGAAATATATCAATAATCAATATAGTAATTTATGTAATGAAATGTCATGAAAGCAACAACGTGAAAGACAATAGAAACATTACCGACAAGACACGATAATCAAAGACGAGTTAACACAATCGTAGAAATCAACAAAAATAGAAATGTGTAACTAAAATAGAATATCGTAAAAATTTACGATGACAACTACGATCAGATATTCAACAGGACAATTGACAACACAGTGTAAAAACATAGGTTTTGTAAAAAACTGAACGACAGGAAAGGTGAGACGGACGCATAATACAAACAAAATTCATCATAAAACTAAATACGAGTAAAAATAACTACCAAAAACAACAAGTAAACGTGACGAAACAGCTAAACAGATACTATCATAAGGAACAATTAGCGATCGGAACTTCGGCAAGGTTTCTAGCCTTGGACCGGAATTATCGCTCAATTGAAACTTACAAGTTGAGCCCTACAGAACGTCTGACGAAGAGCCCGAATTGGCTTCGAGATGGATCTCGTTCGTCAGATCAACCTCCCTACCTCCCACGACGAATGTACAACATATAACATATAACATGGAAAATGTAAAGATGGACATAACTATAGAAGGCACAGCTAAAAGTAATAAAATGTACAACGAAAGCACGTTATACTCATTTCGCGTGTGCCGGGAAAAAACAATGTGCCTCGTCTCCGTGGATGTACGTCTGAGGATAAAATACTTCGCTCTGCGTATATAACAACAGCTCGCACGTAATAATGACGAATAGGTGATCCCAAGACAGTCAGTCACTGTAAAACTTGACATGGAGGTTGATTGATGACCTTGAGCATTTGGTAACCGTAAGTTGATTCTGATTCATCATCACACTAGGTTCCAAGTTTGAGATGTTGTCGCCTTGAAAGTTCAAATCTTCTTTTCAACCGATACTTGGATTGAGTACGTTCCTGTGAAATTATTTCCAGACCACACTGGCATACCATTTACTGTTGGGGTGTTCATTCTAATGGTAAAGAACTTCATTACGCGAATGGTTGCAAAGGAACAAAAATGTCAGAAAATGTTCTTCAAAACGAACTCCAACAAGTAGTGTTTAACTGGTCACTTACTGGCAGCACACAAGTCTGTGATGACTGTACATATATTTTATTTAACGTGACACATACGGAGTGGAACAAGACGATCATAGTTACAGGTGCAAAAGGGTCATACGTCAAAAATGTTGATAATTACTTTTCAAGTTCCTGAAGATTCTCTAACAATTAAGTCCTCTTATTCAAGTGACTAAGGGTCACTTCCTCTACCATATCATATGTATTGCAGTCAAGTCCGTTGACCTTCTTTCAAGGACGTATCTTATGGCCAACGGATTCATTCTCAAGGAGCAATACTTCTTATCATACTTGTAACAATTCCAGACTTTTTCCATACGATACTTAGGTAGCATATATATATAAAATCCAAACAAAGTCATCCACGACAATACGACCAGGTTAGAGTTCTGTGTTGACTAACCTCTCTATATCCATGCCACGACTTTGGCATTGACGAAAATACGGCATATAAAAACATGTGAAGCATACAAATCAATTAACTTCGTTTACTCGTAGGTATCCTCCCTCTACGGTAATTCAAAAGGGCTAACGACTCCGTCTGTCCATTCTAGGAATGACATACTACGATGAATTCCCGCTAGACCAAAACTAGGAGCGGCCTGATACTTTAATTTAACTCAATAAACATTCGATGTGACATGGGGCGACACTTACTTGATACTTCCACTATTGGCTTCATCATGAATACCAGTAGATATCATTACAAAATAATGGCTTCTTCAAACTTGCCAGAAAAATCCAAGAAATATATATCGGACATAAACATGGTCCGAACTGCCCCGTTCAAAACATGACGTCAGAATTCCCTAACTAGGTTACCCGTGCGTCCAAAGCAACTCACACTGCATTGTGCACGTCAGTGCGTGAATCAATCGAACGCACAAATAATATAACTATTTTAAGACTGGTGCGTACATTTGGCAGGACCGAAGACTACCCCCTTTAGGTAATAAATGTACGTAACAGAGCGGCTTTGAGTCCCAAGCAGATACTGCCACAGGGAGGGACTTGTTGGCGCCTCCGCTATACTAGATCCAGCTTTATGACCTATGCTCCTTAGGGAGGTAAAGGATGTTGACTGATAGATGAGAATCGTGTATATAGGCCCGTCTTGCATTTTGCCCTTCCTCTTACTCATCTTTTATTGCTAGTTATCCAGACATTCTCCAACATACAAGTACTTAAGGTAATAAGTTAATGGCGATGCAACATTATAAGTAGTGTAAAGCATACATTTACAGTATCTGATTACAATTAAGAAGTAAGGTATATTAAAATGAAAAACTAGATCATCAGACCCTACATACAGTATATTAGATAATAATTCGAAACATAATCAGTTAGGGCGGCATGTAATCCACACTCATAATGTATTTGAACAGTCTACGATTATATGAGTAGGGACTGTGCATGTTTTTCAGGTCATGTGGAAGATTGTTCCAAAGATGAGCAGCTGAGTAAGCCAAGCTCTTCTTGTACAAATCTAGCCTGGGCTTGGGCACCTGTACTTGTTTAAGCGCTGACTACGTTTTTCATTGTATTTTAAAAGTGGCCACAGATACGTAGATAGATAGATAGATAGATTGATAGATAGATAGATAGATAGATAGATAGATAGATAGATAGATAGATGATAGACAGATAGATAGATAGATAGATAGATAGATAGATAGATAGATAGATAGATAGATAGATAGATAGATAGATAGATAGATAGATAGATAGATAGATAGATAGATAGATAGATAGATAGATAGATAGATAGATAGATAGATAGATAGATAGATAGATAGATAGATAGATAGATAGATAGATAGATAGATAGATAGATAGATAAAGAGAGAAAGCAATAAATCAATTACATATTTAAATTAGAGTCAAAGCTGTAATATTACAATTCCAAAAGTGCATGTTAAAAAGTTCATCGTAAAAGAACGAAGTGATGTTCAATACTCTACTCTAAATGAAACCTCAGGAGCAAGAAAGCGGGTCAGATCACAGATACTCTGGGCAGACAATATTCAGAAATGTATAGGAAAGAGTACACAGTTGATTAGGCCCAAGTGTTGAATTCAGAATCCTATACTCACCCTAAATCCAAACCCTAACGACGTGGACGATGTATTTGTTTGCATCGAAGGACACGTCCCACTCAAATTCATGTCAACCAAAAGTTTCCTAGCTCTTACTAAGGTGGGCATGAATCCTTCTGTAGTACAGTAACAACATGCAATTTTCGCATAAACCAGCATTAGTGGTCGAAAGTATCCACGGAGATCAGGTGAGAACAGATATTGTCAACAACTGTTACATTAATCGATTACACGGAGATTAGTGAGAACAGGTATTGTCAGTAGCTGTTATATAATAAATTATACGAAAACACAGCCAGTTAAGTGACGGGTGTTTGAACAGTTATCATAAGTCAGGGGGAGCTACTCGTGCATGTATTGTTGCATAAGAAAGATTTTTAGTGCGCTAAGTTATTTTATCTAGCCGACATTTTTTTTATTTTTAGAGATTGAGTTCGTTAAATGTTCGCATGCAAAAAAAAAAAAATAATAATAATAATAACTATAATAAAGGTATTGCATCTAGCAATCTAACGTCAGATGTTTACAAGCGGAAAAAAAATGCACGTTGGCAGTTGCCATCAGAAACGGGTCAGTTTCCATAATTTGCAGGTGCTGAGACACACATTTTAGTGAGGAAACTACAAGCAGTAATGATTAAAAAAAAAAAAAAAAAAAATCCCGTACTGGCATTGGAAACTGGGATGGCATATGTAATTTCATCTGTTGGCAGTTCATGGTCCATGGAACTAAAAAATGACGGGAAGGAAGAGGTTACACTTCGTTACTGTCTATATTTTAGGATGGCGAATAAACTTTGTTTTCATCGCACCCTAAAAAATATGAACTGTCTTTGTTAGTTTTCTCGCACCATTAAAAACTATGACCTTTCTTTGTTAGTTTTCTCGCACCCTAAAAACTATGAACTATCTTTGTTAGTTTTCAACGCGTCTTAAAAACTATGAACTGTCTTTGTTAGTTTTCAGGGCACCCTAAAAACTATGAACTGTTTTTGTTAGTTTTCACCCCACTCTAAAAACTATGAATTATCTTTGTTAGTTTTCACCGCGTCCTAAAAATTATGACCCGTCTTTGTAAGTTTTTACCGCGTCCTAAAATCTATGAACTGTCTTTGTTAGTTTTCAGGGCACCCTAAAAACTGTGAACTGGATTTTGTTTGTTTTCACAGCGTCCTAAAAACTACGAACTGGATTTTGTTAGTTTTTACCGCAGCTTAAAATCTAAGAACTGCCTTTGTTAGTTTTCACCGCACCCTGAAAATTTTGACCTTTAATTGTTAGTTTTAACCGCACCATAAAAACTATGAACTGTATTTATTAGTTTTCAGGAAACCCTAAGAACCATGAACTAGATTTTGTTAGTTTTCACCGCGTCCTAAAAACTATGAACTTTCTTTGTTAGTTGTCACCGCACTCTAAATACTATGAACTGTCTTTGTTAGTTTTCAGGGCACCCTAAAAACTATGAACTGGATTTTGTTTGTTTCCACAGGGTCCTAAAAACTATGAACTGTCTTTGTTTTCTTCTTCTTCTTTGAGCCTTAGCCGCCGACCGTCAAAGCAGTCAGTGGCCATCACGCCTAGTGGCGTCTTGTAGGGCAACAACAAATTGATTCCACTTTGCTCGGTCGGCGGCCATCCTTCGTACAGTGCCCCAACTCTGGTTCATTCTTTGCATCTCAGCCTCCACAGAACTCCGCCAGGTTGTTTTTGGTCGGCCTCTCTTTCGTTTTCCTTCAGGGGTCCAAAGCATAGCTGTTCTTGTGATGGCATCGGGGTCTCTTCTGAGGACATGGCCAACCCAGCTCCAACGTCTGCCAGCTATGATGGTGTGCATGTCCTCTTGCTTGCTCCGAGTAAGCAGATCTTGGTTGGTGATGGTATTCGGCCAAAAGATTCGGAGAATTTTTCTTAGGCATGTTGTGTGAAAAGAGGACAATTTCGACATTTCCTTATCTGTAACTCTCCAGCATTCTGCACCATAGAGAAGCACAGAAAGCACACAGCTCTGATA
The DNA here is from genome assembly GCA_024509875.1 of Oreohelix idahoensis. Taxonomy (NCBI): domain Eukaryota; kingdom Metazoa; phylum Mollusca; class Gastropoda; order Stylommatophora; family Oreohelicidae; genus Oreohelix; species Oreohelix idahoensis. The sequence continues at coordinate 372,552 of JAMPIV010011631.1, forward strand.
TAATCTTAATTTTGTGCTTGTGCTGTATTGAGAGGACTTCCAGATGTTGTTTAGGCTAAAAAAAAAAGGCTGTTCTTGCCTTATTCATTCTGATGTTGATGTCTTTGCCTGCCCCGCCGTCTGGTGTTACTATGCATCCTATGTATGTGAAGGTGTCTGTCTGTACCAGTTGCTGATTCCTTACTGATATGGGCTCAGGGTTGCTCACATTGAGCGTCATGACCTCTGACTTCTTTAAATTGATGTTTAAGCCCACCTGCTGGCTAAACTTATTAAGTCTATCCGTTTTTTCCTGGATGTGTTGATGTGAATGTGCTAGTAGTGTAATGTCATCTGCATATTCCAGATCTTCCAATGTAGAAAATGTAGTCCATCTTATTCCTCTTGGACTGCCCTCTGTTGTCTGGCGCATCACCCAGTCTATGACTGTTAAAAATAGAGTGGTTGATAAGGGGCATCTCTGTCGTACTCCTGTCTTCACCTCAAAGGTTAGGTTGCTCTGCCCAACACTACACGTAAAGTTGGCATACAGGCTTTTTATGATTGACACTATGCAGCTTGGAATTCCATAAGCCCTCAGTATTTTCCATAAACTGTCCCTATGTGTCAAAAGCCTTTTCAAAATCAACGAAGTTAATGTACAGCTGTCTTTGCCATTCTGAGCACTGCTCTATAATGTTCCTGAGAGTGAATATATGATCTACACATCTTCTGTTCTCTCTAAATCCTGCTTGTTCTTTCCTCAGTTTGTGGTCTACTACTTTTGAAATTCTCTGTATAATTATCCTGTCAAGTATTTTGCTGGGAACTGAGAGAAGAGTGATTCCTCTCCAATTATCGTAGTCTGCAAGATCTCCCTTCTTGGGCAATTTGACAATTATTCCTTTGTTCCACTCTGATGGTGTTGTCCCCGTTTTCCACACTTGTGCAAATAGTGGTTCTAATAGTTTTGCTGCTAGCTCAGGGTCTGTCTTAATGTGGTAAAGTGGGATGTTATAAATATTTATAGGGGACTTAGTGTACTGACTGAGATCAGCTGTGAAGGTATCTGTATCTAATAAGTGTGGTGTATTACAGATAACCTTACTTTGCTACCACATTTATACCTCAGTCAGACTTATTCTGGAATATTGTGATGACTACGTTGAATGTCTAGGGTTATGATAATGCTGAAGTGTATGTTCACAACAAACAACAGACAGATAAACAATTTAATTTAATCCACAACACTTTACAACACTGTGACACTCACATACATATAACACTCTATAAGACTATCTTAATAAGTCAAAGGTAACTTTTAAAATATGTATTAATTCCTTTCAATAATAGATATCCTGATTCAACTACAAAGTGAACCAGGAATCACAATCAAATGTAATCACAAGTTGTATGTACACAATTTATAGATAGGATCTTTGTATTGTCATATATTATTATTATTGCAATAGGTGTGTAAGTTGTGATGTAGGACTATGAGGTAATACTGGCTTTTCAAGCTAAGTTGTTGTTTGTCATCATGACTTAAAGTGTCTGTTTCTGTTGGAAATAATATTGGAAAGGTTCCCAGTTTCTTTTTATTTGAAACAAATAAAGGTCCCTCTTGAATTAAGGTAAAGTCACTTTTAGAGGGGGTATACACAAGATTGAGCTGCTCTGGCCACGGAATCTTAACTTCTGTGTGGGCGGCAGGAAACAGTCTCCACTGCTCGCTTGCTTCACCGTTTCCTTGAGAAACGACCCTGGTTGATATCTGGACCAAGGAGTATGCTACCAGCCTCTGGATTCAGCAAAACTCAGACCAGGTGCTGCTTCAATACGTTAGTACCACGGTCCCACAATGCATGGAAATATTAAACAAATACGTTGACTGGCGATGAGTTATGGCACAATTCCGATCTGCCTCTGTCCCAGGCTTTCATTAGAAAAATATGAGCTGGATCTCAACGCACTTGCTTCTCAGTAAGTTTATTTTCAAAATGTGGCACTGAACAGACGCTCCTAATTGACTATATTAAATGGTCTAGCCAATAAGACCATGTTTACAAAAGTATTTGAAAAAAAGTACCCTTCCTACCGTTTCCCGTAACAACCAAAAATAGTATTTGCAATCGACTAATCATGTTTAGGCTTACATATTATTCTAGCCAATCAAATCGGATTTAACTTGTTGGCCTATTTCCCGTAAAATAGTGGTTTTAAAACATGCCACTGAGCAATTATGATCTGGTGCTGTCAGACAACCTCACTATTTTATTTTGGCTATAATTTGTTAATTCCTAGACTATTTGCGTAACACTTAACATATTCTTTGTCAGCAAGTCCTAAGGCACCCAAATATATACATTTAATGGGGCTAAGTGGCCGCGTTCAACATGTGTATTTTCTTCTACCACCCGTTCACTTCGATACGATGGGGTGTCTTCTGTACTGTCAGGCTAATGTCAGGATTTCAGACGTAAAACAGTATTGTGTCATGTTTCCTAATAAGCATTAACCATGTTTTTTAAAACCTAACCTCGTATTGGTAGTGTTTTTTATCACTGTTTATTTGAAAAAAAAGTTAGTGCTTCATGCCTTACGCGTGGGATTGGCGTTACTATTAATCGCGAGACTGTGGTAGTATTGCATGCGTTCCTCCGTACATCTCTCTCTCTCTAAGGCCGTCTGTCTTTTCGTTTACGTAGTGCATAAATGACATTAATGGAATATTAATCTGGGTCATTACGCAGTGTCTATCAAGGTCGTATAAAAAAATACAGTACCAGTTTTATTTTTTTTGAAACGCGTGTAGTCGATGCAGTAGGCTTTACTAGTAAACGTGAAAGCGTTACAATTATGCAGACGGAGCATAAAAAGGGGTTTTTATTGTTCAGCCATTTCGGAGGTATACACGCTGGCGTATGCCATTTAGAAAGCACTGGTCTTTCACCATTCTTCTTTCCTTTTATTGAATTAATTCGTTAGGCTTTACATTTACTTTTTAATTTAGATATGTGGATTTAGAATGTTTCACGACACTTAAATAGCTCTGCATTTAAGTTATCATGGCCAGGAGCTTTCCGTTCTTTAACCCTTTGATTGCTGTGATGATTTCTTCTTTTCGTGGAATGTCTGTATTTACATCTAGATCGTTTTCAGCCTTAGGAACATTCAATTGTGTCTCTGGTGGTTCCCTGTTCAGAGTTTCTCTGAAGTGCTCTGCCCATCTTGTTTCCTGTCCCTCTGCTGTCGTGATGAGATTTCCTTGCTTATCTCTTACTAATGTAATATTGTTTGCACCTCGTTTTCCGCTGATGAATTTAGTTATTTTGTATATTGTGCTTTGTTCATTTCTCAGTGCTGCCTCTTCTGCCTGTCTTGCAAGATCGTCTAGGAAATTCCTTTTGTTGGCTCGGGTTTGGCGTTTAACTTCCTTGTCCAGCTGACTGTACTGTTCGCTATATAGTTGCTTTAACCTGGGGGACTTCGCTTCTGTTTTCTTTCTTTTCATCTCCTTTCTCATCGTTTTGGTATTTAATGTTTCTGGTGTTATCCAGTCTTGCTTCTTCCTTTCCTGGAATCCCAAGCATGATTTGCTGCTTTCCTTATATATTGTTGAAATGGTGTTGAATTTCTGGTCTATATCATCAGTCAATGTCTTTTCCTGACTTTTGGCAAATTGATATCGTTTCTTTATGTCAGCCGCAAAAGCTTTTCTGGTAAGGGGGTCCTTCAATTTGCTGATGTCAAACCTGTTCTGTGTAGTTACAATTGTTCCAGCCTTTCTTAGTTTCACTTTCAGTTTTGCTACTACTAAATGGTGATCACTTCCCACATCTGCACCTCTTCTTACCTTCACATCTTGTAATGGTCTTTGTTTTCACCGCACCCTAAAAACTATGAACTGTCTTTGTTAGTTTTCACAGCACCATAAAAACTATGAACTGTCTTTATTAGTTTTCAACACACCCTAAAAACTATGATCTGTCTTTGAGTAAGACATGGAGATACACATAACTGACTGTTGAAGTTCAATCCACAATCTTCTGTTCCAAGTCTCTGGCATACAAGGGCTTTGTTTTCTCCAATAGTATCTGAAACATCCGCCATGGTTTACAGAGGGTTCTATGTTACTGATCTGGTGTGAGTGGAGATTATCATCATCACATCATCATCATCATCGTCATCATTAGCTCGATCGTCATCATCATCTTCTGTTTTTTCGCTCCATATGGCGCATGGATCCAACACGGCAGATGGCTGACTTGAGGAAACCGATCTAGCAGAGGAGTTTTCTGTATCAGTTGGCATTTATAAGATAGGATGGTCTGTTCCATGTAACAGCTTCCTGAAGGTCACCTCGTGCAACTTGCCACAATAAGTACGGTAGTAGTCCTATTCATTATTCATTCTGTAAAAGACACCTGGGGGAACTGTGTAGACGGGGCATGTGACAACCATACTGTGAAACTGTGCTTTCACTACTGTATTCCACTTGTTGAGCAACCGCAGCGGGCAATGGAATTCAGGACAATAGGTTATGTACAACATGATGGTTATTTTTACAGTAGCCTCAAACTGGTAGCGTGGATAAAACCAGGATTGAATTTGAAAGTTGCAACGAATGTGGAGTCGGTTAAATTGTCAACGCAGGAGCAAGGTAAAGATAACAGGAGGCGGATACTTGGGAGTCATGGCTCAAGTGGGCTCTCCCCCCTCAGAGTATAAAGAAGATAGATAGTCGAAACACTTGTCCGACGGGGGACCACATCTGGTGATCAGATAGACTCTGTTGTTTCGCTATGTACTGCGTTTCCTATCACTTATTTCTGTAGATACACGGAACAAATTCTTTCTCAGATAAAATACACGCTAATCGAATCACTGTATCTGTATGTTAGCAAGACGTGATTAAATGGAGCAGTTGGGTATGCTTTTGCCAGTGTTCAATAGAAAGCTATCTAAGCTTTAGTAGTGTTTGAAATATGGGGACAATGAGGCGTCAGAGAGCGCGAGATGCCGACATAACAACAAGGTGAGTACGGTACAGTAACAGACGAATTCAGTTATTCATCACTCTTCAGCTCCCCAAAAAGCATATACTTTCAAGGTCATCAGGTTAAAGTCTTTCTTTGTCTTTCTCATTTCATTTATGTCTCTCTCCAATTAAGAGACGATTGTGTTATTATGATAATAAACTTTGTGTTAAGTTCACCCTATATACTGTGGATATATAAGTATGCTAGAAATGATCATAGAAGGTGGAAGAGATAGCCTTATTCAGCGAGCAAGAGATAGAGACAGAATGGACAGACGAATGAACGAAAATCTTTATTAACGAGCACGTAACGCGTAAAAAACATGACGGCAATGAATTATGGCGTGCCCTTCCTACTGCATGTCCGGATAGTGACACTGTTGTTTCTAGTCATTTAATTCCTTTCCATCCCATTTCCCATTCATTGGATCTTTGTAATCAAACTTGTCTGGATGCGTTGGTTATGTCCAACGAGTGCCTGTTAATTACCCTTATTTACTGTTTACATGATTCAGATTTCCTTCATTATTTATTTGGTTATGTCCAACGAGTGCCTGTTAATTACCCTTATTTACTGTTTACATGATTCAGATTTCCTTCATTATTTATTTGGTTATGTCCAACGAGTGCCTGTTAATTACCCTTATTTACTGTTTACATGATTCAGATTTCCTTCATTATTTATTTGGTTATGTCCAACGAATGCCTGTTAATTACCATTATTTTCTGTTTACATAATTCAGATTTCCTTCATTATTTATTTGGTTATGAAGCCAGGTAGCAACCCGTAAAAAATGACATGGGAAGACGCAAAAGATTAAAAGGCACACAATTTTTAAATGGGTGTTGAATTTAGATTTCACAGTGCAATGTGTGCCGTTTCTGTATTTTCCCGTAAAGCTAGTCTGATTGTTTCATAGGTTACACATTTTCATTTAGAAAACTATTAATACGTGATACAGGGTTAAGAAATAAGTGTTTATCCTGGTACACTTCTGCCCTCAATAACGAATTAATAAATGATATGTACATTATTAATACCTGTTAAAAGTTCATTATAAAAGTAAATTAACATTTGTATTAAGAAACTAAATTAAACATTGAAACTTGTAATATAATACATTTTAATAAGTAACAGCTGTGACACTAGCAAGGTGTTCAAATACCAGCTTGGGACATGTCACGATATGATACCCTCAGACACTTGGGGAAAGTACACAGAATCAAGCACGTAATAATTGTTTACAAATAATTTAGTTTGAAATTGGCATAGCTGCTGTGAGACTTTATAAATGTAGCTAAAGCATTCCTGGTGTAGTAAAATCTGCGAGAATAATCGTTCATTTCAGTAAGATCTTAGTCATAAAATGATAATAAATAAATCCGCCCTATTGTGTCTGACGGTGATGCTCTCACACGCCAGCAACGCTGCCTTTTGTGCAGTGCTAAAGCCTATAGAACGATTCCACGGTAAAAATCTAACACGCGTTTTAGTTTCGGTTTCGAAAACGTACTACCAACATTTAACATTTTGCCAGATCTGCTGCATACATTTGGCAGCCAAGACTTATAATTAACGATTTTGCGGAAGTATGCCGCCAAACTGCTATCTGAATTAACGTATTCTGTCAACTTTAACGCAAAATTTAGTAGTAATCCTTACATTTTTTGGTAGTGTTACACGATACAATACAAATTATTAACGCCAATTCTTAACCCGCCACGCCAACACCCCGCTTCGCTTGATAGTCCGCCATGCATATATACACGTTGCGACAAAGCCAACAGAAGCAAAACACGCAGACAATTTTATTGCCTCCTCGCGGTAATGTTTCTGACGTCACAAAAACAAGTTAGTTATTTGAAAAATACATGCTAGCGAGAGGGGAAGATGGCCGTCTTGTGTAAAATATTTATTTGACGATGACCGGTGACAAAATTGAAAATCTAACACCATAATGAAACTGAACATAAAAAATATATGGTAGTATAGCTTAGAATTCACTGAGCAAGAATGTGTTTTAAATACTATGATAGTCCCAGTATTACCCAAAATGTTGAGAAAATACTAAATGTCTACGAACGCACGACCAGACAGACTGTTGTTCCTGCTTGTTTTTTCTTAACGTTAGTGGGGACACCGGCTTAGAAGGGAGGCATTGAGGTAAATTCAAATTAGCTTGGGTAACAAGAGTATAGGAGGAGAGGGGAGCGGTAGGAAAATTGTTACCAAAAACTAACATCGTTTTGCATTGGCATAACTAAAGCGGACTGGCCAATCGACTACCAGACGCAGAGTATGTTTGGAATTATTTTTGTTTTTCAAAAATTGCATTTGAATTCTGGTAGTCGCAAGCTTTCGATTGGCCAGTGCTACTAAATATTAGCAAAAAGCTTTCACTATTTATTGCCAGTTGAACTGTATTTTTTATTCAGATACGCTGAGAACAGCTGTGATAAATTTAAAATGTAAATTAAATAACTATATGAGTATTTCACAGTCTGGACGGAGCAGAAGAAACTGAGGCCATTTCTTTGCAAAGTCAGCGTCATTTGTTTATATTTCTTGATTTGTGGTAAGAATGCTTTATGAACTTAATATGTTTAATCCCATTACCAAAGTTAGATACTGCTATTGGGAAAAAGTGAAGGACGTGCCAGGAGCAGACATTGTTGAGTCCTCACGTTGAAATGTATCTAACTAATGTATGTTGTCATGATTATGTTTGAATATTATTGTATTAGAGTATATTAGTAAGCCTCCGTGTTCCATGAACACTGTTCAACATGCCTGAAGCATTTATATTTAAAAAGAAAAAGATGAGAAAAATATATAAAAGGAAATGTGGTTACCCCACATTATATTATTGAGGAAAACTATGTAAACGTACAGTGGCGTATCTGCCATAGGGACCTGAGGGGTGGTCACAGCAAGGTGGGAGTCATGAAAAATTAGGGGGTGAGTGCACCTGAAATGCACGCGAGGCTGACCCCATACCCACGTATGAAATTAAATAAAAGAATAAGTGATCAGATGTAAAAGGCCAGGGTGTCCTTTTGTTGCAGAGGTTTCGTTTCCTGTTGCCAGCTGGTGACAGGAAACCTGAGGAGTGACAATAACGCCAAGAAGTCTCCTACACTTTACGTATGCTGTCAAGAGATAACAGCAGGAGCTTGGGCGTGTGACGTGATATCGATATTTCTGCAACTACACAATATCTTATCTTTCAACAAGAAACCCCAGGTGATATGTTAAGGACCTGGGTACATCTGACAGTTTCGGTTTAAATAAACCTTGTTTTTTTAAGTCATACTCAGGACTTTTGTGGGGTATGATGACATTACAGCCCCTCATACACAGTGACTCTCTCTCTTAGAAGAATAAATTTAAGCTGTGAACATTCCAACAGGAAAGACATATATTAACATTGTAGTTATTTGGGCAGATTGTCCACACAATTTTAGTTAATTTTTTATGTAAACTATCTTGTCCTCATTTTCAAAGACCTGTCCAAACGATATGACTGGACAGGCAAAATAAATTGTACAAAAAAAATTAATTTAAAGAAAAACTTAACCACAGGTTTTATTCACTTCCTCATAGAAACTTAAAGTGTTTTTGTGTTGTGTACCATCATTTCATTTCTCCCCTAGACACTAGGTACATCATACACCAGACACTAGAGCCAACATAGTGACCGTGTGAGATCTAGGGAGGTAGCGTTAGGTTCCCTGCACATAATTCATCATCATCATTTATAGAGTCAGGGGCCTACATGTGCTTGACCTCACACGGTTAATACATACACTGATTTCATTCTTTTAGGATACCATCATAACCTCCCCAGCAAAATCCAACTTTGCTACACCTGGGCAAGCAACGAACTTAACTGACTGAACTGCGGAAGAGCTCGGTTCATGGTTTCATAACATCCACGAGCATGGCACCACTAATAGAACATAGATAGCGCTTAGGTTTAAAACAAAATGTACTGAGGAATGGCCTCCTTTATTTTGGTTCGGTTTTTGGTTTTAAGACCATCTTCACTGTACACGGACAGCTCCATGAGTGCCCAGATCTCTTCCCTTAAATCACACAAGGAAGATCTCAGCACAGTGCACGAACTCCATAGCACAGTCCTTTTATTTAAGATTTGAAAATTAAATAAACAGTATCATTGAACAGGAAGAAGCGTTTAAGGAAAAGAATGTTAAGTTGTGTAAATAGCTGAGGACTAGGAATAGCATTTTCTGAGGAAGCGAAATTTAGTCTTCGGCTTTGAAGAGGTACTAGTTGTTTAAAGATTGTAGAACTGCAGTAACTAATACAGCTTTTGTAGATATGTATAGTCATCATCAGCTGCCATCTCCACAACGAAGGTTGGCTGTAATGGATCTCCAACGTCTTCTGTCTCTTGTCTTGGTGGTGCACTCTGATAGACTCTTTCCTGTCCATCTCTTGATGTTATCTTCCCACGTATAGCGCTGTCTTCCTCTTGCATGTTTGCTTTCTACTCTTGCTTCCATTATGTTTTTTTTCAGCAAAATATTATGTCATTTCGTATGGTCAAACTATTGTAGCTAACATTGATCTCCCCAATTAAACTTTTTTTCATTCCTAAATTTTAAAATAACCCTTTTATTCTTCACTTCCAAATGATGCGCACCATTCGTGACCTCTAGAGCCTCAATTATTTCTTCTAACGGCTGGTTCATTGTCCATGTTTCTACACCATAGAGTAATGAAGAGCCATTAAAACATTTTCTTCTTCTTCTTCCATCCTTAGCCAACGACCGGCAAAGCAGTCAGTGGCCATTACGCCTAGTGGCGTCTTAAGGGCAACAGCGAATAGATTTTCTTTGCCGCTGTTCCCATCACGCCTAATGGCGTCTTTAGGGCAACGACAAATCAATCCCTTTGTTGTTGTTTCCGTAATCAAAGTGACTGGCAAACGGGTGATCAGCCCGTTGGGATTAAAACATTTGATTACTCTTTAATTTATGAGTTCATTGTTTAGATGTTAGTATTTGTTTCACGTTGTTGAATGTAGCTTTGGGCATTGTTATTCTCCTCTTGACTTTGTTTCACATCTGTCATCGTCTGTTATTTTATGACGAACATGTGACTTGTTCCAGTATTTTCCCATTTATTCTTATCCTTAAAGATGGCTTATCGTCTGCTTTGTAATTATCATATTTTTTCGTTAATGTCCAATCCATATTCATGACTTATGCTATTTACGGGCTTCACTAGTTCTTGTAATTCCCGTTCACTTTCAGCTAACAAAGCAGTATCATATGCATATCTAAGGTTGTCTATTGATCTTTCTATATTCAGTCCTGGTATTTTCTGTATCTGTATGCATTTCTTTTCCTGTGTAGATATTAAATAGGCAGGGGGACAGATTGCAACACTGATCATAGTAAAGTGTACACGCACAACAACAGTCAAGACCAGCTTTTCTCAAACTTTTTATCCTGAAGTAACCGTTGAAACATTTATCAGGTCTCAAGGAACCCCTGCATAAATATTATGATACGTACAACTCACTTTACGTTCGCGTGATCAGTAAGTTGTAAATATGGTACTCCAATAATAACTGTCAATGTGCTTTTTAGGAGATAATTTTTTTCTTTATGTGAATCTGTGTATTTTGTCCAAAGTATTAGCCCACTCTTTTTTGTGGTTCGCCGTCCCCACAATGGATATCGACTCTCATGCAAGTTAGTAGTGCAGGTAGATAAAACTTAAATTTTTCCTTTTATAATTTCCTATTTGATTTTTAAACCTTATCCAAGTAGGCCTAAAAGTATTATCACAAATTTCGACTCTACAAGAGGCTTAGTTACTGTATTTTGAAATAATTCTGAGCGAAATATGGCTTCTAGAAGTTGTAGAAATTCGGCTGATCTGTTCTGTTACGTGTGCGGATATTTTACCGATCGTGTTCACCAGAAAAACTTTACACCATTACTAAAGAAAGCATATGAACTTTATTTCGATTCGAAAGTTGATGATGCAAATAAATCTTGGAAGCCAAATGCAGTTTGTTCGACTTTGTGCAAATACATTGGCAGGTTGGTTACGAAAATCGCCGAAGCATAAGTCGATGCCTTTTGGAGTGCCAGTAATATGGCATGAACAAGACAAATTACGCTACTGATTGTTACTTCTGCTTGACAAATATCCATGGTTTCACTTTTAAAACTAGAAAGTCTGTGGTTTATCCAAATATTGAATCGGTTTCGAAACCAGTGTCTCGTGATCCAATCACGTGTCCGATCCCAGTTCCACCAGAACAATATCCGTTGGACGTGAATGAACCATCAGAAAGTGATAGTTTACCTGCTTCAGAAACTAATTCTGACTCGGATTATATACCGGTGAATGATGGTGTTCACTTAATTAACCTTTCAGATCTAATACGTGATCTCGCTCTTACCAAAGGACAAGTGGAATTACTCGGTTCGCGACTCAAAGAATGGAATCTTTTAGCGCCCAATACTTTGATATCTAAATTTCGTCATAGACACAGAGAACTTGTTCAATACTTTGAGATGGATGATGACATTTGCTATTGCAAAATTCCAGTCGCCTACTCTGTTCATATGAAAGAAACTTATGACAATATGGCTATACTTTTGGCAAAAATAAAGTACAATGACTACCAATGGCGGATTTGTGGAGACCTAAAGGTCATTGCAATTCTCACGGGCATGCAGACTGGGTATACTAAATTTTGTTGCTTCCTATGTGAATGGGACAGCCGCAACAGACAGGAACATTATGCAAGAAAGGTGTGGCCTATCAGGGATCGTATGCAGCTCGGGCATAAAAAATGTAATACACGAGCCATTAGTTAACAAAGACAGCATCATTTTAACACCGTTACATATAAAGTTGGGGCTCATGAAGAATTTCGTAAAGCATTAGATAAAATGAGCAAAGCTTTCACTTATCTTCGAGAAAAGTTTCCGCAAGTTAGCGATGCAAAGATAAAGGAAGGTATCTTTGTAGGACCTCATATTAGGAAAGTTATTGCAGACAAACAATTCGAGAACTTGTTACATGGTAGTGAACTTCACGCATGGATGGCATTCAAATCGATCGTCGATAACTTTCTGGGAAATCACAAATCTGTCGACTATGTGCATATTGTTAAGCAGTGCATAGATGCATACAGAATTATGGGCTGTAACATGTCCCTCAAAATCCATTTGCTCGATTCGCATCTTGACTTTTTCCCTGACAACCTTGGCGAAGTCAGCGATGAACATGGAGAACGATTCCATCAAGATATCGCCGTAATGGAGTCACGTTATTGTGGTAGGGTGGGCGAGATGATGATGATGATTATGTTGTGATTGTGATATCACTCTCTTGTCACACTCGCACCGACCCGAACAACAATAAAACTCTTGATTCTAGAGGCAGGGGCTATATTTATTTTTACAGCCCATTCAGTGACAAAGCAAACATTAAACAAATAAACTAGCGAACATAACACCAAACCAAACAAACACCCAACAGTGCCCGATGCTAATAGCTTACGTGCTCTGGTCCATCTGCTACCTTCACTGGTCGCCTCGCCTCGTTTGTTCTCTCGGCTGGGCTAATACTAGGAAAAGGTCGCTGCTGGCTACCGCACGCTTTTTATAGACTGCTAAGCCTAAACACTCACTTACTCCGCTCGCGCCGTAATCGCGCTACTTAAATAACACTCGCGATTATCGCTTAGGAATAGCGAAAACACAAATAAAACTTACAGCTATTTAATATAACACACAAATCTCAAATATAACTCACAACTATACACCACAATTAATATTTAGGCGTTATTGTGGCCTAATTAATATATTTTCTATCTCGTTAGAATTTTCACATCCCAGCATGCTTCGCGCACAACGAAAATATGTGGGGGACAAACATGCCTTGAACTGAAGTGGGGGTGGGGCCTCAGGGGCGTCTTCCCGGGCCCATCACATATCTCCCTCCTGATTTTGTTGTCGTCCCGACAACATCACCACCTCTGGCGCTTCGATCGTAGCCTCTTAGATCGTTGGTGCTGCGTATGACTCTTTCTCTGCGGCGATGCTTTGGGCTGAGCTTCTGTCATCGGTACAACCCGGCTGGGGACTGTCTTGGTCGACATGTCCCTAGTTGTGCTTTGTCGGGCTGGCAGTTGCTGTGGTCTAGAAGATTCGCCTACTTGTGCCGCGTCGCTGCTGGCTTGTGACATCTGCTTGCCAGTGCATGTAGCTGTCGAATCTGTAGGGGGATCGCTCTTGACGTGTTCTGCACTCATTTTGCGTGGACGGTGGCTTACATTCCCCACAGTCTGCTTTTCATGTGTCTCCTCCTCTGAACCTTGACTTGCACTCCCTCCTCTCTGCTTAAGACGAGTTTCCTCCCCTAACCGACTACCAATCTTCTCGGCTCCCTTAGGGTGACAGTTGTCACGGTCATCTCTTGGCTTGCACCCGGAAGGAAACCTGGTTGTGGTAGCACGTCTCGGGAAAGAGCTCTTTGAGGGACAGGCGGCTATCAAATGTTCAGTTGACTTGCATCGAAAACATCTCTTCGGAAGCGGGCCTTGAGGGCACTTGGCTGCCATGTGGTCTGACAGGTCTCCACAATTGTAGCATCTTATCTTTCTGGGCTTCCTCTGTGCCATGGGTCGCTTTCTGCTGCCCTTACACTCTTGACCGCCAATGCCGCATACATAAATTGCTTCCATGCCCTGGACCGATGGTTTGCTGTCAAACTCTACTCGTTCATTCCTCGCCAGACTCCGGAATCCCTTTCTGTAGATCTTGGTCTGATGTACGAATACATCAATACCTCCATCATCTGGCGTGATGAATCCCCATCCCCTGCGGACACTGTACCACTTGCAAACTCCTTTTCGCCTTGTCGGTGCAGCTGCACTGGTCGGTACTGTCAGCTCACTGCTTTCGTTAACAACAGCTTGACTCTCACATACCAGAACATGCACCTCCTCGTCGTGCTTTGGCTGTTCCCGCGGACACACCTCCTTGTCTTGCGTTGGCTGTTCCCGCGGACACACCTCCTCGTTGTGCTTTGGCTGCTTCCGCGGCTGGCATGGTGCTCTCTTTCTCTGCACCTCCTCTTGTGCTGGCGAACTGGCCTCTGACATTTGTGCTATCTGGGACTTTAGGAAGGATAATTCTGCTCTGAGTGCCTCCTCCTCCTTCTTAACTTCTGCACTTGCTATCTGGACCCGTGTCTCAGGCTTTTTACTTCCACCATAAACAGCATATTCCCAAGGGAAATTCCTGTTCACCTCACTGACTTGTGGTTGCTCGCTGTAGGCTTTTTTTACAATTTCCAGTAACTTCTCAGGGCTGGCCTTGGCTCCACCTTGTATCCGTAACTCTCTAGATACCATTGGTGTAACGTTGTTCCATATCATGTCTAACTTGTCTTCTGCGCAAAAAGGCGCCACCTTCCACGCGGCTTCCACATCCTCCACAAACTCTTGCCAAGTGGGTCTCCCCTCTCCACTAAATAACCTTATCTCTGGCTCCTCCACGTACAATATCTTCACAGGCGCATTAATCGATGCCATCTTGCTGCAGGACCGCACTGCTGGGTGTTTACACTATTTGTTCGTCTGCTGTTTGCTCGGTGTCACTGTCTGCCTTATCCTGCCGACGACGCCAATTGTGGTAGGGTGGGCGAGATGATGATGATGATTATGTTGTGATTGTGATATCACTCTCTTGTCACACTCGCACCGACCCGAACAACAATAAAACTCTTGATTCTAGAGGCAGGGGCTATATTTATTTTTACAGCCCATTCAGTGACAAAGCAAACATTAAACAAATAAACTAGCGAACATAACACCAAACCAAACAAACACCCAACAGTGCCCGATGCTAATAGCTTACGTGCTCTGGTCCATCTGCTACCTTCACTGGTCGCCTCGCCTCGTTTGTTCTCTCGGCTGGGCTAATACTAGGAAAAGGTCGCTGCTGGCTACCGCACGCTTTTTATAGACTGCTAAGCCTAAACACTCACTTACTCCGCTCGCGCCGTAATCGCGCTACTTAAATAACACTCGCGATTATCGCTTAGGAATAGCGAAAACACAAATAAAACTTACAGCTATTTAATATAACACACGAATCTCAAATATAACTCACAACTATACACCACAATTAATATTTAGGCGTTATTGTGGCCTAATTAATATATTTTCTATCTCGTTAGAATTTTCACATCCCAGCATGCTTCGCGCACAACGAAAATATGTGGGGGACAAACATGCCTTGAACTGAAGTGGGGGTGGGGCCTCAGGGGCGTCTTCCCGGGCCCATCACATTATCAAGGACGGTGGAGTGTGACCATGCTTGCCGATTATTGTTGGATGTTTCATCGCGATGTACCACATGCCATTCACCGACGAAAGTCGACTGCAAAGAAATTCAAGCCTACATAACTGTTATACTTCTTGTACGAATGATGTTATAATACTGTATGCGTTGTTAAAAAACTTCAATTGCGTATTTCTCGAGATCCCGACCTGATAGAGAAAAACGGTTTGCAGATTTAAAAACAGCGCATTAAAATTGACCAGAAAAACATAGAAATGTTAGAGAAAGAAAAAAAAATTTTTTTTTTGTTAGCCAGTGTTATCAACAGCTTCCCCTGTCTCGCGTCAAAAACAGAGAACAGACTCAACCAAGTGAACATGGTCCTATTTCGCACTGCCACACGGGGCTTCTTGGACACTGTCCACCACTCAGAACGGTAACACAGCCCGGCGCGCATAGTTAGAAAAACTCCTCTTACTTTTTTCAATTACAATCTCTCGCGGAATCACCAGCGACCTTTCGTGGAACCCTAGGGTTCTGTGGAACTCCAGTTGAGAAACGCTGGTATAGACTCTAGAGTTTGGGCACAAGAAATGCTGCAATCTAAATACTTGATGAATTCGCTGAGAAACAATCCTCGTTTTAGACTGCACGTGAGGTTTCCAATGCAGTGATTGGTCTACGACTGACACAACAACCTCAGTTCGGATACTATCTCAGTTGAATTACCATTAATGGAGGATGAAAGCTATTTTTATGAGGAGTTTTGAATTTTTTGTAACGAATGGATACCAAATCATATTTCATTTGATATATGTGAATGGTCATAGAATTAGCGTTGCACTATGCGTGTACACTGTATGAAAGATGGTTAAGAACTAACTGAACTCAGCATGCCATAAAAAGCGTGGCTTTATCAGTGTAGTACAGTTGACATTCAAAAAACCGGCAACCTCCGGACCTGAGGAGTGCCGGATTGTTGAAAATGCCGGATTTTTTTTGGTTATACAGTATATGCTGTATATATTTAACAGAAAATGACTACCTGTACAGTCCTTTAAAGAAAGAAAATTAAATGTTTACGTTTTACACCATTTCTTTTATTTGCTGAATCCATAATGGGGCTATACAGCAGCAAATAAAGAATAAAATGAGAAGGAATGAGCAGGAATGCCTGTTAACACGTGCAAGCAAGACCCAACAGCTGCATCAAAACATAAACGGCTCCAGAAAACAGTGGCGTTCCAACGAGGTAAATTTAAAAAATGCGCTCCGAAATCCATTCCGGAAAACTGAAGGAACCGGATTATCGATGGCCGGATTTTTGAATGTCAACTGTATGATGAAACACATGCCTAACATTCATCGTATAGTAAAATATCGTCCAATAAAATCCACGCACCCTCTTATGTGTGTGTCGCTCAGTTTTGCAAATGGTTCGTAATGGGGTGTAAACAAATGGCGAGATTTGTGCATAGGAGTACGTAGACCTAGATTAATTAAAAGAGAATGGATGGACGGAAAGACATGATATTAGTCTCGTTTGTTGAAGAAGAAGAAGCAGGCCAACTATATGCATGGCAAAGTTGCTACGTTATTTGGTTTTGGAGATAATTGCAGGTAAAGGCGCCAGCATGTAAGAAGATTGTGTGAAATTGGTCTTTCAAAAATCGCTACAAGTGGTAGACAAAACGAATTAAGGAAAACCACAGATGTAAAGGAAGCTAAAGATTGCCCTTGTAAAAGGATATATAGATGAACGTAGTAGGTGCCAGGGTTGAGGAGAACAAATATGTTGTCTAGACCTAACTTACACATTTGCTCGAATCTGCACACAATAACGCGGGACTAAACAGTTTGGGAAACGGTGACACTGTTTAGCTCTCCGAAACGGCCGCTTTCGCACTATATAAAGGCCAGCCGCGCAAATACCCCAGTCCTAAGGGTCTTTTATATTTGGACATGCGCCCTAATATAACCGACTAGGTTGAACGGGACGCGCCTCGCCAAAACGAGGCAAAAGTTTTACATTTAAAAAAAAAATTTCAAACTTTACATACACACAGCAGAAGACAGATAGACGGACGGAGGAAGACGCTTGTGAAGGCTAAAACTTTACCATCTGTTGCCGTGCAGTTCTTCCATCACCAAACCAAGTCTATTCTGTGCTTTACATTGATTCTAGAGGGTTGATCTGTATCATACATCAGTGGTCTAGAATCCTAGATCGATAGTTGCCATCATGAACAACCACAGGAGCATCAGATATTGTTATCTTTATTTCAGCCTTAGGCTCCATCAGTGCTTGGTGGTCTAGAGCTATACCTTCAACTGATACTGATGTGCATACTCATAGAGGACAGTCACAGAACTTTAATATAAGTATTCTATGTGATAAAATTCCTGCAACCAGTGTGAGAAGTCAAATCAAAACCAAAGGTTATTAACTATAGCGTAGGGATGAGATAACAGTTCTGAAACATTAGCCCAGACAAGAAATACTTTAGTGCTAAAGGAACAGTTGGATGAACATTTTTTGGCTAAGTAGAAGATTCCAGAAAGGACTTCTTATTTAGTTATTGAGTATAACTCAACGATCCAACAATTTTGTAATTAATTTTTATTCATTCAAACTTCATCATTTTTTCACCATTTCACATTTGCACAAGAAAAAAGATAGATGTACATAAATAAATTGATTCAGTAATTGTAATCATCTGACTTATTAATTTTATAATGTTGAATTTGAGTTTTACTGAATGTGGTTACTTATCATAGGTTAGTTATATAGCAAGGTGGCGACTTAAACTCTAGCTTTAATCTGAATACTACCTGAAGTAGAGACCTTCACAGCCGTGACTATCCTGTGATACCAGTGCTCTTCTCTGACACTGGGACTACATTCTTCTCAGACTGAATTCTTCTTCAGTTCTTTCAACAACTACTGCTGACTACTGCACTCATAAAAACCTTTCGCTACAATCAGCAACATATAATACAGCTGTCAGTGGCCAAGGATAATAGTAAATATTGTAATAACAATATGATATAACAAAATGATATAACAAAAAGGATCTAATTTAGAGCCTTTAGGGACACCCGATAAAATGAGTTATCGATCTGACAAAACATTTTTATTAAAGGTAAATTGTTATGCTGCGATTTCTCGAAATAAATAAAATAGCAGAACGACATTTTTGGGAAAATGATATATTCTAAGCTTTTGTAGTGTTGAGGAGTGATCAATAGTATCAGTTGCCTTATTTAGATCTATGCATTTAACTCTATTTAATTCTATCGCAGTTAACATCGGAGTGCCAAAGTTCAGTAAGTTTAGTTAACATTGCGTGACCGGAGTGCACTTAACGAAACTCGTTCTAATTTTTGTGTACGAGATTGTAGCGACTGGGTGACATCATGGTCACGTGGTTGAAAATGTGGTGCTCTGTAGGTTTAAAGAAGACAGCCTTGGTCTACCCTGTTCAACCTGAAAATTGGTTATAATTGGGGTATTTTATCCATTTTCAGTCTCCCTCTACAGTTTTTAAATATTGGGGACATTTTATTGGTTAGGCAGTAAGTTTGATTGACTGCGATTTCAGTCGAGAAGCGTGCGAAATTTATTAAAAAAAAAAAAAAAACAGCCAGGCCACAAAGCTGCCAACATCAGGTTGACAATAATATGAGCTGTCAGTTCGACTATTATTACTAACAATGAGAACAAGAACCTAGTCACGGCAGTGCTCCAGGAGATGTTACCGATGTTGGGTTAGAAATACAAAAAGCATTATGCAACAGAACACAACGTACTCAGCTGTTAACTAAGTAAACAATTTAGAGGAATGCAAATCAAATGTAGCTTATCCACGAAATGGAATGAGCTCTAACTTTTAACAGCGCAATCTCAGCCAATGAGGCACGGTAATAAGGAAATTCTGCGGGCTGCACGTCGGCTGTTTGTGATTATTATTTCATTACGTTGATGTATGATCATTTTGTTAGGCATGCGGGTCTAGTCTTTTATTACCTGCCTTGTTACGGTATGTGAGTTTAACCTGTTGTTTCAATCAACGAATTTGCAAATCCGTTGTTCAGATGGCAGCGGCGTCTACAAAGTTTCATCGCTCTTTGAATGTTATTAAAAATTTTAAAAATTATTCTCAGAATTATTTCTAAATATAGTGTTTGTAACACGTGATGATAAGTGCTTTTACTTTATTTTAGCCTTTTTTTCATCCATCAATTCATTCATCCATCAATTCATTCATCCATCAATTCATTCATCCATCAATTCATTCATCCATCAATTCATTCATCCATCAATTCATTCATCCATTCATCACTCAAGAAGCAAACATCTTCAACAAACGTAATGCTAAGCCTTCCTGCCCCGTGCTATCAGCTCGAGGTATTACATCCAGGTAAAGTCAGAGGTCCCGGTAGAAACATTCTACATCACCGTCCGTGGTGTAATATGTTCAAGTAAGTGACTCTCAGCGGGCGTTATTGTTGAATTCCTGGTGCAGAGAGTGCAGTCTGGTGACAAATACACTTAGCATGTGACCGGTATATTCTGAAGGGTTTGATAGCTTCACATATGTTATTGCTGATGAACCATGTTTCCACAGCAATTGTCTTTTCTTGTGTGTGATAACTTACTTCGCTAGGCAGGGTTTCACTTGTACAGTAATCACAATTGACAAATCTTGATTTATTATTTGGAATATCTAATATTATGCAACACTCAAGTTGTCTAAACTCTGGAGCCGACGCTGCGAGTTGGTGACTCGAATGTAATCTACTGCACATTTAGTCTCGGTTGCCAGATTAAAATTGTAAGAAAAAGTCTTACTGGCAACCTTGATTCAGTGTAGTTAAATACCCACGTCATTAAAAACCCACGTCGGCATCCTTCAAGCTTCCGGCGTACAGTGTGGCCAGTACTTTAATAAAATATAAGAGACTTTTCTTTACTCACGTCTGGCACTCACGTGAAGTGCATACCGTTTAGTCACTGTATTAGATTAGAACTGTATAAATAACACAGATAATTGTTTTATCATTTGTCATTTGATTTTCTCTTGTGCTTTTTGGTCTGGTTAAATTCTTTGTGTTGATGTTTATTTCTTTATTGTTCTGTATTTTTACGTGCTTATTTATTGTTACTTTTCCTCGAGATACCTGAGTGCTTTGTGTCTTTTAATTTTTTCTATATCGCTTATCTTACTTGTTTTCGTTCATTTAATATTTCACGTGTTTCCAGTGTGATTTGCAGTGCACTCGTACATTATCTATATTTCTTATCTTTGTCTCCTGTTTCCTGACAATGGCGGATGTAGGGTAAACTCTAAAACATCCTGTGATTTGAGTGTTCCGTTCTCTTGTAAAACTGACAGACCATATTTAACTTAATGTTTATTAGAGCTTTTTGAAATTTCAAATAATAATCAGCCTCAAAACTCAAAGTGTGTATACTGTATATATGTGTTTATTCTCTGTTTAGTGTTTGTCGTGGGTTTAGATGTTAAAAAGGTTAAGTATTAATTGTCTACAGATGTGAGGTCAGCTATGCAAGTCCCTGAGTCTAATTGTTGATGAAGTTGTTCTCAGGGTACCTGTCTGCTACCACCCTACGACCTCAATCTGCTATATATTTTGATCCTAATTATATGTTAAGGTGTCTGGATGTTATCTGGCTAGGTGTCTAGGGTAATATGCAATGTAATGTTAATAAAATGACAACAACTACACCTATAACTTAATGAGCATGTAATTAAACAAGTCACTGGGTAAATTTTAAATGATAATATTTTTTACAATTTTATTTTCCTGTATCTCAATTTCTGGGATACAGGACTGTTTAAACTCAAACTAGAAGGCAATTTATTTACAGCAAAGTAATTTACAACAACAACTGTGTCTGTTAATATTAATCAAAAGTGTTTCTGACTGGAAGTGTTCTGATGAAGCAATAACTCCTATGAAGGGACACGCTTTTGATGAACGACTTGTATCATTATGTCAAGAATACTGATTGATATAATAATGATGGAGAGTATGGTTAAATGAACTAACACACGCCCGTGGACAATTGGGCTTATCTTTATTTCCTGGAATGCTGTGATGTCCTTCTCACAACCACCTTCTTCACGACTGCAACGTCTGAAGACTGCTTCAAAACTCTTTTGATTTAAGGCACACAGGTACTTTTGCCTCGAGCTTGCAGCTTCAGGAGTACGTATATTTTGGGTATGTGGCTCACTGATTGTTTCACGATGAACCCGCATCAATGAAATAATACACAATTTGTAGGTTAACCGGCGATCAATTCGCACATTCAGATCACCACTGATGCAGAACAGCGAAGGCACTGGTCATGTATTCCTTGCGTCTGATGCTAACACTACTTGTGAGATTTTTATCTTCGAGTGGCAACTAACGCTGGTTTCAAATCGTTTTTATTACTACTGTTAGTCTATTCTACCACAGCCAATCGAATTATGTTATGCCCACTAGCCTCTTTTTTCAAAAATAAATTACACTTTCAAAAATGTAACGTCCCCACCTTTCCTAAGATTGGCAAAGTTGAGTGAGAACATCAGTGCGTCTGTCTCTATGTCTTTTCTTTACAATATTTCTGTTATTATCTAAGCGTTTTTATTGTAAGATATTGTTGACGAATAAAATGATAATATTTGTTTATTAGAAGACATTTTATTCGTCAACTGTCCTTGCTTTTATTTAATTATTCATCGAGGTTTCTTGGGCCACCCTTCGCTACCATTCTCAATTTCAGTATCACACTGCATAAGCTATCTTTTCAAATATGCCTCCATGCAAATCCCCCACTTACATTTTTTTCCCTCTCTCTCTTGCTTGTACGCGTTTTGCCTAACGCAAAACGGTTTCGTTAGATTTAAATTGTCACTACGGGTGGGAGACCAAGCGGTGGGGTTCCTCTCATTCAATAGCAGATACTTTTTGGGGAAAAAAATATGCCATAGCAACAACGTAACTAACGCCAAGTAGTTTTTTTCAAACTCTCAACCATTCATTCCCGTTTAGTGTTAGACTAAGCAAGTCTGTGACGTCAGCTGTCGCCTGTCGTTCTAGTTCGAGATTCAAAAAACCAACGCTTGTCAAGGTTGCATTCTTCCGTCTCTCATTTCACTCCTCCGTTTCTTTATTCTATCATTCCGTTTGAAACTAACTATGCATTTCGGTCTGTCAAAAGGCTTTTATTTTAGTGGAAATTGGTATTGCGGAGAGGGGAAAAGCTAACAGTTTTGTGTATCGTTTACTATGGCGTTATTGCTTGTTAGAACCAACACGACTGAGGGCGATGGTGACGATGTTGAACACAACTCCCTATTTTATCTCTATAGTATTTGAATTTATAAGCAGTAATAATTTATCTATTTGATCGGGGTATCAGGGATCTTACTACAGTGTTATCCGTTCATCTTTTACGCTTGAATGTAGAGGTTTATCAGAGAGAGCGCCACACTATCAAACCGGCTGTCTTCTTCCTGGCTTGATTTCAATCTAGTCCTCGGTCCTTCAGAGATTGTGGAATGTTGTCCTCCCAGCGGATTCTGGGTCGTCCTGGATGGCTGGATCCCTGGCTCATGGTTTCCTACATGCGTCGTTATCCTCTGTTTACACTATCTTAATTTGTACTACCTCTGTTTACGCTTTATAGCCGAGATATTTTTGCCTTGCCTCTTGTATGCGTATACACTGTCAAAGACCTTCGTCCTAATAGTTTGCACAATCAGTTAATGTGTAAAAGGTAAAGGTGGTCATATGTACAGATCCTGCTGTAGGGAAGTAAAGTGTTAAGGACTTCACTATACTACGTCTCAGCTTCATGAGGTAGGTTAACCGTTGCCCTTCCCCATCGTCTTTGCTTTCCCTACCTTCAAGAGCAGAGTCATGTATCCAGTTACAGCTGAGTAGACTCAATAAGCCACCAGGCTTTTCAAACCTGGTAACTTTGCCTCGAGAAGCAAGAGCCCTAACCGCATCTACCAGTAGACGCTCTCAGTAGTTGTGTACGGCCTTAAAAACGTGTGCACTACGTACATACATGACTTTCTTAAAATGTGGACGTCTTCAAAAACATATAAAGAAGTAGAACACTAGACAACAGAAAAACAACAGACGCGAGTGGCCCACCCAGGACTCGAACCCCGGATATTCCGTACGACAACACCGCCTAGCTATACAAGCGAATCACACTTTTTTTAAAACTGTTTACAGGCCTCGGGTTTCCCTTCCTTATATGTTATAAATGTTTATACCATACCAGAAACCTACCCTCTGTTCTGTACTACTGTTCTTAAGTCTTCTATCATTTACTAGACACAGTATCAAGGTCTTTGTCTTGTGTGGACTGACATATACTGTATAATAGGGGAACAACAGAAGTGATTGCGTCATTAATAAGGCTAAGCTGCCCATTGTAAACTTCCGGTGTTATCTTGCGTTCTACTTCTTTATTTCTTACGAGTGCCTGAAAACATACCTTTATGTTTGTCTAATATTTATTCAAAAACATATGCGCTATGTACATACATGTGCGTACACACTATACATTTATAGACTGTAGGTATGCAAACATTCTAAGTATTTATTAGATAATTGACATTTTCACTCCCTATAAAACATGGAAGGACAGACATTTATTTTTTAAAGGGTTAAGAATTGGGCACTCAGGCCCGTCTAACATTCTGCCCTCTCTCTCTCTCTCTCTCTCTCTCTCTCTCTCTCTCTCTCTCTCTTAAAGGCATACAACATTTTAAAGGTAATATAACAGCATACATTTATAGTATCCAATCATAATTAAAATTAAGCATGTTTAACAAAAAAGAAATAAAACACAACAACAACAACAACAAACAAACAAAGTAATAACCACCACTACAGCTGGTCCCTTATCACGAAGCCAGCGCCGACGCATTCATAAGCTGTGACAGCAGTTGTTTTTGTAGTAATGTCTTTTACATAATGAGATTTCATAATTATGTACACATGATAAATAACTAATGCACACTTATTCTAAGGGAGCATATTTTCTAAATGTGTACATCTCCCCACGTACGCACAAAAAAAAACTCATCCACTATTTCGTCTCCCTCACCTCTCTTTCCCGATCTGTGGCACCCAACAGACATTTCAATCTCAAATCTTCCATAAAAAGTGAAGCAGTCCGCGTCCAACAATCATTACATCAACAACAATAGAGACACATTAGTACTACCCTCATCATCTCCGCCATCATCACCCAAACAATAACATCTTTTTAGTCGAACAGCAAAATCATTCTGCAAACATAAATAACACATAAGGAAGGGAAACCCGAGGCCTGTAAACAGTAAATTAATATTAGACGAACATAAAGGTATGTTTTCAGGCACTCGTAAGAAATAAAGAAGTAGATTCGCTTGATAGCTAAGCGGAGTTGTCGTACGGAAGGTACGGGTTCGAACCCTGGGTAAGCCACTCACGTCTGTTGTTTTTCTGTTGTCCAAGTGTTCTACTTCTTTATTTCTTACGAGTGCCTGAAAACATACCTTTATGTTTGTCTAATATTAAAATCATTCTGCAAGTAATTGTTTTATCCGATGGCAAGATGTGCAGATGTGCCCGCGTCAGGTAAATGTTCAAGTAGTTATATTGATTGTTATTTCTTCTTCTTCTTCTTCCATACTTAGCCACCGACCGTCAAAGCAGTCAGTGGCCATTACGCCTAGTGGCGTCTTAGGGCAACAGCAGATAGGTTTTCTTTGCCATTGTTTCCCATCACGCCTAATGGCGTCTTTAGGGTAACGGCAAATCAATCCATTTGCTGTTGTTTCCGTAATCGAAGTGACTGGCAAACGGGTGATCAGCCCGTTGGTTGATTGTTATTTAGTCAGAGTTAATCCTTCATATGTTGTTGTGGTTCAAGTGCTAACTGGCGTTCCGCCAGAGATTGTAATACTTAAAACAATCTATAATCCAACTGAATAATATACACACTTGTCTACTAAAGAAAAAAACTTGTCTTGGTATCCTCAAAGACGAAGTTCTCCTAACGCTATTTGTAAAAATCCTCTAGTCTAAAATCATGGTATCCTTGGAATCATAAATCCTAAAATCTCTGCCTATCGCCCACAACTCTTCTATTTATACTATTTCTTCTTTTTTCCCGCCTTTTTCCACACGACCCGTCCTATTTTCACACGACACAATAATTAACATTTGCACTCCTCTCCTCAGCTTTTCGACCTTTTTGCACACGACATTCTGTTATTTCGACTTTATTTTCACATGTGTGATCTTTTCCAACTTAACAATAGGATTAAAAAAAAAACCAGATCACACAAACATTCATTTCCAACTTTCGCGCTTATAAAACCCATTCATTATTATCTGGGACTGACCTACGTTTGCCCTGTCAGAGCAGTAACGGCAACTGAACTTTGAATGAATGCTGCGTTTTGTGTAAAAACGTCTTATTTGCATTTAAGGTCTGTCATTCTTACATGTATCATCTTCTAGCACATATAAACGCTTAGCGTTAAAGTAGGAGGGACAAAGCTAGCGTGAAAGGCCAAGCGGTCACACATAATTTATGGTTCAGATTTTGTTCCACGCTGTAATTCAATTGTTTACGCCCGCTTACATTCCACCTCTCCCCCCCTCTCCCCCCCCCCCCTTCTCTCTCTCTTCTCCCCCCCCCCCCCCCGGCAAAAAACAACAAACAAACAAGCAAACATTATATCTGGAACGCGTTAGAAAATAAAATGTAGCAAAAGATAATGGATACATCAGTTTGACCGACAAAAGCTCTGTTAATGACAGAATACCACAAAATGCCACATTAATGACAGAATACCATAACATTGCTCTGTTAAAGACAGAATACACAAAATTGCTCTGTTAATGACAGAATATGGCAAAATTTAAAAATTAGGAAACCTACCCACCACAAAATATTACTTGTGTGATCTAAGGGATGAGATCGGAGCACTGATGCCATTGTCCGTGAACAATGAAGATAGTCCTTAAAAATCAAACCAAACTATAACATTGCTCTGTTAAAGACAGAATACACAAAATTGCTCTGTTAATGACAGAATACCACAAAATGCCACATTAATGACAGAATACCATAAGATTGTTTCATTAATTACAAAAAAGTTTTCGACTGTGTATTGATTACACCAAAGCTTTCGACTGTGTACAATATCAGCAGTTATGGACTATTATGGAGAATATATGATTTCCAAACCACCTTAAATAACTCATCGCATTACTGTACCAAGAACAACAGGCAACCATAAGAATAGACGGAGAAACATCAGAATGGTTTGAAGTACAGAAAGGAGTAAGACAAGGCTGAACCCTTTCCCCTTACCTGTTTAACATTTATGCCGAGAATATCATGAGAAACGTAAAAGATGACCAAGAACACACAGAGTTCGACGCATTTAACATCGGCGGGTACCAGATCCTGGAAATCAGAAATGCTGACGACACAGTCCTCCTATCGACCAACCCAGAAGGACTTGAACAATTAATTCTGTCCACCAAAAAACACAGCGAGGCCCAGAATCTATACCTAAACAACAAGAAGACCAAAGCATTGACAACAGACAAAGTAAAGACCAAACCAGAAATTGAAATTGATAACGAAGAACTGGAAGGTGTTAATGAATTCTAATACTTAGGATCAATCATCAACAGCTCTGGCGACTGTGCAGTAGAAATTAAAAGAAAACTTGCAATTGCTTTACATAAACTAATACAGATGAAAAACCTATGGCAAGGCACAAGCAAAGAAACAAAGTTACAACTGATCAGAGCATGTATATTTCCAGGAGCAACATACGGCTGCGAGACTTGGACACTCAATAAAACAGTTGCAAAACAGATTACATCATTCGAAATGAAATGCTACAGAAGGATGTTGAGAATACCCTGGACAGAAAAAAAGGCCAACAGAGAAGTACTGCACTCACTAAATGTAGAGGAAAATTGGCTCCTAAATACCATCGCAATAAGGAAGCTGAAATTGTTCGGTTATATAAAAAGACATAATAGTCTGGAAAAATTAGTAGCGGAAGGCGTGATTCCAGGAAAAAGGGGAAGGGGACGACCTAGACGACGGTGGATCCAGGACATCACAGAGCGTCTGAACTTGTCTTTGGCTGATGCAGGTCGACTTGCCCAAAATCGTGATTCGTTCAGAGCAGCTGTAATGGAGACAACGTTCTGGAGAGAATACGTCACATGATGATGACCATAAAATTATTCTGTTAAAGATAGAATACACAAAATTGCTCTGTTAATGACAGAATACCGTAACATTGCTCTGTTAAAGAAAGAATAAACAAAATTGCTCTGTTAATGCCAGAATACCACAAAATACCACATTAATTACAGAATACCATAACATTGCTCTGTTACAGACAGAATACACAGAATTGCTCTGTTGATGACAGAATACCACAAAATACCATATTAATGACTGAATACCATAACATTGCTCTGTTATAGACAGAATACACAAAATTGCTCTGTTAATGACAGAATAGAACAAAATACCACATTAATGACAGAATACCATAACATTGCTCTGTTAATGAAAGATTATTACAAAATTGCCCTGGTAATGATAAAATGCTACAAAATTCCAGAAGATTCCTACACATGGTGTAAACTCAAGATTTTCCTTCCCTTATCGAGGTCGACGAAAAGAAACCGAAGGTTTTTAAAAAGCCAGTTGTTATAATTGTTCTTTTGTCTCCAGTTATAACAAATAAATGAATGAACTTGCCGGAAATAATCGCTACAGATTGCATACGCATGCAAAAGAATGTACTTTCCCAACATAACAGATTAACTCTTTCAGTCCTGTTAACTGCATGGAGAGCCATGATATGGTGTATCAGTGGTTTCCAAACTTACAGTAATCGAGTATTCCTTATAAGAACCTAGTCTTATCGCCGTACCCCTCTTGAGCGTAGATAAATTGGGAGTAGTTTTAATAACAGTTTATCTACACTAGCGCTTATATAGTACGTATATGAGCTGTATATATACACACACACACGCACATACACGCACATACACACACATATATACACATACGTACATACATACATTGATACATATATAGCAATAATAATTTAAAACACTAATTAAATAGAATAAGTAATAAGTGATGATAAAAACCAACAAATCTTCTGACAGTACAGCGGGGATATATATATATATATAAGATATGAAACTCTATACAGAGCGATACAACAGGAGGAAATCTGATCATCAGAAGCTTGCCCCCCCTTCCCCCCCCCCCCCCCATTCCGTTGATAAAGTGTTTCGGCAACTTATTCTCCTTTACACTCTAAAGGGGGGGGGGGGGGAACCCACCTGGGTCATGACACCCTATTGTCAGCCTCCTGTTGTCTTGTGTAGAAAATGAACCCACTCCACCTTGGTTGCAGCCTTAAAATCCAGAATTCTTCCAGCCGGAGGCAATTGTGAAAGTAACCCTTATGTTGAAAACAAATTATTGCGGTCGCTCCACAGCACACCACGACTAGGGACAGACACTGACCCACCTGCGCGAAGTCAACGAGGCTTGAAGCCACTGCGCGCTAGCAACTTAAATCTGCTTGCGCCCGACACCTCATACAATACACCGCGGGTTACCTGTAAGCCACTGATGACCCGTACCAGTCTTCAATTATAGTACACGTGTTACCTAGTGAAGAAAGTACATTTTAATACTTGATATCCTAAGTCTGCTATAAAGATAAAATATCGCATGTAAAGCAAAAATGCAACAAAAATGTAAATAAACATACAGTATGTGCATTTCTACAGTACATCATTGTCATGTATTACATTTTAATGAATTGATTTCTGCAGATAAAATAAGAATAATAAAGTCTTATACAAATTCTGTTACGTACCCATTGAACTCCATTCGTATCACACTTTGGGAAACATTGTGGTACATTATTCTCCGAACAGCCGCCTGGAACGCACGTTTCGTTATAGTCACACATTCGTATGCCCTGCTTAACTCGAAACGTAACATACTTACGGAATAAAGTTATAATGTCATAGTATATTGCCACGCGCAGGCATATAGCCATTGTTATTTGAGGAGATATGTCTATTTGTGGTAATTGATGTTTTGCACGATCTTTAACTTGTATTGAACGCCATATACTTTGATACGTCACCGGTTGTCAATGACGTAATGCGGTGCGCTAATTTATTCTAACGGCTAATATTCTCGGCCTTTCGTATGTTTCATTCGTCCAAGCAAGACGTATTTTTCGAGCTCCGGGAGTTGTAGAGAAATTGAGTAATTTGTATGTGGCATTATTTTATTCTCGAAGGCCGCTACTTGTTTTCAACGATCTTTAAGATGGTCCCGAACATCTAAAGAAGTTCCGCACCTTACAGAGAAGTATTTTTTATTCAAGAAACATAATTCACGTTTTTGGTCGCATTACTTGGGTGTCCGTGATTGGCACACACCTCTTAGTCAGAACGGCCAGAACTGAATAGAGAAGACGAAGTTGTATATGATTTCAACATGCATGCTTATTGACTGATCATATTTATAGAGGAGACAGATGTTGAAGATTCTCCATTGCTTTTATTGTGAAGGAATTTAATAAATATGTACTACATGTACGAGTATATTGTGGACCTGCTAACCGCCGACTTGAGTTGTTCTTTCCTGTATGACCAAACCCTAATGCATTCGACAACACAGCACGATTAACTCTTTAAGATAAACATCTTCACACATTATAAAAGAAACAACAGTCGTAACAGCATTTAAATTGGTGGCCAGTGTGTTCCGGATCGAGCTGCAGGACATTTGAAACGAAATCGTCATTTTTTTAAAAGTTTGCACCGTTAACTCTTGAATTAAAGACTTCAACACTTCATTATATTCTTCAGCTGCAGTGAAGAAAAGGCATCCGTTAGAATGCTTTGGTGAAGAAACAATAATAAAAACTGCCTGAGATAGAAAGAGTTAACAATGGTAAAAAAAAAAAAAACAGAATTTGTATTAAAAAAAACAAATTAAGAAGTTCAGGTAACATTTCTCATGAATTCATAATTAAGATAACTTCTTCATGGATATAATTTTTAATGCGTAAATTTTCTTGATAAAAAATATCTAATATTTTCCAAAGAGGAGGTTATAAAACATACTTTATGGTAAAAAATAGTGCGTTAGAATTTTAATTGACAGAACGTTAGATCAACATTCTTTTTGAGATATTGTTGTGATAAAAGAAGTATTCAAGGATGTTGGATAATTTAGGGGTTGGGGACAGGAATAAATAATAATAGTGTGTAGTATATAAGCATACATACACTCATACAATGATACAGTCACACATCTATCTTCATGTATCTTCTTTATCTACTTCATATGCCATGAACAGTCGTGCGTATGACATATAGATTTTTGATCCAGTGCATGTAATTGCAACATGGTATGCTGTCAAGTTGTGTTTCTTCAGGACGGTCCACCTCACTGTTCATCTCCTCCTAGACCGTTCTCTATTTCGGTCACTGTGTTGTTGGTTGATCGCATTTCATCCTGGTCAGGGGGGGGGCGGGGGGGGGGGGGGGGGGGGGGGGGGGGGGGGGGGGGGGGGGGGGGGGGGGGGGGGGGGGGGGGGGGGGGGGGGGGGGGGGGGGGGGGGGGGGGGGGGGGGGGGGGGGGGGGGGTGTCCATACCATCTTCATTCATTTATTCGTTCATTCATTCCTTCAATATCCCTTAGCTCCCAAAGGAAAATTGGCCCTCAGTAAACTCATGCCAAGTCTTCCTTCCTCGCGCCATAAGCTCAAGGTCTTTCTTTATGTTTTTCCCCACCTCTATCATTTCCATCTCTAGTTCCCTCCCATCTCTAGTTCCCTCCCATCTCTAGTTCCTCCTCATCTCTATCATTTCCCATCTGTAGTTCCCTCCCGTCTCTATAATTTCCCTCTCTATTTTCCTCAATACGAACTTATTCCTTGTGTTTTTTTCCCCAGTATAATCCTTCTCCGGTGTTGATCCAGCCATGACCCTGACCTTTTTATTTCCCACTAGGTTTCTTCATATTGTACTGGCTGCTTGTTCTGAACATCCCATGTCACAAGTGGGGATCTTATCTTTCTCGTTCATTTGTGAATTTCCAGATATGATATTTGTTACGTGCAGTCTTTGATATCTTACAATATTATCATATTTTACTGCGATTTATTCGTTGTTTGGGTAATAATAGATTGTTCTTGCTTCAGAATATCTATGGCCTGAATTTATGTGTATTGTTTGTCTGAGTAGGACAAGTCTGTCTTATATCTGTATATCTTTACATATCTAAGTCGAACTATATGTTCTGTTGTCTCTAGAGAGGTCAAAGGCTATTCGGCGGATGTGTGGCTTGAGTGGTGTGATTTGGCTTCGTCCTGATAGGGAATGTGTGTGTTTTGCTATGTCGGCTTGATGCCTTGAAAAAGTGATCTCAGTGGTTTTGGGGAAAGTGATAGTCGTCTAGACCTATCGTGTATGCTTTACCCCAGTGTTTATTCATCTTGCCAAGGAATGGCAGTTTCATATTCCCTCTACCAAGGTAATCAAAGATACTCTTATGAACTCTCGATCGAAGCCACCATTGTCGATAATTACGATTTGAATGTTTAAGAGAATATATTTGACTCGATGAAAAACGACTTCGATTCCTAGCAGCACTATATTCTGTAGAATGCAGTCTATTGTTCATGACCAAATCTACAGAGCAACGAAATGTTGTATGAATGACTAACTTTAGAACAGATTCATTATCTGTATTCAAACGTGAGTGACAGTTCACGAGTGGAGCCATCTTGGAACCAAAACATGTAGGACTTTCAAGAAGAGAAAAGGGATGCCCGTATTATCGCTTGATCAGTCCAGAGATCACTGCTACACATGAGAACCCATTGTTAGCGGTTCAATATTATTATATGGAAAAATATGTGCTGAACATTATGTTGAAGAATCGTTGCTAAACGAGATTAGGTTTAGAAGTCATCTGAAATATTGTTTACAAGCTGACGTGCTCAGTCAGTGACGTCAGATGATATATGTATGGGCGATACTGAGTGCTTGGCTATTGACAGTCCATTATACCATTATTCTACATGAGTGCCCATGTAACATTGCAAGACCATTTGTCCACTGTACTATGATGTATTATGGCAACCTGTGATTTGTCACTATCTGTGCTGTCGAGTGTGTACGTCCAATTAAACTTTAGAAAAGGTACACAGTCGTTGGTGTCGATGACTTCCGGTCATACATGAGTGTGAGAAGAGAACATTTGTCAACAACACGAACCCTTATCATCATTCGCACATTATACACTCCATCCATGTCTACACAACACTGCGTAGGTCAAGTTGACATTCCATACACTACAGTGGGGCAGGCAACACCATAGGGATCTTGTCAACTGATGATGATAGACGCCTGTCTTCCCGCCTAGGAGTGTTCTGGTGTACTTTATCAACATATATTATATCCAACTAAATATCAACTTTATCAACTGGTGGACCAGCTTTCTGGGTTTGACCTCGCAGAAATTCAGAAGTCAACAGATTACCGATACCAGACCGTTTCCTGTGGCTGATACGACACACTTGCAGTATTGGTTTGCTCTTTGTCAACGCTTCGTCACGTGACCTGTCAAGTGAATGCAGTATGTAGGTCAGCGTTGTTGACATTTTTTACATTAGACATTATAGAGTTTCACAGAACAGTTGGATCAATTCTTGTCAGTGTTAACAGAAAGACAGTATTTGTGAACTAAGAAGTCCTGGTTTCATCGATGGATCTTCTTGTTTGCCATATATGAACTTTAATATTTAAGGCCAGAATGTTTAATTGAATAAAGTGGCAGTTTGTTTGTTTTCATGAAAAATAACTTTGCCATTACTGTAAGACTGAGCCTATTTTGCAACACATACTATCATACACATAATTTATATATATTTATGTTTACATGTTATTTGTTTGTATAGTATGTTAGTTTCTATGTCAGCGGGTTGTGTTTAAGGTTGGGCGGCGTCCTCACAACAGAGTATCCCACGTCATAGAGGGTCCGTTGTGGGCGTTTTCTATAGGTGCAATTTTCTTGATTGAAAATTTGCTGCGACAACTGTTGCTTTTGTGTTAGCTGTGAAGTCTGTAATTATTGTTATTTTTGTAATATTTCTTTGTTCTTTAGTTTTGTTTTGATTTGTTTGTAATTTGTTGGTCTAACCTTTTCTATCTTTCAGTTCTATTCATAATTTATATTCATATATTGTGACGTCATTTGTGTTGTTATTCTTTGCAGATTCAGTGATTATCTTCATTGATTTCCCTATTTGATTTATTTTGATTTCTGCAAACGTTCTTGTATTGTCAGTCCTATTTGTACTTTATGTATTCTGTTGGTTGACATATGTTTTATATGGGTATATTTCATAAGACACAATTGCCTGTGCACTGCACTTGGATTATGGTATAGACCAGTACCTGATTATTATTACTATTATACAAGACCTTATTAAAGGCTTGTGACCCACAGATATTGGGATAGTATACTGATTAATCAGGTCATTGAGAACTTGGGGTATTATTATTGATTCAGGTGATTAGTATTATTGTTAGGCATCATGTCTACTCTAGATTATTTCATTACTCAAGGGAAAGCTCTTGATAAGACTGGTCAACAATTAGAACAATGGGCAGTTGCTCAATATGACAAAGCATTAGCTGCAGAAGAGAAAAGATTAGCTGCAGAAGAAAGAAAAGCTATGGCGGAAGAGAAAAGATTAGACAGTGAAGCTGAACAAAAAAGATTAGACAGGGAAGCTGAACAAAAAAAATTGGAAAGAGAAGCTGCGGCTGAACAAAAAAGATTAGACAGTGAAGCTGAACAAAAAAAATTGGAAAGAGAAGCTGCGGCTGAACAAAAAAGATTAGACAGGGAGGCTGAACAAAAAAGATTAGATGCTGAAGAGAAAAAAGCAATAAGAGAACATGAATTTGAGTTGGAGAAATTGAGATTGACAAGTATGAGTAATGTTAATCAGGCATCTAGTGGTAATGGTAAACCTTCTACTTACAAGGTTAAGGTTCCACCGTTCAATCAGTCCAGTGACGATATTACATTCTGGCTGGATAGATTTGAACGTTCTTGTCGTACACATAATGTGGATAAATCACAATACGCTAATCAATTATCAGAAAACTTGAAAGGTGAATCTTTGACTAGATTATGCCTTGTAGGAGAAGCAGATAAGGATAATTATGATGTCATTAGGGCGGCTTTGATAAAAAAATATCAGCTAAGTGAGGAAGGCTATCGCCTTTTATTTAAGACGATGGTACCTGAGACGGGGGTAGAATTCTCAGAATTCACTGCAAAGGCACGTCTCACAGTTGATCGTTGGATTGAGCTTTCCAAAACGGAAAAAACGTATGAAGGACTTATGGATTTGTTGCTCAGAGATAAGATTATGTCATGTGTGAACAAACCTTTCCTTGAATTTATACATGAGCGTAAACCTAAATCTCTAAAAGAAATGGAAGAATATTGTTCCCAATATGTCACTGCACACCCCGACGTGACTTTTGGCAACACTAAGATTAAGGAGAGTATGCCAGTTGCTTCAGCAACACCATACAATCCCAATTATTCACACAGATTTCAGGGACCTCAAAACAGATTTGATAAAAAAGGTAACCATAATAGTTATCAAAACCAAGGTAACCAATCATTTCAGGGTTCTTCTTCAAAGAACTGGAGACGACCTGATAGCTCTCGACACAGGGGTGGTCATAATTATAGGAATTTCCGTAGAGGAAGTAATTATAGAAACTATCAGGGTTATCCGTCTTGGAGTCAACAAGATCATAATTACAGAGATACTCATTATAATGAATATGATAATGGTAACCAAGGGTACTATGACTCAAACCCAAATAGGGGTTACAATAGAGGTAACAATAACTACAGAGGTGATAATAACCGAGGTAGATCTCAATACAAAAGACATAAACCACATTTTCAGGCAAACTCTGCACAACAAGAGTCCCATGAAGCCTATAAACAGAGTA
This sequence comes from Oreohelix idahoensis, assembly GCA_024509875.1. Taxonomy (NCBI): domain Eukaryota; kingdom Metazoa; phylum Mollusca; class Gastropoda; order Stylommatophora; family Oreohelicidae; genus Oreohelix; species Oreohelix idahoensis. The sequence continues at coordinate 408,077 of JAMPIV010011631.1, forward strand.
AAGATAATAATGATGCTAGTAATATGGCATGTGCCGCTTTTGATTTTGGGAGAGCATCTCAGTGCCCCCAATGCAAAACGTTATTTGAGCCAACCACAGTGACTACTTTAAGCTGTGGCCATCCTCTTCCTGCTCTTCCAGCATCAGTCGCGCATGATGGAAGAGGGTCTCTTGTCTTACATAAGGGTTTAGTGAATAACAATCCAGTCTCTGTGCTATTTGATTCTGGATGCACCACAATTGGTGTTAGGCAGTCACTCGTAGATCCTTCCCGTGCCACTGGACAAGTAGTCAAATGTGTAACATTTGGCGGCACAGTAGAGAAATACTCTACCGCTATCATTAGGATTGCTACTCCTTTCTTTACAGGAGATGTACACGCATGTCTTCTTCCGAATCCGATCGCTGACCTCATCATCGGTCGCATTCATGGAGTCAAGGAATGTACTCCGCAACAAATTTCCACTTGGGAAAGGCAAAACATGCAGATTGCTAACGCTGTAGTCACTAGAGCTCAGGCTCTTAATGTGCCTCAAACTTCATCTACTGAAGATAATGAAGTGCATAACCAAGATAATCCCTTGGTAATTTCTCGTGACTCGTTTATAAAACAGCAAGAAGATGATCCCACTCTGAAGAAATTCTTCATTCTTGCAACTAAAGGTGATCCGAATAAGGACACAAGTCGTAAATCGTGGATTACAAAGAAGAATGGCGTACTTGTACGTATGGTTCAAGACTCCATTACGTCAAGTCATTCTCAAATCCTGGTTCCCAAGAATTTGAGAGTTAAAATTTTGCAGCACGCTCACGACTCTCAGTGTGCTGGACACATGGGTTTTTCCCGTACTAAGTCAAGAGTCCTTGCGGCTTTCTTTTGGCCATTGGTAAACAAGGACATACGGATTTATTGTCAATCTTGTAAAGTATGTCAGGAAGTTAAATCCAAAGGTCCACGGCATGCTGCACCCATTCAGGCGGCGGACATTCCTATTCGGCCGTTTCAAAAAATGGCCATAGACATTATTGGTCCATTTAAGATCAAGTCTGCCAGAGGACATCAGTTTATCTTGACGTGTGTTGATATGTGCACACGTTGGCCAGAGGCTATTCCTCTGAAGAGCATTACTACTGCTGATATTGCAGATGCTCTTTGGCTTATATTTTCTCGTCTGGGGTTCCCCGGAGAGATATTGTCAGACCATGGCACCCAACTAATATCAGATACCATGTCTCAAGTAATGTCTACCCTGCAGATAGATAGATCTTTAAGTAGTATCTACCATCCAATGTCTAATGGTATGGTCGAACGCCTTAATAGAACACTTAAAAACTTACTGGGGAAGATAACTGAGGATCATCCTCAAGACTGGGACAGAGTTTTACCTGCGGCCCTCTTCGCTTACAGAGAGGTACCCAATGAACATACGGGATTTTCTCCCTTTGAACTCGTCTTTGGCGCGCGTCCGCGTGGCCCTATGTCGTTGCTTCACGATCTCATAACATCTGACAATATTGACGATGACACAAAGTCATCCTACGAATATGTCATCGCGTTGAGACAAAAGATTATCGAAGCATGCAAATTAGCAACTTCTTCTTCTGAATTTGCGAAACAGAAGGCAAGGCAATTTGCCAATAAGAAGAGATGCTTACGACAACTTTGTCCTGGTGACAAAGCATTTGTATTACTACCTTGTAGGGAAAACAGATTACTTATTTCTTGGAAAGGTCCGTACGATATAATATCGAAAATTTCCGATGTCGACTATATTGTCGATATTGATGGGAAGCATAAAACCTTCCACATCAATATGCTTACTGAATTCCATGAACGTCCGGATTATTTGCAACCCATTTTCCAAGCAACGGACAATTCTCCAGTACCACATGGTCATTACTCATCACTGTCCGTGATACAGGATGAGGAAACAAGTTTTTCAGATGTAAATCTTCCTCTTCCAATGATCCCACTTCATTCCAGTGAATCATGGAAGAACGTTACTGTCTCTCCTGATTTGTCTCTAGGAGAACAGCGACAAGTTTCAACTATGTTGCAAACATTTCAGGATGTACTCACTGACATCCCTGGACAAACTAATGTCATTCAACATGACATTGTGCTAACTGACCATACTCCTATTAGGGTTAGACCTTATCCTATACCTATACATTTCCAAGCACAGGTCGAGAAAGAGTTGGATGTGATGATAGATTTGAAAATAATCGAACCATCCACCTCTGCGTATTCTTCGCCGATGGTTATTGTGCGTAAAAAAGACAATAACATACGTCTTTGCGTTGACTATCGAAAATTGAATCAAGTAACGAAGTTCGATGCCGAACCTATGCCTTTACTGGAAGAGCTACTTACTCGACTCTCCAAATCTCATTTTTTCACTAAACTTGATTTGTCTAAGGGATATTGGCAAGTTCCTTTATCTGAACGCGCCAAACCTCTCACGGCTTTTTCAACACCTAGAGGTTTGTTCCAATGGAATTTTATGCCTTTCGGTCTTATGAACGCACCAGCTACGTTCGTACGCATGATGCGCCGAATCCTATCTTATCGGTCAGATGTCATTGCATATCTAGACGACATCTGTCTTTTTCAGCGATACTTGGGAAGATCACTATTCAGGGTTAGATGAATTGCTGTCTACTTTGCGTGAGCACAACCTGACAGCGAAACCCTCTAAAGCCTATATTGGTTTTAGCGAAATTTCTTTCCTAGGCCACCGAGTTGGTCATGGTTTCCTAAAGACAGAGGACCATAATACTAGTAAGATACTTAACATCTCAATCCCTAAGACTAAAAAACAGGTGAGAAGTCTGTTAGGTCTTATTCAATTTTATGGCAGATTCATTCAGAATCTATCCTCTATCATGGCACCTCTCTCAACACTTCTAAAGAAAGGTTCGCCTAATGTGGTCCACTGGTCTCAGGAATGCCAATGCTCTCTGGATAAGATTAAAACACTGTTTTCAACACCACCTATTTTAGTGCTACCCACTAAAGATAAGACATTCGTTCTTCGTAGTGACGCTTCATCCACTGGGATTGGAGCGGCACTAATGCAAGAGTACTCTGGAACTCTGCATCCTGTAATGTATATTTCCAGAAAACTTAATGCGGCAGAAAGGAATTATTCGGTTTTAGACCGTGAGCTATTAGCTATGGTTTGGTCGATCCTCAAACTACAGAGATTCCTTCTAGGCGCACATTTCATAGTAGAAACAGACCAAAAAGCTCTTACTGCTATACAGAGTAAGAATTTGAAGAGCTCGAGGTCTACTCGATATGCAATTGCTCTTCAACCTTTTCATTTCTCTGTGCGAGCTATTCGGGGATCAGATAATGTGATGGCAGACATTCTGTCAAGATGCCCACATGATTCCACATAACTATTAGGGCTTAGACTTCTTGATATGTCTAGTTCTATAGTAGTTCCTTTTCTATATCATGATAGATACACATTTGTAATTTAATAATATAATGATTGTATCACTACATAGCGGTTCATGTATGTTTATTCACCGCTGTGCTTTGATGATTTTTACTTCATAAATCATAAATTTAAGATATCTAATACGTAGTGATGATATGAATTTTTTAGGCATTGTGTAATTGCCAGAATTGTATTATACTTTGATGACACCTTCCTGGAAAAATATACTTGTAGAGAAATAATTTCTCTCAGTTTATGAGACACATTCTCACCAGTCGCTCCATAAGTCGACTTAGCCTCATATTAGGCGTTATAGGTATTCCTGATATTTTCATCTGCGCATTATTCATGCGTTGTGAGCCTATTGTACGTTGCTCCTAGATGTATTTCAAAAAAAAAAAAAATGTTCCATTTTTTTTTTCCCGGGAGGTGTGGTAAGACTGTTACGTGCAGTCTTTGATATCTTACAATATTATACATAGGTAATTTTTTAGTGCTTAAGGGAAAGTCATTATTGAGTTACTTCCCTTGAACTCCGCGGATAAATACATTTTACTGCGATTTATCCGTTGTTTGGGTAATAATAGATTGTTCTTGCTTCAGAATATCTATGGCCTGAATTTATGTGTATTGTTTGTCTGAGTAGGACAAGTCTGTCTTATATCTGTATATCTTTACATATCTAAGTCGAACTATATGTTCTGTTGTCTCTAGAGAGGTCAAAGGCTATTCGGCGGATGTGTGGCTTGAGTGGTGTGATTTGGCTTCGTCCTGATAGGGAATGTGTGTGTTTTGCTATGTCGGCTTGATGCCTTGAAAAGTGATCTCAGTGGTTTTGGGGAAAGTGATAGTCGTCTAGACCTATCGTGTATGCTTTACCCCAGTGTTTATTCATCTTGCCAAGGAATGGCAGTTTCATATTCCCTCTACCAAGGTAATCAAAGATACTCTTATGAACTCTCGATCGAAGCCACCATTGTCGATAATTACGATTTGAATGTTTAAGAGAATATATTTGACTCGATGAAAAACGACTTCGATTCCTAGCAGCACTATATTCTGTAGAATGCAGTCTATTGTTCATGACCAAATCTACAGAGCAACGAAATGTTGTATGAATGACTAACTTTAGAACAGATTCATTATCTGTATTCAAACGTGAGTGACAGTTCACGAGTGGAGCCATCTTGGAACCAAAACATGTAGGACTTTCAAGAAGAGAAAAGGGATGCCCGTATTATCGCTTGATCAGTCCAGAGATCACTGCTACACATGAGAACCCATTGTTAGCGGTTCAATATTATTATATGGAAAAATATGTGCTGAACATTATGTTGAAGAATCGTTGCTAAACGAGATTAGGTTTAGAAGTCATCTGAAATATTGTTTACAAGCTGACGTGCTCAGTCAGTGACGTCAGATGATATATGTATGGGCGATACTGAGTGCTTGGCTATTGACAGTCCATTATACCATTATTCTACATGAGTGCCCATGTAACATTGCAAGACCATTTGTCCACTGTACTATGATGTATTATGGCAACCTGTGATTTGTCACTATCTGTGCTGTCGAGTGTGTACGTCCAATTAAACTTTAGAAAAGGTACACAGTCGTTGGTGTCGATGACTTCCGGTCATACATGAGTGTGAGAAGAGAACATTTGTCAACAACACGAACCCTTATCATCATTCGCACATTATACACTCCATCCATGTCTACACAACACTGCGTAGGTCAAGTTGACATTCCATACACTACAGTGGGGCAGGCAACACCATAGGGATCTTGTCAACTGATGATGATAGACGCCTGTCTTCCCGCCTAGGAGTGTTCTGGTGTACTTTATCAACATATATTATATCCAACTAAATATCAACTTTATCAATATTATAGCAAATTCTAATTATAAAAAAGAAGGGTCCGGTCTTATTGACGTTCCGCTTTTCGGCGTTCCGCTAATACGGCGGTTGTCAATTGTATACATGTTGATTATGCTTGGCTCTTGTTCTGCTCTTTCGGCGTTTTGTCAGCATGACAAGCTCAACAGTTGAGTCCGTGAATGGCTTCTGGCGCCATTTTATTGTCAATAATTCAGTCTGTTTGCAGCATTTGTGCGCACAGCGTCTCTCTGTCTTCTGGCATTTTTCCAAACTTTTTAAAATGCTTTTCATATGTATATATATATTTTGCTTTAATTAATTACAATGACATCCAAGTGTAGTAGTGATAACAAGAGTCGTAATCTTTTTTACTTTAAATGATATATATTCAATTTACTTTCGTATCGTTTTTCTTGAGACCTTGGTCTATTGCGCACTTAAAATATGACAGTGTAAATATGTTATTAGGATTTTAAATGCATTAGCTAGTTAAAAAGGGCTATGTTCCGTTTTTTGCGGGAGTCTGGAACCTAACATGCCGAATGAACGGGGCCCCACTGTACTGTATTTATCAGCCAGTTGTTTGGGTTTTTGGAAGGTTTGAACATTTCGATGAGCTGATAGATCTGTTTGTCCCGTTTAGTTCTCGAGACATTTCGATGAGCTGATAGATCTGTTTGTCCCGTTTAGTTCTCCGAGTTTTTGAGCATTTGTAGAAAGAATGGGACTACTGCTCGATTGGGAATCTTGTAAAAGTAATTAGTAATTTCAGCTTGTCCATTGGGCTGGCAACTTCATCGTGTAAAAAATAGCTACAAAAACTACTGCTGCAGGAGGACGTGAATGTTGTAGTGCAGGCTTCCTACAAAGGGACCAGCTGTAATGGTGGCTTCATGCTTCATAAGGAGCTAGCAAAGTAAATGAGGATAAGTCACTATATTTGTTTGTTGAATTATGATGATTTTCTTATCTGTCGTCTTACGTGTGTGTAGTAACCAGACATTTGCCGATGTACTTGAAGTCTTCACTAACTTTAGACTAGTAAGATCAATTATTATATCTGTCGCTGTTGACTGTTTACATAGTCTAGTCTACACAGCTGTAAATGCGTACCTGATTAACTACTCTAGAGTTAGGGAAGGCAAAAGGCAGCGAGGAAGGGAAATTTTCCACCATTTTTTGTGGCGTTGCCTCATTCCTATTTCTCTGTCTGACTGTCCGTCTGACTGACCCACCCCACTCCACTCCCCCAGCCCAGCTAAAACAAATGCTACAGCCAGCTAGTCTTTCTAAACGGAAGCTGTTTTATATATATGTATATATATATATATATATATATATATATATATATATATATACCCATCCTTTTATCTGTCTATCTGCCTTTCTACTTCTATCCGTCTATCCAAAGAATAATGCACACTTTACAAGAAGTCAGCTGTGCCAGTGGATCAATTGCACGCCGGTGTCCACATTTAAATAGTTATAATGAAGAAGTCATGAACGAGAAGGAAGATTATTATAACGATGGCGATTATCATAACATAAGAAACCCTGGACCTCAGCTAACATACACATTTGCATAGTAATTTCGGTCTACGCCAGGCTTACACAAATGTGCTATTAATGAAGAAAAGAATTACCGAGGCATCTCTTGTTATCGTGCATCAAGCTGTCAGAAACCAATTTCTAGAGCAGTTGGAGTTTGCTGTATTCCATCTCAGTGTTAAATTTTTCAGAAAGGCAACTATTCTCCTATGAGTATCTTGTTTCTTTAATTCAACAGGGGTCCCAAACCTTTCTGTCAACATGTTCATATATGATAGTCGAGAGAGAGAGAGAGAGAGAGAGAGAGAGAGAGAGAGAGAGAGAGAGAGAGAGAGAGAGAGAGAGAGAGAGAGAGAGAGAGAGAGAGAGAGAGAGAGAGAGAGAGAGAGAGAGAGAGAGAGAGAGAGAGAGAGCGTGAGAGTTGATACAGATTAGTACTGTACGAAGGACACGCATTTAAAACAACATCTTGGCAAATCTGCATATGCACAAAACAACTGAGCATTCCGTGGAGGTACCGACTACCGAAACGAGTGGCTTATCAAGTACTTTGTAACCATTAATTACTTGGCCAGTTGCCAGATTGAACATATTTCGTGGTTTAGAAACTATGCACTGCTGAATGAGGCCAGGTGTGAACTTTCTGAAAAGTTGTAGAGATTGTTTTTGAAAATGTTGGAATTATACCAAAGTATAAGATATTTAGTTAAAATAAACTGGTTTAGATTGCAGATGAAAATAAAAATGTACAAGCCATCATCATGCCCGGTCTTTAGTAGCACACAGGGCTGTGGCGTCGGATTCGTGGAGTTGGTAAAAAATGACCGGACTCCAGCTCCGAATTTTATGCCAAATGATTAGTAAACAACTGTAGTCAGAGTCGGCAGACGGAGTCAGAATTTTAAAATTTCAGGAGTCGAAAAATTGTTAGGCCGACTCCATAATCCTGGTAGTAAATTTAAAAAGTTGAACTCCGGGAAGATCAAGAAAAATACAGATCTATAGAAGTTGATGGAAGCTTTTAAAAGAACGGGTTATATCATCACAGACCGCCTCTGACGCCAAAACACACCAAAGGAGCTGTCTGCAGTGCCTAAAGCACCAATAGAAGGATATAAAGATAAAGGATTTCCGAGAGCAGACCGTTTATCTTCAAGCTCCATATCTCTTACCTTCATCTACCCTGCCAGTTTTTGAAGTCCGTCGTGCCTGATCACAGCTTCTCAATTACTGCTTATTCTAGTCTTGTGGAGTCGGCCTGATCACAGCTTCTCAATTACTGCTTATTCTAGTCTTGTGGAGTCGGCCTAAACATTTTACGACTCCGACTCCTGACATTGTTTTGGTCACAAGTCTCACTCCAACTCCCGACTCCTACTCCCAACTCAGTTTTTTATTTCACTAATCATATGGCATACAAGTACTTCTGTACGGTGCAGAATGCTGGAGAATAACAGAAAAAGAAATGTCCAAATTGTCCTCTTTCCACACAACCTGCCTACAGAGAGTTCTTCCAATTTTCTGGCCGAACACCATCAGCAAGCGAGAACTCTGAGTCACCAAGAAGACATGAGCAGTATTATAGCGGAAAAATGATGCAATTTGATTGGCCGCATCCTTAGAAAAGACCCTGACACATCATCATCAGAACCGCCATGCTATAGACTCCAGAAGGAAAGCGAAAGCAAGATGGCCAAAAGCCACCTGGCGGAGAACAGTGGAGGCAAAGATGTTAAGCCTGAAGATGGAATAAAATTCGGACTCGGAGTCCGGACATATTTTAACCGACTCCGACTCCACTAAAAGCGACCGACTCCACGACTCCTATTTCCGACTCGGACTCCACAGCCCTGGTTTATTCGACCTGCTGTGGAGGTTTTACCACGCCATGACAGTATCTTATCTGTTTGACGTACTCTGTGTCTTTTACTGTCAACTTTGCCTGCTATTATGATCATCATTATCTTCACTCATCAGGACCCTTCGGAGATTAGGCCTTCAGTTAATACACGTCAAGCCACCCGAGTCTGTGCCATCCGTTTGGTGTATTTTTATGTGCTATTTATCTCTTTCATGTCTGTCTCCAAGTTTCCTTCTCCATTTGTTTATAATCTCCCTTTCCCGCCAAACCGTGGGGACCCCAGTACAAGAACTGCCTTATAATGCTATCAGCAGATCTTCTCAGTGTGATAAATAAACGCCAGCGTCCTATTCTCATAAAACATTCTAGTTTACCTCTTCTCATAACATGCCCCCCCCCACACACACACACAAATAAAACTAATTGTATGTAATTCCATTCCCTATTTTAATCTTTATTTCTGAGTTTTAACTTCCATCTAACATTTCAAAGTGTCAAAGTAATTTAAATCTCTTAACTTGTTTCAACGGGGGTGGTAAAACACAAGTGGCTTATGTTACACGGAGTGACTGATATAAATGTCATATCTTCTATGTATCACGTTATTTTTTTTTCACTTATCAGTGACAAAATCGACGAGCTCTTCACGATCTTTGTTTCACTCCGGCAGTATCGGTACATTTGTGGTACTGAATTTTATTATTTGCTCTCAATTGTCGCACTTTACTTTCTTTCTTTCATTCTTTCTGTTGCCAAGATTGGCGTAAGTAGTGCATTTTTCATTCTATGTTTCCTTACTAACATGTGAACTAACACACACACACACACACACACACACACACACACACACACACACACACACACACACACACACACACACACACACACACACGCACGCACGCACGCACGCACGCACGCACGCACGCACGCACGCACGCACGCACGCACGCACGCACGCACGCACGCACGCACGCACGCACGCACGCACGCACGCACGCACGCACGCACGCACGCACGCACGCACGCACGCACGCACGCACGCACGCACGCACGCACGCACGCACGCACGCACGCACGCACGCACGCACGCACGCACGCACGCACGCACGCACGCACGCGCGCGCGCACACACACACTCACACACGCACACACATATATTAACATGTGAATTTTAATGTGTGAAAATTGCTACAGGACGCTCAAGTCATTTGAGGCTGGCAACCTCAGTATCTAGAATGATGATTCATGAACCACCACTGCACGGGCTGGTGATTGCTTTATTGATACTTTCGTAAAGAGAACTAAAAGCATAAAGTAGTTCCAGGTTCCCTATGGAGCAGGGAGGGAAAGATGAAAGAAATGATGTATATTCTATATATAATACTTACATTTTCAAAGCATTACATTTTGTTATTTGTAATGTTACAAATTTAACTTCGATTTAATCCTTTTAAAGTTACTGCCTGTTTGTCTCAGTCAAATTACTACACTCTTTCTAAACAGAGCTATACTAAAATAATAGAACTCCACTGAGTAAAATCAGGAGTTTGAGCCTAAACGAGCTGAACATAAGAAGTGCTTAAATCGTTCACAAAAGCGTTGGCAGAATTACAGAGTTAACATACTCAGCCAAAGCAGTATTGTTCTCGCTTATTCTGAATATCTTGTGAAGGCTCCCTTTGTAATAGAAGTGTCATCACCCTTCTATCTACATCTCTGCCAAGAGTAATCTTGTGCGAAGGTTGATACCTTTGAAGCCCATATTAGATACTCTTGAGTTTTGGCCACTGTTGGACCACTACTGCAAAGCAGAGGAGGCAAATACTGTCACATAAACAGACAGAAGAGATCACCATTATAGTCCAGCAAATTTTTCTAACACTGTATCTCGTTAGCTGGAAATTCCCTACCTGGTTTACAATCTTACAATTGCTGAGTAATTCCAGGTAAAGAGAAGCTGAGGAAGGAAAATTAAAGAAATGAAAGAGATTACAATTAGACAGCTAAAATATTTTGGCCATGTAAAATGACATAGCACCTTATTGAAGACCATAATAGAAGGAAAAGTTGAAGGTAAACGTGCAAGGGGAAGACAGCGCTATAAGTGGGAAGATAACATCAAGAGATGGACAGGAAAGAGGCCATCGCCAAGACAAAAGACAGAAGACTTTGGAGATCTATCGTAGCCGACCTTCCATGTGGAGATGGCAGCTTATGATGAACTGCCGTGTGTTTCCAACTTTGTACTTTATTATTCTCAGCTGTCTGCTGTCTATATTAAGCTTTCTAATAGTGTGATGATATCACCATGCTAGACCGTGTTGAAAGCCTCAGTTAAGTCAAGCACAAATATAGAACGAACGAACGAACGAACGTTATTTTCAAAGGGTTGAGAATTGGGCACGCAGGCCCGTCTGACATTCTGCCCTTCCTTTCTCTCACCTTTCATACTGAATTCATTTATTCCCATATGCATTTTACATATCAATGTTAAGGAATTCAACGTTGCAAAATAAAATAAAATAGCACACTCATATTAACATTAACTACTTATAAACATGACACAAAATATGTAGAAAAGTACAAACATCGTCATTAGAACCTACAATTGATATTATAAGAAAAGATAATCTGATTAGGGGGGCATGTAATCAAAACTAATAAAGTATTCGAAAAGTCTACGATTGTATGAATAGGGACTGAAAGAAAGCGAACGAACTTTATTTTCAAAGTGTTGAGGGAAAGGAACTTAGGCCCGTCTAAGAGAGAGAGAGAAAGAGAGAGAGAAAGCGAGAGAGAGAGAGAGAGAGAGAGAGAGAGAGAGCCAGCGAGAGAGCGAACGAACTTTGTTTTCAAAGTGTTGAGATATAGGAACATAGGTTCGTCTAAGAGAGAACGAACGAACGAACTTTATTTTCAAAGGGTTGAGAATTCGGCTCACAGGCCCGTCTGACATTCTGCCCTTCCTTTCTCTCGTCTTTTATACTGATTTCATTTATTCTCACATATATTTTACCCATCAATTCAAGGAATTCAACGTTGTAAAGGTAAAATAATAGCATACTCACATTCACAGTATCTAATTATAAACATGAAATAGAATATGTTGAAAAGTACAAACTAAGTATTACCATGAAACAAAATATTTTGAAAAGTACTAACATCATCATTAAACCTACACTCGATATTATACCATTTGTTCGGAAAAATAATCACATTAGGGGGGCAGATAATCAGAACTCATAAAGTATTCGAAAAGTTTACGATTGTATGAATAGGGACTGAGGTTGTTATGTTTTAGATAATGTGGAAGATAGTTCCAAAGATGAGCAGCAGAGTAAGCTAAGCTTTTCTTGAATAAGTCAAGCCTAGGCTTGGGCACTTGTATTTTGTTAAGGCGTTGACTGCGTCTTTCATTGTATTTGAACATTGTCCACAGATATGTTGGAGCATTCTGTGACAGGATTTTGTGAACAAATTTAGCTTTGTTGAACAGAAAGCGCTTTCTTAGAGGCAGTATTTTGAGATCTTTATATAGATCTACACACTGTGTTTGGCAGTTGTCAGAAACTAGACGCACTGCACGCTTTTGTAGTGAATGGAGTCTTTTTGTGTTGGACATAGAACAACCATCCCAGATTGTGGAGCAATAGTCAAGGTTTGTTTGTATGTGAGATATATAGAACAATTTTCGTGCATCTTCATCTAGGAAATGTTTGATTTTAGCTAACTGGTAAACTTTCTGTGCCGTTTGCTTGGTCAGTGCATGAACATGTGAGTTCCAATTTAGATGCTGGTCAACGACTATTCCTAGAGTTTTATGTTCATTAACGTTTCCAATTGGTGAGGTACCAATATAGATTTGAAGTGTTGTTTTCTCAGAATTTTGTAATTTTTGTCTAGTTGATATTAACATGCACTTTGTTTTTTTTAATTATATTAATTAGCATGCGATTTCCGATGCTCCACTTAATCAGATTGTCTGTATCTTTTTGTAACGATAGTTCGAGTGTGTTGCAACTTGTATCACTTGTGTAGATAGTACAGTCATCAGCAAATAGGTCACAGGATGCGTGCTCGACGTGTAGTGGAAGGTCATTAATGTATATGGCAAAAAGTAGAGGCCCAAGAATAGAGCCCTGAGGAACGCCGGTATTTATTACGGTTGGGTTTGAGCAAGAGTTATTGTAAGAAACTACATGTTTTCTGTCTGACAGGAATGATTTAATTATCGTCACTAGTTGAAGGTTTACTTTTGATGTTTCTAGTTTTCTAATTAAAATAGCGTGATCTATCATATCAAATGCTTTTTTAAAGTCTACAAAAAACTGCCCCACATATGTTATCGTTATTAATATTTAAGTGCCAGTTGTCAATCATCTTAGTTAGAGCTGTGTGACATGAATGTTTAGGTCTAAACCCTGACTGACTATCAATTAGCAAGCCATTGTTAACTAGGTGTTGTAGTGTTATTTTATGTATGTGTTTTTCTAGTGGTTTGGATAGCGATGATATTAAGGAGATTGGCCTATAGTTACCAAGGTTATTATTGTCGGAAGAGCCAGGTTTTAAGAGAGGATATACCTTAGCGACTTTAAAGTGCCACGGAAAGTAACTCCGTGCGATACATTGATTGTATATGTATGTAAGCGAATCACTAATAGCTGGAGCCGCATAACGCAGTATTCGATTACTGACTCCGTCAAGTCCTGATGAGTTATTATCTTTAAGTCCTAGAAGATAGTTATACACTTCATTAACTGTCATAAACGGAATGTTGGATGGGATTGTGTTGGTACATTTGTTCTCACAAAATACTGACAGCCTGCCTAAGTCACAAGGTGAATTTGGTATTGTAGATTTAAGACTGTTTATTTCTGCCTGAAGATAATTGCTGAAGTCTGTGGAAGTAAATGAAGTATTAGGAGTTGACGAGACTGACAGATTTCGCTTGTTCGCTAAGGTATTGATTGCTTTCCATATATCTTTACTGTTTGTTTTGTTCTGAACAAAATTTTTAAAGTAATTTTTTTTCTTCTCTACGAATTAAATATTGCACGTTGTCCCTCTGTGCCCTGTATATGTTAAAGTCCTTGTTTTTGTGAGCTTGATCTCTCTGCCTCATGACGTCTAGCACTGCTTGTGTGATCCAAGGAGATTTGACCTGTCGTTTCACGCGAACTTCTTTAGTTGGTGCGTGGTTATCAAACACACAAAGAAAGATACGTATCCAATGGGCAATGGCGTTATCGGGATCAGAAAGCTGGTAAACACTGGCAAGAGGTGCGGTTCGCAAATCATGTAAAAATAGTTCACGGTTGAAATTTTTAAAACTTCTAAATTTAATACTGATATGTTTATTTCTTGGAGCTTTATATTTATTCTTTGACCACGTGCAACATATAGGATAGTGGTCACTCATCGCGACAGTAGGAACAGAGCATTCTATAATGTTTTCTGCACAGGTGACGTAGATGTGGTCAATTGTTGTGGATGATGCATTTGTTACCCTGGTAGGCTGGTTGACTATTTGTTTTAGGTTGTAAGATAGTATGATGTTTTCCCACGTTTGGTTTGTGTTGTGCATGTCGATGTTGAAATCGCCTAGAAGAATAATTTCTTTGGCAGTGGTAAATACTTTATCCATCATAGTGGTGAAATCTTCATACCAGATGGCTCCTGCACTGGGATTTCTATAAAGATACCCGACTAGAAATTGTCCCTGAGTCGGTAGTTTTATTTCTAACCATATGCATTCGGTCTCTGCTGTCTCTAAATCGCTTCTGTGGCGATAACTAACAGAAGTGGAAATATATACTACTATACCTGTTTCTAGCTTTCTACTTGAGTCTCGCCGAACTGTTTTAAAGCCATTTAGGGCAATTTCATCATCTGATATTTTGTCGTTTAAACGACTTTCGGAAAGTCCAAAAACATGAAAATTTTTATTCAGAATTTGTGTAAGGTCAGGAAGTTTGCCTAATAAATGGTAAATGTTCAGGTGGCCCAGTCGTAGACCATCCTTAATTAGCCATTGTGTCTGATAGGTATGCATTTTATTTAGGCGAGTGGTTTAAAAAGGAAAATAACAAAAGCAATTTTGAATACGAAACCCACGAAAATTTAAACTAATTAACGTCACCACGTAAGTGTGTCGTGAATTATTCTAATCCCCATATATAAATTAAAACGTAAATGCAAAGCTTAACAAATAAATTTAATAAAAGGAAAGAAGAATGGTAAAGAACAGTGCTGTCACAATGACTGTACTCGAAATCCCCCTTGTTTTCTACTTCGTCTGCAAATTGTAACGCTTTCACGTTGATAGTAAAAGCCTAATGTATTATTACCCGCTTTCTTCAATGAAACGTGTACTGTATTTCTTGGAAAAACCTTGAGATACGCAAGCTGATCAATGACCTAAATTTAATATTTCATTCATTCCATTTTATACACGGCGTAACTAAAAGACAGATGGACTAAAGGATAGAGAGAAGGGAGAGGCAGAAAGCAGGGACACGTGCAACACTAAACACGCGTCGCGCGATACACAGTTGCTGCCATCACGCGTGTAAGGCCACATGCACTAACTTTATTTCAATCGACAGTGATAAAATTCATTACCCATACCAGAGTTAGGTTTTAAAATCCTGAAAAACGCTTATTGGGAATTATGACATTATACCGGTTTACGTTTGAAAACATGACAGTACCCAGACACCCTCAAGTTTGGAAGTGAGAAGGTAGTAACAGTACGACTATCCTAGAAGAAAATGCATATTGGCTCCATTAAATTCGTATATTTGGGTTCCTTAGGGTTTGCTGACAAAGAATATGTAAAACGTTACGCAAATAGTCTAGGAATTACCAAGTTATGGCCAAAATAAAATAGTGGGGGTGCCTGACAGCATGAAATCATTTCTGCTCATAAAATTTTTTTATAACGTGTTTGAAAAAACATTACGTTACGGAAATAGCCTACCATGTTAACTCCTATTTGATTGGAGCGCAACAAATGTAAGACTAAACACGATTGGTCGGGCTATAAATACTATCTTGTGTTGTCAGGGGAAACGTGAAAAGGAGTACTTTTTTGAAAAGATGTGTAGACATGGTTTGATTGGGTAGAGCTGCGAATATACTCAATTCAGAGCGTCTGTTCATTGCCACATCTTGTAATAAACCTACTAAGAAGCAGTGCGTTGAGCACCAGTGTATATTTTTTTATAAAATAAAGCCTGGGACATCGGCAGATCGGAGTTGTGCTATATTCATTGCCAGTCAACGAAACTGTTTATTATTATTTCCATGAATTGTGGTAAGCTTGAAATATTCAATAATTTTAAATGAAAATTGAATGTAAATTGATAAATTATGTCTGTATATATGTGTGGTTCAGTAGCGAACATGATGTAAAGCCTATAGTGCTCCAGCATGAACAGAAGGTGTCGGAGGAAAGTAAAACTGCATGGAATGGCCAAGCAGTACACTGACACCTAGATTATTAACTAGAAAGAAATAATGCTGGAATTGCAGAGGCGTAGTAACCATTAGGGAGGGAAATACTGGTATAAAGTATTTCAGATGAAGCTGACAGTTGGCCTAACGCTCTGAACTCAATGTTTGTGATGTATTGTGCTCAGTGTAAAAATAGAGTATAAATTAGTTCTGACGTAGAAGGTACAACCTTCTTGTTTCAGGGACCGTGGTCTTAAAGTTATTGAGCAGCACCTGGTCAGAGCTTTGCTGAAGCCAGAGGTGGACAGCATACTCCTTGGTCCATGTAGCAACCAGTGGGGCGGCTCCAGAACTCATTAAAGTAATCGAGCAGAGGAGTCTTTTACTGCAGTCATCACGCAAGATAAGAGAGTGTGGCCATGGAGCTCAACATTATGTACCTGTAGTGAAATTGACAGAGATACAACGGTAAAATACCTCCAAAGATAACATGTAAGGATAAAAACATAATGCGTAGGCTGCTGATAGTACATGATCGCCCAGACCGCGGGTCATCACCCTCCATAAAAATTGACTTGCTAGACAGGAGGGGAACGGCGGATAAAAGGGAAAAAATATGACTGGAAAGATTGCGTGAGACTAGAAAGGCTAAGGAGACGCAATTGGGGGGGAAACGGAGAAAAGTCACGTTTCCCAAGTTGACATAAAGTAAGGAACTCGACAGAAGGGACCTTGGATATGTTACGCCACAGTCATTTATTGGTCGCTTTTGCGATACCAAGCCTTTGATTTGAATTCAGCGGCAGAACGCAGATGTTTGGAATATTACAAAAATTAAAAAGTAACTTTTTCGTAATATTAATGTTAGGAATATAAAAATTAGCTGGCCGGATGGCCCATTCTGAGCAGTGAACTAATATGTTCTTAATTTTACAGACGGATAGATAATATTGAAGATAATGACAAAAGACAGTGTTGTTCACATCAGCGACAGACTGTATGGAATAAAAAGTGTCGCTATTTGCACAAAAAAACACGACCTTGAGACGCAGGTGTTCAAATCTACTTAGTAGGGAAGCGAAGGGACATTGGTGGGAGCTGTGTCTAAATATAACTTTTAACGACAAAATTTTGGAGGGGAGAGAAAGGTTGGTTCAAAAATCAAGTACGTTTTTGAAAAAAAACAAGTAGAGACGGACAGACTAACAGATAAACATCCATACTTGACTGAAGCATGACTGAAATGACTTTAGGGTAGGAAATTTGAATTTGAAATAAACCTAGGCAGTGATTGGCCACAGACAATCATTTTATCGGCGCTCAGACGAGAAGTGGGGCCATTCCTCAATAGTTGTTCGATGATAGACACAGTATTTTAAAGTGTGGTGATTTCCAAATGAAAGAAAGTGAAATAAGTTCAGGGACGCCATACTATAGCCAGCAGCTCAGCTGAGTTTTGCTAGCATTTCTGTGTTCTTTATTCATAATCTGGTAAGATTGAAATTATTTCTTTGTATATTTTGAATATTGCTCAATGTTCGAGTGATTTGATACTGCCATATCATAATCTAGCCTTACAAACAAGTAGGGATTTGCTCTAGACCCCCCGCCCAAGTCAGGGTCTAGGGACCAACAATATACATAAACTCCAGCAAGGGTTAGGAAAGACAGATCAAGTGTTGAGAATAATGAAACATATTACCTATCCACTTTTAGGGAAGGAAACTAATAAATATTTTTCAGAATCTATAGTCTGGGAGGATCTATCTGATGTAAAACCACCATGGTAAATGTGCTGTTTGGTCAGAGAGATCTGACCGGTCTGTATGATGTGGTTGTTGTGTCAGTGTTGTGTCCAGACGTGGGTAGAGAATAGATTTTGACACATGGCCCATACTTTGATTGCAGAGCTGTGAGTTTCAGTTGTCAACAAGGCGGTGTCCATTCAGTTGGTGATTTTACTCGAGTGTATCTGTGCAGTACGTTGTGACAGAGACCACTATTATTGCCCGCCAGCACGGAGAGGTGGGACCACCAGATTTCAGCACCAGAGCTACATATGCAAGTTGAGTGAGCCTCTGGTCTGCTGGAAGTTCACCAACGCCTTTTAGTTACTAATACCCCATAAAATTCCTGAAATTTACTGGACACTGTGTAGTCAATATAGACAGGTGTGATGAGGCCACCCCAACAGCACAAGCATTAACTATCCTCCCAAGTAGATGACTACTAGAACATTTTAATAAAACTAACTAGTCTAGTACTTATATATGTACACTCTTGCATTTATTATGTAACATTCCATGCATTTCTTTCATAATTTTTAAATCCTTTTTTTAAAAAAAATTCTGGTCAACATAAAACTTGATCCAGAACAAAATAAATGTAATATAATTCTATCAAAAATTTTACACTCTTGAGTTAGTTCAGTGTATTATAATATTTGTTAAATATTATTAGTCTGCTTAAATATCTGTGGGTGTATCTATAACTATCACACCACATTACATATCATTACCCTAGACATTTTACATAGCTACATTCATTAAGAAAAAAAATTGAGTGTGAGGTCGTAGTGGTAGCAAGAAAGGCCTTCTGACAATTCATAACTACATTTTATCTCAGGAGCCTTCACAGCTGGCCTCATACATTACATTTAGTAATATCACCATCATACAATACCATCAAACCCACTACATACATTGGGGTCTTGTCCAGGGATAATTAGCCCAACAGTAATATTAGGATCTCCTGGTTGGAGAAATAAAATTAGGGGAAAAAAAATTGTGAAATTCCCTTTAAAATTAAAAGTGTCCCTGCAGATAAAAGTTGGTGAATCTTCACAGCCAGTGATAATTAATTAGTTAACTGGTTAGTTAGAATTAGTTAGACTATAGTTATAAGAAGTACTTAGTGTATTTACTGGTTAGAGATTTAGCTTGTATATTATTATATTGTCTGAAAAGTATGGCGGAGCTAGCAAAATTCCGATCAGCTGCTGTGCTGACCGCAAAGGAGATGGGAATGGATGGTCAGATTTTAATTCAATATGTAACGGCTGAAGGTGATAAATATATTGAAAGGGAAGATAGAAAGGTAGCTGAAGAGAAGAGGTTACAAATTGAGGCTGATAGAGAAATTAAGAGGCTGCAGATTGAGGCAGAAGAAAACGACAGCAAAGGGAGGCAGAAGAAAAAAAGGTTGACTGCCGAAAGGGAGGCAGAAGATAGAAGGTTGCAAAGGGAGCACGAATTACGACTAAGGGAGCTGGAATTACAAGGCCCGGCTCCTGAAAATGGTGCCAGCCCTTTTGCCTCAGATGCTACGCCCAGTCTGGGAGCCTCAAACTCAGCTATGGGGTTTCATTTAGACCATTTTGTTGAAAAAGACGATGACATAGAGGGGTACCTAGGACGTTTTGAGTTATTAGCTACTACATATGGGTTAGAGAGAGAGAGGTGGAGTTTAAAGCTATCACAGGGATTGAGAGGTACTTCTTATGAAGTATTTGCCAAAATGAACAGGGAAGACCAAGACAATTATGACATGTTAAAGCAGGCTTTGTTATTAAGGTACGAGAAGAATGGTGAATTTTATCGTAAGAAATTTAGAAATGCCAAACTGTTGTCTGGGGAGACATACCACCAATTCTCTGCTAGACTAGAAACCTATTTGGAGAAATGGACGGCTCTGGGGAAGACCCAAGATCTTAAAGAAATGATCATGATTGAGCAATTGAGAGAGTCCATGGCTCCAGACATGAGAAAATTTCTCATGGAACAAGGTGCAGAGAAGTTGGGGGAAATTTTAAATGTTGCTGAGAGGTATCAGGCAGCTCAGGCAGAGGTAAGTGGTGCTAAAAAGAAGCACATAGACAATTTTAAAGCTCCACAGCAATTTAATAAATTTGATAATAGAGAGCAGGGAAATAAAGGTAGGACAAACTTTGAGCGGCCAAGAAATGACTATCGCGACAGAAACTCANAGTTCAATGACCAAAAGTTCAATGAAAGAAAACCGTTGAACCAAGGAAAAAGATGGTGTAAATGGTGCAAGAAGGATAACCATAACACCGAATTTTGTAGAAGGAAACCTTCAAACATTGCTGCAATGAAGTCGGGGACGCGAAGATTAAAGGTTAATCCTAATGGACAACAGGAACCTTATCACCCCCCCAGTTTGTGAGGATGTTATTTGTAATGGGGTCACCATAAGGTGCCTTTATGATACAGGTTTGGATTATGATTCAGTTGTGAAGTCTAGCCTAGTGGACCCAAGTCAGTATACCACAGAAACAGTGGAAATACAAGGGGCGACTAAGGACATACCACTCATGACACTTCCCATCGCAAGGATAACGGTGAAAACTCGCTATGTGGAGGGAGAAATCAGAGCAGCAGTGATAGATGAACCAATCTACCCTCTGATATTGGGGTGTAGATACGTCTTCTTGGGGAATCCCGAGAAACCTGTGATCATGGCGACAGTGCAGACCAGGTCACAGAAGAAGGAGGAAGAAGGTGAACCTATAAATGCTCATCCAGAGGAGATGAGGAAGGCGCAGGCTGAGGATAGGACACTCAAGCCCTGTTTTAAAAAATTGCCCAAATGCCACACACCTCCGAGCAAGGGGGAATATTTCATGAAGAACAAACTCTTATACAGGAAGGCCGGAACTGGAACAAATGGTCACAACCAGCTGGTTCTTCCCACTTCATATAGAGATAAAGTGATGGAACTCGGGCATGCGATTCCCTTCAGTGGTCACATGGGGATCAGCGCCACAGGACAGCGTATAGCTTGTCATTACTTCTGGCCAGGGATAACGGAGGATATAAAAAGATATGTCAAATCCTGCCCAGAATGTCAAAGGGTAGCTCCAAAGCACTGGACTGCTCCTGCAACTCTAGGGGAAATGCCCATAGTGGGAACACCTTTTGAGAGGGTTGCAGTGGATATTGTAGGACCTCTCACTCGGACCAAGAGGAGGAACAGTTACATCCTTACTCTGGTGGACACTTGTTCTATGTGGGGAGAGGCGGTAGCCCTGCCATCAATTGATTCAAAACATGTAGCAGAGGCACTACTTACAATATTTACCTGATTAGGATTCCCGCATCAAATCTTGACGGATAATGGTTCTCAGTTCAAGGGGAAACTAACGGAAGAAGTTTTTAAGCTATTTCAAGCCAGACACTTTCATTGTAGTCCGTACCATCCACAAGGGAACGGCCAGGTAGAGAGGTTCAACGGGACTCTCATTTCTATCCTGAGAAAGCTGGCACACGAAAAACCGGATCTGTGGGATCAATTCCTGCCCGCCGCATTGTTTGCGTACCGGGAGGTACCACATAGTTCAACCGGGATGGCTCCCGCAACTCTGCTATTTGGGAGGCCAATAAAAGGTCCATTAGAAGCTCTATTAAGGACCTGGACAGATGAGAAGGCGGAAGAAACTGTTACCTCATCGTATCAATACGTGAACGAACTGACCACTCGTTTGAAAGTTGGATGGAAACTGGCAAATGATAATTTGAAGCAAGCCAGGAAGAAACATGCAGCATATTTTAATAGGAAGGCAAAGGACAGGGAACTGGCAGTCGGAGAGAAGGTGCTGCTTCTACTACCCGGAAGCCAGAATAAATTACAAATTGGTTGGCAAGGTCCATATACGGTTCTAGAGAAGGTGTCTAGAACAAACTATAAAATTGACAAAAAGGGGAAGGAGAAAGTTTATCATGTAAACCTGTTAAAGAAGTATCTGGACAGACCACTCCAGGAAAGCACCCCCTTATTGACCTTGGCTATTGCAACCCAGATGCAAAAAGAACCACTCACCTCACATGAATACCCATTACATCCTTGTGAAACCGCAGCACAGGTAAAAGTCAGTAAGCACCTGACTAAAAACCAGAGGGAGAGAGTTCAACAGGTTCTGGAGGAACATACAGATGTATTAACAGATAAACCAGGCCATACAAATTTGCTACAGTATGACATGAAACTGGTAGACTCAAACCCAATCTGTATGAGAGCCTATTCTATTCCGTTCGCGAAGGAGAAGGCATTGAAGGAAGAAATAGAGTATTTGTTGAAGGAGGGGATTATTTCGCACAGTGAATCATCTTTTAGTTCTAGTGTCGTTTTGTTGAGAAAACCGTCTGGGGAACACAGACTGTGCATAGATTACAGGAAACTGAATGCTGTCACAGAAGGACAAGTGGATCCATTACCAGACAAAAAACAGTTATTTGCCAGACTGAACAAGGCAAAATACTTTTCAAAGGTGGATCTTAGTAAAGGCTATTACCAGATCCCAGTGAAGCCTGAAGTGAGACCTTATTTGGCTTTTAGCACTTCGGATGGACATTATGAATTCAATATGCTACCATTCGGACTGAAAAATGCTCCGAGTGTGTTTTCAAGGATGATGCGCAAATTGTTGGATCCCCTGAATAACCCATGTATCACGAATTTCATGGATGATATTCTCGTCGCCACAGAGACATTTGAAGAACACATTGAAGCTCTGGAGATGTTGTTTGATAGACTTCGGGAGGCGAACTTAACTGCTAGGCCAACAAAATGTTGTATTGGATGCAAAGAGTTGGAATTCTTGGGACACACTGTATATCAGGGTAATATGACCCCTGATCCTAAGAACTTGGAAAAACTGCAGAGAGCACCTAGGCCGCAAACAAAAAAGGACGTGCGATCATTTGTGTCGTTATGCGGATTTTATCAGAAATACATCAAGAATTTTAACGCTATTTGTGCTCCTCTGACTGATCTGACTCGCAAGGGACTTCCAGATAAAATTATTTGGACTGCACAATGTGAACTAGCGTTCCAAGAGTTAAAGGAAAAACTCACTAGCAAGCCGATTCTCAAACTGCCTAATTAGAGTAGCGGCAGACGTGAGGAGTAATTTTACCTATGTGTATCGCTGGTTTTGGAACTTGCCATGGGCATGTTTTCAAGTGGGGAGATGTGTAGTGAAATTGACAGAGATACAACGGTAAAATACCTCCAAAGATAACATGTAAGGATAAAAACATAATGCGTAGGCTGCTGATAGTACATGATCGCCCAGACCGCGGGTCATCACCCTCCATAAAAATTGACTTGCTAGACAGGAGGGGAACGGCGGATAAAAAGGAAAAAATATGACTGGAAAGATTGCGTGAGACTAGAAAGGCCAAGGAGACGCAATTGGGGGGGAAACGGAGAAAAGTCACGTTTCCCAAGTTGACATAAAGTAAGGAACTCGACAGAAGGGACCTTGGATATGTTACGCCACAGTCATTTATTGGTCGCTTTTGCGATACCAAGCCTTTGATTTGAATTCAGCGGCAGAACGCAGATGTTTGGAATATTACAAAAATTAAAAAGTAACTTTTTCGTAATATTAATGTTAGGAATATAAAAATTAGCTGGCCGGATGGCCCATTCTGAGCAGTGAACTAATATGTTCTTAATTTTACAGACGGATAGATAATATTGAAGATAATGACAAAAGACAGTGTTGTTCACATCAGCGACAGACTGTATGGAATAAAAAGTGTCGCTATTTGCACAAAAAAACACGACCTTGAGACGCAGGTGTTCAAATCTACTTAGTAGGGAAGCGAAGGGACATTGGTGGGAGCTGTGTCTAAATATAACTTTTAACGACAAAATTTTGGAGGGGAGAGAAAGGTTGGTTCAAAAATCAAGTACGTTTTTGAAAAAAAACAAGTAGAGACGGACAGACTAACAGATAAACATCCATACTTGACTGAAGCATGACTGAAATGACTTTAGGGTAGGAAATTTGAATTTGAAATAAACCTAGGCAGTGATTGGCCACAGACAATCATTTTATCGGCGCTCAGACGAGAAGTGGGGCCATTCCTCAATAGTTGTTCGATGATAGACACAGTATTTTAAAGTGTGGTGATTTCCAAATGAAAGAAAGTGAAATAAGTTCAGGGACGCCATACTATAGCCAGCAGCTCAGCTGAGTTTTGCTAGCATTTCTGTGTTCTTTATTCATAATCTGGTAAGATTGAAATTATTTCTTTGTATATTTTGAATATTGCTCAATGTTCGAATGATTTGATACTGCCATATCATAATCTAGCCTTACAAACAAGTAGGGATTTGCTCTAGACCCCCCGCCCAAGTCAGGGTCTAGGGACCAACAATATACATAAACTCCAGCAAGGGTTAGGAAAGACAGATCAAGTGTTGAGAATAATGAAACATATTACCTATCCACTTTTAGGGAAGGAAAATAATAAATATTTTTCAGAATCTATAGTCTGGGAGGACCTATCTGATGTAAAACCACCATGGTAAATGTGCTGTTTGGTCAGAGAGATCTGACCTGTCTGTATGATGTGGTTGTTGTGTCCGTGTTGTGTCCAGACGTGGGTAGAGAATAGAATTTTGACACATAGCCAATACTTTGATTGCAGAGCTGTGAGTTTCAGTTGTCAACAAGGCGGTGTCCATTCAGTTGGTGATTTTACTCGAGTGTATCTGTGCAGTACGTTGTGACAGAGACCACTATTATTGCCCGCCAGCACGGAGAGGTGGGACCACCAGATTTCAGCACCAGAGCTACATATGCAAGTTGAGTGAGCCTCTGGTCTGCTGGAAGTTCACCAACGCCTTTTAGTTACTAATACCCCATAAAATTCCTGAAATTTACTGGACACTGTGTAGTCAATATAGACAGGTGTGATGAGGCCACCCCAACAGCACAAGCATTAACTATCCTCCCAAGTAGATGACTACTAGAACATTTTAATAAAACTAACTAGTCTAGTACTTATATATGTACACTCTTGCATTTATTATGTAACATTCCATGCATTTCTTTCATAATTTTTAAATCCTTTTTTTAAAAAAAATTCTGGTCAACATAAAACTTGATCCAGAACAAAATAAATGTAATATAATTCTATCAAAAATTTTACACTCTTGAGTTAGTTCAGTGTATTATAATATTTGTTAAATATTATTAGTCTGCTTAAATATCTGTGGGTGTATCTATAACTATCACACCACATTACATATCATTACCCTAGACATTTTACATAGCTACATTCATTAAGAAAAAAAATTGAGTGTGAGGTCGTAGTGGTAGCAAGAAAGGCCTTCTGACAATTCACAACTACATTTTATCTCAGGAGCCTTCACAGCTGGCCTCATACATTACATTTAGTAATATCACCATCATACAATACCATCAAACCCACTACAGTACCCCATCTTAAAATGACATTGTAAAAGAAAATTAAGAGGGGAATTTAATTGTTTTAATACCAGGAACTGAGAACATCTCCAATACTAGTTCCAATAGAAACAAACTATTGAAGTCATGATGACAAATACCAACAGAGCTTGAACAAAACAAAACCAGTATTACCCCATATTACCACTACACAACTGACACACATAGGATACCATTAATAATATATGTCACTACATGAATCATATTAATAAATTCTGTACATATAACTTGTAATTAAAATTGATTGTGATTCCTGGTTCCCTTTGTATTTGAATCAGGACACATATACATTCATGACAGCACTGAATACATATTGTTATTTGAAGAGTTATCAGTGACTCCTTTAAGATATCCTCTTAGAGTGTTTTATGTATGTGAGTGTCACAGTGTTGTCAAGTGTGGTGGAATAAATTAAATTGTTTATCTGTCTGTTGTTGTTATGACTTACCCTTCATCATACACATACCCTAGACATATAACGTAGTCATCACACTATTCAGAATAATTCTGACTGAGGTATACATATGTGGCAGTAAGTAAGGTTATCTATAATACACTACTCTCATTAGATATAGATACCTTCACAGCTGATCTCAGTCAGTACACTAAGTCCCCTATAAATATTTATAACATCCCACTTTACCACATATATTGGGGTCTCGCTCTCGGGATTTTGAATCTTTCCCTATTAAAAATATTGGGGGTAATTCACTTCAGGGAATAATAAGAATTAAAAGGTATCCTTGGGTGAAAATAAATAAGGTTGAGCTCACAGTGCCTGTGTTGTCCTGAGTTAATTAGTCATAGATAAAATTGTTTAGTTAAATATTTTAGACATTTATCTGTTAGACAATAGCCGACCTGGCAGAATTTCGATCTGCTGCTGTACAGACTGCGAAAGAGTTAGGAATGGACGGGCAAATTATGATTTCTTATGTCACCGCTGAATGTGACAAATATATTGAACGGGAAGAAAGAAGATTAGAAAAAGAGGCCGAAAGAAAATTAGAATCTGAAAGATTGGCCGAAGATAAGAGAATTGAGGCTGAGGTTAAGAGGTTGCAGATTGAGGCTGAGGCTAAGAGGTTGCAGATTGAGGCTGACAAAGAGGCTAAAGCATTGGCTGCAGAAAGAGAAGACAAAAGATTAGCTGCAGAGAGGGAAGCAGAAAAGGAGGAGAAGAGATTACAAAGGGAACACGAGTTACGACTAAGGGAGTTTGAGTTTCAAGGCCATGCTCCTGAAAATGGTGCCAGTCCCTTTGCCTCTGATGCCACTGCTAGCCAGGGAGCCTCAACCTCAGCTATGAATTTTCATTTAGATCATTTTGTTGAGAAAGACGATGATATAGAGAGCTATCTAAATAGGTATGAACTATTAGCTACCACATATGGGTTAGAGAGAGAAAGGTGGAGCTTAAAGTTATCTCAAGGACTTCGTGGGGCAGCTTATGAAGTTTTTGCAAAAATGAGCAGAAGTGATCAGGAAAATTATGACATGCTAAAGCAGGCTCTTTTGTTAAGATATGAAAAGAATGCAGAATTTTATAGGAAAAAATTTAGGAATGCTAAACTACTGTCAGGTGAAACCTATCACCAGTTCTCTGCACGAATAGAGACATACTTGGAGAAATGGACTTCTCTGGGGAAAACCCAAGATCTTAAGGAAATGGTCCTTATAGAGCAATTAAGAGAGTCCATGGCTCCAGACCTGAGAAAGTTTCTCATGGAACAAGGTGCAGAGAGGCTGGGTGAGTTGCTAAATGTTGCTGAAAGGTATCAAGCAGCTCAAGCAGAGGTAACAGGTAATAAAAAGAAACAAGTGGATAACTTTAGGGCACCACAGAACTTTAATAAATTTGATCCTAGGGATCAAAACAAAGGTAAGCACCAGTTTGATAGGCCACGGTATGAAAATAAAAATAAAACCCCACAATTCGATGAAAGGAAATATGATGAAAGAAAATCTTTCAACCAAGGAAAAAGGTGGTGTAAAAATTGTAAGATGAACAATCATGACACTGACCATTGCAGAAGGAAACCTGTGTATATGGCCACCCTTCAGGTCAGGTCGACCTCAAGAAAGGAGGAGGATATTATGTTAGATACCACTCCAGAAGAGATGAGGAAGGCACAGGCTGGGGATAAAACACTCAAGCCTTGTTTCAGGAAATTGTCAACTTGTCATACAACTCCAGGCAAGGGAGATTTTTACATGAAAAACAAGTTGATGTATAGGAAGACTGGAGCTAGATCCAAAGGTCAGGGACAGCTGGTACTTCCTAAAAGATATAGGGCAGACTTAATAAGGAGCCTACATGTGAAACAAGATGGGGACCATGAGAAGATAGGTACCATCATTCAAAAGGTGGCTCACAATTATTATTGGCCCAAAGCAAGATGGGACATTGAGAATTTTGTAGAAAGGTGTAGCATAGCACATGAGGGAACACCCACAAGTGGGAACATTGATCAGGACCTGGACACGCCACGGGGCAAAATTAGGCCTGATAATAAAAAGAAAAATAGATTTGATAAAGTGGACCAAATGGAATGGGAAGCCCCTTTTCACGGACAAGCTTCACTTAACTGTTTTACAATGGCCACTATGCGGAGAGTGCAAAAAGATGTCTTACCCCAGGATAAGCCAAAAATCCCTCAATCGGACTTAAACAAACTGGAGGAAGAGGATGTAGAGAGGAAATCTCTCATCAAGAATTTTAAGTGGGGAGAAAGCCCCAAAAGAAAAAATTGGTAGCGGTCGTTTTATGCATGATAATTCTGGGAAGAAAAATCATCACTATAGAGCTTCGAGTGGAAGAGACCATACCGGTGCATGGACAAATAGGTCCACAAAATTAAAGGTCCATATGAAGCTTTGTTAAGAACGTGGACTGATGAAAAGGCAGAGGAAAACATTACATCTTCATACCAATATGTGAATGAGCTGACCACTCGTTTAAAAACTGGCTGGAAACTTGCCAATGAAAATTTGAAACAAGCCAGGAAGAAACATGCTGCCTATTATAACAGGAAGGCGAAAGACAGAGATTTGGCTGTGGGAGAGAAGGTACTGCTTCTTCTCCCCGGGAGTCAGAATAAGTTACAGATTGGATGGCAAGGTCCATATACAGTTTTAGAGAAGGTGTCTAGAACAAATTATAAGATAGATAAGAAGGGGAAAGAAAAAATCTATCATGTGAATCTCCTGAAGAAATATTTGGAAAGAGAACATCAGGAAGAGACACACTTGTTGACCTTGTCCATCGCCATGGAGATGAAAAAGGAACCACTTTCATCATTTGAATATCCATTACACCCCTGTGAGACAGCAGCACAGGTGAAAATCAGTACACATTTAACAAAAACTCAGAAAGAGAGAGTGCAACAGGTTCTAAATAATCATGCAGAGGTGTTAACAGACCGACCAGGGCATACAAACTTATTGGAATATGATATGAAACTGATAGACCCCACACCTGTCTGTATGAAACCATATTCGATTCCGTTTGCTAAGGAGAAAGCTTTGAAGGAAGAGATAGACTATCTGTTGAAGGAAGGAATTATTTCGCACAGTGAATCCTCATATAGTTCCGGTGTTGTACTCTTAAGGAAGCCCTCTGGAGAACATAGACTCTGTATAGATTACAGGAGACTGAATGCTATTACAGAAGGACAGGTGGATCCATTGCCGGATACAAATCAGCTGTTTGCCAGACTAAATAAAGCTAAATATTTCTCAAAAGTGGATCTGAGTAAAGGATACTATCAGATTCCAGTAAAGCCTGAGGTTAGACCATACCTAGCTTTTAGTACCTCAGAAGGACACTATGAGTTTAATAGATTGCCATTTGGATTGAAGAATGCTCCTAGTGTCTTCTCTAGAATGATGAGAAAATTATTGGACCCTCTGAATAATCCATATATAACAAATTTCATGGATGATATCCTTATAGCAACAGAAACATTTGAGGAACACATTGACTCTCTGAAGATGCTGTTTGATCGACTTAGGGAAGCAAATTTAACAGCCCGACCAACCAAATGTTGCATTGGATGTAAAGAATTGGAATTTTTGGGACACACAGTTTATCAGGGAAACATGACCCTTGACCCAAAGAATTTAGAGAAACTAAAGAAAGCCCCGAGACCACAAACCAAGAAGGACGTAAGATCCTTTGTCTCATTATATGGTTTCTACCAGAAGTATATCAAAAACTTTAATTCCATATGTGCACCGTTAACTGATTTGACACGTAAAGGACATCCAGATCGCATTACATGGACACCACAATGTGAAATGACTTACCAAGAATTGAAAGAAAAGCTCACAAGTAAACCCATTTTGAAATTACCTGACTTAAGTCAAGAATTCATAGTAAGGACGGATGCCAGTAATATTGGGCTAGGTGCAACTCTACTACAGAAATCAGATGCATTGGATGGGGAATTAAGCCCAGTGGCATATGCTAGCAGAAAATTGAATAAAGCTGAAATCAATTACTCAACTAGCGAAAAAGAATGTCTTGCAGTAATATGGGCAATAAAGAAATTCAATATTTATCTGTATGGGAAGGCATTTAAGTTGCAAACGGATCACAAACCTTTATCGTTTCTAGCCCAGGCTAGGCATGAGAACTCTAGGTTACTCCGATGGTCCTTGCTTTTGGCTCCCTATAATTTTAGCATTGAGTATATATCTGGAAAAACAAATTTGGGAGCGGATTTTTTAAGCCGCCATCCGTGTGATGAGAATCACCGTAAACCCCAGAAATAATAATAAATTTCTCTATGTGTATATAGAATAAAGGACTGACATATAATGTCTGTTTTAAGAGGGGAGATGTCGTGAAATTATTCTAATCCCCATATATAAATTAAAACGTAAATGCAAAGCCTAACAAATAAATTTAATAAAAGGAAAGAAGAATGGTAAAGAACAGTGCTGTCACAATGACCGTACTCGAAATCCCCCTTGTTTTCTACTTCGTCTGCAAATTGTAACGCTTTCACGTTGATAGTAAAAGCCTACTGTATTATTACCCGCTTTCTTCAATGAAACGTGTACTGTATCACGCAAGCTGATCAATGACCTAGATTTAATATTTCATTCATTCCATACACGGCGTAACTAAAGACAGATGGACTAAAGGATAGAGAGAAGGGAGAGGCAGAAAGCCGAACACGTGCAACACTAAACACGCGTCGCGCGATACACAATTGCTGCCATCACGCGTGTAAGGCCACATGCACTAACTTTATTTCAAATCGACAGTGATAAAATTCACTACCCTTCCCAGAGTTAGGTTTTAAAATCCTGAAAAACGCTTATTGTGAAAGATGACATTAGATGGGTTTACGTTTGAAAACATGACAGTACCCAGACACCACATGGGGAGTGAAGTAAACAGGAGGTGGTAGAAAATGCACATTTTGAACGCAGCCACCTAGCTCCCTTAAATTCGTATATTTGGGTTCCTTAGGGTTTGCTGACAAAGAATATGTAAAACGTTACGCAAATAGTCTAGGAATTACCAAGTTATGGCCAAAATAAAATAGTGGGGGTGCCTGACAGCATGAAATCATTTCTGCTCATAAAATTTTTTTATAACGTGTTTAAAAAAAACATTACGTACGGAAATAGCCTACCATGTTAACTCCTATGTGATTGGAGCGCAACAAATGAAAGACTAAACACGATTGGTCGGACTATAAATACTATCGTGTGTTGTCAGGGGAAACGTGAGAAAGGGGTATTTTTTTGAAAAGATGTGTAGACGTGGTGTGATTGGGTAGAGCTGCGAATATACTCCATTCAGAGCGTCTGTTCATTGCCACATCTTGTAATAAACCTACTAAGAAGCAGTACGTTGAGCACCAGTGTATATTTTTTATAAAATAAAGCCTGGGACATCGGCAGATCGGAGTTGTGCTATATTCATTGCCAGTCAACGAAACTGTTTATTATTATTTCCATGAATTGTGGTAAGCTTGAAATATTCAATATCTTTTAATGAAAATTGAATGTAAATTGATAATTTATGTCTGTATATATGTGTGGTTCAGTAGCGAACATGATGTAAAGCCTATAGGCTCCAGCCTGAACAGAAGGTGTCGGAGGAAAGTAAAACTGCATGGAATGGCCAAACAGTACACTGACACCTAGATTATTGACTAGAAAGAAATAATGCTGGAATTGCAGAGGCGTAGTAACCATTAGGGAGGGAAATACTGGTATAAAGTATTTCAGATGAAGCTGACAGTTGGCCTAACGCTCTGAACTCAATGTTTGTGATGTATTGTGCTCAGTGTAGAAATAGAGTGTAAATTAGTTCTGACGTAGAAGGTACAACCTTCTTGTTTCAGGGACCGTGGTCTTAAAGTTATTGAGCAGCACCTGGTCAGAGCTTTGCTGAAGCCAGAAGTGGACAGCATACTCCTTGGTCAATATAGCAACCAGTGGGGTGGCTCCAGAACTCATTACAGTTATCGAGCAGAGGAGTCTTTTACTGCAGTCATCACGCAAGATAAGAGAGTGTGGCCATGGAGCTCAACATTATGTACCCCCATCTTAAAATAACATTGTAACATAAAATTAAGAGGGGAAGTAAATTGTTTTAATACCAGGAACTGAGAACATCTCCAATACTAGTTCTAATAGAAACAAACTATTGAAGTCATGATGACAAATACCAACAGAGCTTGAACAAAACAAAACCAGTATTACCTCATATTACCACTACACAACTGACACACATAGGATACCATTAATAATATATGTCACTACATGAATCATATTAATAAATTCTGTACATATACCTTGTAATTAAAATTGATTGTGATTCCTGGTTCCCCTTGTATTTGAATCAGGACACATATACATTCATGACAGCAATGAATACATATTGTTATTTGAAAAGTTATCAGTGACTCCTTTAAGATATCCTCTTAGAGTGTTTTATGTATGTGAGTGTCACAGTGTTGTCAAGTGTGGTGGAATAAATTAAATTGTTTATCTGTCTGTTGTTGTTATGACTTACAATTCATCATACACATACCCTAGACATATAACGTAGTCATCACACTATTCCAGAATAATTCTGACTGAGGTATACATATGTGGTAGTAAGTAAGGTTATCTATAATACACTACTCTTATTAGATATAGATACCTTCACAGCTGATCTCAGTCAGTACACTAAGTCCCCTATAAATATTTATAACATCCCACTTTACCACATATCTGTGTTATTGGACTACCTTTTAAGTGTAGATCTGTGTTATTGGACTACCTTTTAAGTGTAGATCTGTGTTATTGGGCTACATTGTAAGAGTAGATCTGTGTTATTGGACTACTTTTTAAGTGTAGATCTGTGTTATTGGACTACCTTTTAAGTGTAGATCTATGTTATTGGACTACCTTTTAAGTGTAGATCTGTGTTATTGG
Source organism: Oreohelix idahoensis (assembly GCA_024509875.1). Lineage (NCBI taxonomy): Eukaryota > Metazoa > Mollusca > Gastropoda > Stylommatophora > Oreohelicidae > Oreohelix > Oreohelix idahoensis. The sequence continues at coordinate 441,002 of JAMPIV010011631.1, forward strand.
ACTACCTTTTAAGTGTACATCTGTGTTTACTATTTTTTATAAAAACTACATTAATGCATGTACGCTGGTGCAGTTAGAGAGGAAAAAAGGCCGGGGGGGGGGGGGGGGGGGGGGGGGGGGTGGGGGGGGACGAAGAAAGTGTCTTTCAGGCGTCAGCCGTTTCCAATATAAGATTTGTTTTTACTAATATGTGCTAGGTTAGGGGTTTGCAACCCAGGAGCTTCTGCAATCTACTTTAGAAACACTGAGCCCACTAAAGATCTACCATATATATGAGTGTACCTTGTATGTGTGTGCAATTTTAAGCGAGGGGATGATGAAACTTTCAAAGAAAAGAACACATTCCTATCTACTGTCAGGATAATTTAAAAAGTATTTATAATAAAATTTCTTGTCGGTTGGGGGGAAGGGGGTGTGGTTCTTTTTAAAACTTTCCCCCCAAAACCGGGTCTCCCATCCGAATAGCATAGCCAGAAAAATACTCCTAAATGCAGCAAAAGTTTTGTCTCTAGATCTTCAATAAACGTACACCGATCATCACAATTGTATTGTCTTATTTTACTTGCCGCTTTTTTCATACCATTTGGCAGTAAGTATTGGTCACGTGACTTATAAGACTAAATGTTTGCTAGTTTTCGTATTCTTTGACGTCTGGTTTCGTTCGGGACCGAAGTAACGAATTTGAATAGTAATCGATAATTATATTGTATAAGCTTGTGCATTGGTCATTCCCTAACTACCGCCCACGTGGACCGGGCACGCCCCCGTGGGTTCAGCACGGAGTAGCCCCAGAAGGTAGCGGTCAGAAGGAAACCTTTGTTTATAAATCATTTTAAGTCCTTTCTTTCCTGCGTTAAACGTCACACCATTTCCCCACGTGCTGGAGAGAGAAAAGTAAGAGATAAATAAGATATGGGAAGATGTTGAGCGGATAAGACAGAGAACCTGGCTCACATTTGTTGAAAGCCTATGGTCCGTGGGGAGCTGAACCGTACTATTTATGATGAAGTAAACAGTTACTTTTGTTATACAGGTTTGCCGTATATTGATTACAGATGATGATAAGTCACTTGTATAAGGAGACCCCGGTTATGTTGTACTCGAGGCTCCGTTACACTGTAGCTACGCCACTGATTCTAGAGTTTAAAATTTTCACGTTATGGTCTTAGATGACATGAAAATACTTCTACTTTCATAGCGCTCAAATTTCAAACAGTTTAATGCTTCATAAAAAAAAAAAGAAGAAGAACGGAATGCGAAAACGTTATCAGCAACGAAAAATGCCGTTTTTCTCATTTCCATTCGGTTGGCTCTGGTAACTGTCCCAAAGGATATTTGGACGAAAAGTCTTTAGCGCTGTAATGGAAATCACTAAAAAATTGTCGCTTCTAGTAGTTCGCAACATTTATGTCACCCCATATTTGGTAGCACTAAACGAGATGCCAGACCTCGACACGTGGAGTTAACACTCTCTACAGAAGTATTGCAGGAGAATGTAATATAGAGTTACATATCGCCGTGTGTGGTTCCGGTGTCTCTCGTGACACACAGAGTAAGAATTGGTTTAGACATGTCGTAAAAAGCGACTAGTATGGGACTGTTCATGGGGCTGACAATCTCACTATATGAAACAGAATGCACAGGAATCACCGCTGCAAACATGTATACTTTCGTGTAAGCTTTATCACGTGGGCTATCTGCACTGATGGGTCTATGCTCTATACAGACTGAATCAAAATAGATGGTGGTGATGATAATGATGACATTTACTTTCCGCGTTTCATATAGAACTGCTTGCTGCCCTTCCTACTTTCTGTCTCTTCCGGCATTCTTTATCTCTCTCCCACTACCACTGTGTTTCTCACCCTCACGTCAGATCCAGCATTTTTCACTCTTTATCACTCCTCAAACTGTTAACCTACATCACAGACGGAACATGTCGGATTTTGAAGGTATCAGAGACAGAGAGACGCTAAACGTTACGTGTTCACAGATACAAGTTACCGGGGAATTCAATGGGCCAGGGTTTCTCGGAGAGTGGTACGCATATCCCGGTGTGTACTAGAAAGGGGTTCAACGGGTGCACTGCAGAATTTATTAATGTACTTTATCATACTAGTTTTAGAATCCATCATGTATATCCGCTGTCTTGTCAGAATGTTTGTGGATTTTTATTATTACGAATTATTCGTACTTGAATTATTATTATTTGCCCTAGGGAAGATAAAACAGTACTTATAAAATTACCACCAAATTATATTCGCCCGAGAGGGAAACCCCTGAAAGACTCTCACAAGGGTACACGATTACTGTTTAGTGTGAGAAACACTGCGATGGGTAATTCTGATGTCTAAAATAAGTGTTTGTCAGGTTCGCGTTGCGGAACAATTGAATACTCTGTGGAATATTGCTTGGCATTTGTGTGTCACACACACTGTTCCTCCCCCTTCTTCTCTATCTCTCACCCATTACTTTACATAAGACTGCATTATTACCAGTTTCCGAAATAACTAAACGACCTGCTTGACACATACTACTTTCAATATTCTTAATATTTAATGTTTAAATTTCAGTCCTAGTTTATGTAATATTTAGTACACGTATTTAAACGTCATCAGTAATACTTAGCTGGATACGGAGATGTGTCTGAACATCGTCAATATGATAGGAACCTCCATACAGAGCGTACAACAGGAGGAAATCCGATCATCAGAAGTGCCACCTTTTATGAATGTTTCTGCCTTTTATCTTCTTTACACTCTAAGAGGCGCGGCCCACTTGGGTCATGACTCCCAAGTGTCAGCTTCCTGTTGTCTTTTTCCCGCCTGCGCTGGGAATTGAACCTACTGCATGTTGGTTGTGAATTTTCAACTACACTCCGGGTTTTATTCATGCAGCCAGCTTGAATGAATCCACCATTTTACAAATAAATTACTGTCCTGCGTCCCATAGCCCGTTGCGGCTGCTCCACAGCCAACACGATGAACTTTCGACAGTTTCATGGAGCCTCTTAAGTGCCCTTGTTCTTGACTGTCCTCTCACACCCAATAGTTTCAGTATATCATACACTGAGTCAGCCACTAGACCTCTTGCACCTACCTCTACAACTTACACTGAGTCAGCCACTAGACCTCTTGCACCTACCTCTACAACTTTAACTTTTGCTGTGAACCCGCCATGTCTCAAGTCCGTGACCAGATCATTTTACTTGGCCAATTTGAATGAATACTGCTCGTAAAATCTGGATTCAAATGGCCATGTTAGCTCAATCATTATAAGCTGGTGCAACGATGAAGAGTGTAGTATTATATCTGGTAGTCTTGGAGATCTCTTAATTATTTCCGGGTATGTCCCTCGCCCAGGTAGATTGATTGCCATCTTCCAGTCATTTGCACAGTCAAGAATAGATGTTAAACTAAAATAATATTTAGTGTCATACAGAGCTGAATCTAAACATCGTCAGTAATATTTAGAGTGACACAGAACTGCGTCTAAACATCAGGGTCATTTTTGTCTTGTTTATTCTGTTGTGTGGAAACAATCATGGATAAACAGAGATAATATCATCTTAAAGGAATGTTATTATAGCCAAACTTGCAGTAAAAACACGCGTCCTTTCTTTTGGGGGGGGGGGGGGTGGGGTGTGGGGTGGGGGGGGGTTGCTCCGCGGCGGGACAGTGACCGTGTACTTTTAAATTCTGAAATGCCGACTACTGATTAAAATTCAAGTGCAGGGCTTGGTGGTGACTTAGAAATGGTATTAAGTTTACTTGCAAATCGCTCCCATGTATGGCCTTTCTTTTATTTGGGTCAGACAACTAGGGACCTTTCCAACAACAACAAAATTAAAGGAAGAAGAAATTGAATTACGCCACACATTCATGGAGCGTCTCACAATTCCGGAAGTCCTCACTTTCTCGAAGTGTCGCACATTTAGACATTTTTGAATTATCTCTGGCATTTCTTCATATTTCATTCTAGAGGAGCATTAAATAGAAAAAAAAGACCTTTGAACTCTTTCGCCATCTGAGACAATCTACACGCCTGGAATTATTTCACAGCGTTTGATTTTTGTAGCAGTTACGAAGTAAGGAACCTGCACAACATCTCAGTATTTCAGCATATGACTTTTGTAGCAGCTACGAAGTAATCATCCTGCACATATCTCAGTATTTCGTAATTGATTCTTCAAGCAGCTAGGAAGTAAACAGCCTACACACACACACACACACACACACACACACACACACACACACACACACACACACACACACACACACACACATATATATATATATATATATATATATATATATATATATGACTACTTCAGCTCATGACAATTGGAGTAGCTACGAAGTAAACAGCCTGCATATATATATATATATATATATATATATATATATATATATATATATATATATATATATATATATATATATATATATATATATATATATATATATATATATATATCATTGTTATTATTGATCAGAATCGACGTCATTGCACGCCGGGCAAACCCATAGGTGCTCAGTCTCCCTCAGCAAATGTCGAAGGGTATGAAGGCTAATTGTTAATGTTGCGCGCTGATTGAATACACGCCGGATGCATCCTCTCAAACGTCCATCTCTGCTGGCCTTATGTTTGATACCTAATTCCAGCAATCTTAGCCTTGATGATTCATCGATTGCAGTGTCATTCTCTAATAGGCAATCATTAATCACTCTCAGTATGTGTGATAAACGAGCGCAAAGGCCTTTTTGCTCCATCTTTTCCTACATTTTTCGTATTGTATTTTCTCCGACATTTGCTCTTTCATCCCATATTTGCGACTCACATTTGCTATTTCATCGTTGTGATTACTCGCGACCGGTATCTAGAGAACCACATTTGTTCTTTCATCGGGGGAAATAAAAGTCCTTTGATTGAGTCCCCATGCCTGACATTATCGTTTGAAGCCCACATTGCATCGTGATAAATCTGGTGAAAACACATCTGGTCATCCTAATCAAACATCTGGGCATGCTGTAATTTCTGTGACACCACATTGGACGCCCAGATTGGCCAGGGGAAAACGTCTCATGCTGTAATGGTGTTATCTTTGGTCGGCCGCGGTTCAGACAAGCGTTGGTTTACCACATTGGACGCCCACCTTGGCCAGGTGAACAATAAACAATCAGAGGTCAAACTACACCCACGTTTGGACTGACAGGGGACAAGAGACATCCTGTGAATGAGTGACCAGAGGGGCCATTAAGGATTGGTTGGTATGGGCGGAGCTAGATGTCGGATCCAGAAACCCATATTGGACGATCAGAAATATAATCTACTGCGTAGCTTGTTCTAGGAAGGAGTCCAGTTTTTTACCTTGTGAGGAAGAGATTAAACCCAAAAACGCATAGCCTAACACACGTGTTTATTCAGAGTGGATATAATTCAGTTCTGTGATGAATTGTGTTCTTAAAGGATTTTGCGAAGGGAAAAGAAGGTTAGTAGATCTTATACTTATTAATACATTTTCTTATTTTTGTTTATTTTAACCTCACAGCTAAAATGTGCGAAAGATAAAGTTTCAAATAATTCGTGGCATAACTGATTAATAAAATCAGAAGATTTTCCTAGAAGATGATAGGATGATAGGAGGTAATTAATAGTTCATACGTCACCTTCATCATCATCACAGTCTCCCACGCGCACACACTCTCATGCACAAGATATTTAACATCATTAGAATTGAACTCAGGGAGAGAGAGATGAATAATGAGCAGTAGTTTAAATGCAAGTCAACCAGAGATGTTAAATGTGAAAAACTTACGAAGACTTTTGTGTGTCTTCAGTTCATCAGAAGTCTGAGTCTACACGCAACGTGTCTGACGTCTAACCAGAAATAAGTTATCAAAAACGGACATTTGGCTAGCAGAATTCGCCCTAGGACATCTTTCATTCCTCAATTAAAAAGGAATATTGTCTCACCCACAAGTCAGAAGGTGGACGTAGCATTTTTCGTCACCATATACTGCTTGCTCACAAGTTCAATACAGAGTTATCACAAGTTCAATACAGAGTCATCATAAATTCAAATCACTCGAAAGATCATTATTATCTGAAGTCAAGCAAAAGAGCTCAAAAGAGGAATCACATATTTATAGCAAGGCAACACCCTCTTAAGCGCATTCTATGAAGCAGACTATATATATTATATTATATATATATATTATATTATATTATATATATATATATTTACTATATATATATATATTTATATATATATATATATAATATATATATATATATATATATATATATATATATATATATATATATATAATGAATCACGACTACATATGCAAGGTTATGAGTCTACATATCACTACCGATTCGTGAAGATATCCAGTCTGGCCAGTACCCTCGGGAGATTAGACAACAGACCTTTTGTTCATATGACAGCTATTAACTGTGGATCAACACTACAGAGATATACTCAAACAGTGAAGGA